>JAMXBD010001526.1:0-352791 GCA_024138025.1 Combretum micranthum
GATATTTACCTTTATTTCTATTGCTATTTAGTTGGTATTTGAAATACTAATTATGTATTTAGAGACATATAGAACATGAAGATGGTTTGTAATATTAAGTTATTTGAGACTTGTGATGACAGTTATTTTACTAATTTATGTCTTATATGTTTTTTATCATTTCTTATCAATGCAACTAAAAGATCCTCTTATTTGAAAATTGATCATTCTCTAAAGGTTAATTAGTATTAGTGTACAAATGTGACTTGTGTACTACTACTAGGCTACCCTCAGGGCGTGACATCATCCATTCACGGAAATGGGTACTTATTCTTGATTGTAACCTTATTCACCTCTCCCAGTAATCAATACATAACCTCATAGACCCATCCTTTTTCTTAACGAACAAAACTGGTGCTCCCTATGGCGATACACTTAAGCGAATAAACCCTTAATCTAAAGGTTCTTGTAGTTGCTTCTTGAGTTTCTTCAACTCTATCGATGCCATGTGGTATGGAGATTTCGATATTGGCTCGATATTTGACATCAAGCTAATCTCAAAATCGATCTCTCTCCTTGGCGGCAATCTGGGCAATTCCTCAGGAAACTCATTGACTATGGGTATATCCTCCAATTTTGCTCCTTCACTTTCTTCTTCTATGGCATTGACTTGTTGGTTGATTTCTCCCGTAGTCCCATCATCTGTTACTACCTTAAGCGAACTTAACCCTTGTTTTCTTATGAGGATGGACTCTCCTTTGAACTCTATATCCTTTCTGTCCATATCCTTAAAGTTCACCTTTTTTTCTCTCGACAATATACCATGGCTTTAACATGGGTCAACCAACTCATGCCAATAATCACTTCGTACTTACTCATCTCCAACACAATCAAATCACTTGTTGTATGGTATCCTTGGATCTCTAAGGGACATTCCTTTAACATCTCTTAAGCAGTTACGACACTACCCATGGGAGTCTTTATCTTGAAGCTGGTAGTAGTGGTGACTGTAGGTAAACTAATCTTCTTAGCAAGGTTGGGGATGATAAATGAATAGGTGGCTTTGGTATCAAATAAGGCATAAGCAGTCTCATTAGATACTTGTATATTTCCTGCATTCAACACACACTAGTTACTATACCATACTACACTTATCTAACTATTCTAGAGCTTTAGGCTATAGAGATATTGGGATTCTATTGCTACAAATTCGATAATATATAAAGATGCTATAAACAAATAAAATGATAGCTTAAGGTTAAGGCTAACCTACAACTAATCCATGGTCATAGCTTTCGTCTTCCTCCATGGCGACAAACTCACATCCTTGCTTCTCATCATCAGCTTCCTCACACATCCACTGACCTTCCAGGTTATAAATCTTCATTCTATGCATCGATGTGCCAGAACGGTTCCCATTACCATTGTTGTTGTTGGTTTTAGCAAATGTGGATCCTTTTGAAGGATTAAATGGCCTCGCTAAAGCATTTTTCCACTTCAAGCATTCATTTGCAAAGTGCCCTAGCTGCTTACATACGTAGCAAACACTAGTGTTCTTCTTGGGACACTCCAAGATTTTATGATTTGGGCTGTCGCAAAAATAGCACTTGTTTTGCAACTGTGGGTAATATTTTGGATAATGCTTGCCTCGGCATTTCTAGCACATGATATCTACCTTGGTCACTTCCTTCTTATTATTTCCACTTCCTTTGAAACTTCTAAAGGCCTTAAACTTCTTATTCTCAAATCCAGAACTCGATCCTTCATTAGACTTCCTCCCAAACACAAAAACTTTCCTCTCTTGAGCTTTTATCTTCATCTTTTTGGCTCCTTTAATTATCTAAGCCCTTTCCACTAGCTCCCTAGAGCTTCCGACGTCAAACTCCACCAAACGAATCCTTAGCCCCTTATCTAGTCCATGTAGGAAAACTTATCTTTTTAACTCCTTGCTATACTTATAACATTCAGGAGCATACTACAACAGGCGACTGAATCTAGTTTCATACTGCTTGATGGTTCTTCCATTATGAGAAATATGCAGGAAGTCAACACTGTACTGAACTCTGAGACTCTTTGGAAAATAGTTCTCTAAAAACTCTTCTCGAAACATATCCTAAGTAACGAGAGTAGGGAATTCTTGTTTCTTCGATTCCCACCATACTGGGGCATTAAATCTCAATAGGTATGTCCTAAAATTAACTCTCAAATGATACGGCACTTCAAAAGCATCAAACAGTCTCTCGACTTGGGCCAACCACTCCTTAGCCTCATCTAGCTTTCCAAAGGCTCCATCAAAATAGCGGTTACTTTTGGTAAAGTTTGGGAGCATGTTTCAGTATGGCCTCGGTAGTGGTAGTAGTGGTAATGGCGTAGTATGTGACTGTGCTTTGGGTGGAGTGGATGCTTCCACAGTGGCATCAGGAGCATTCTAAAGTGAAGCAAGAGTTGGAATATTTTGGTTTGTTGCTGAACCAAAATATTCAACAACTAATTTATTTGTCTGAGGGCGGCAGGAAAGTCATTTTGCTGGTTCGAAGCAGGTGCAGGGTTATTTCCTAGTTGGTTTTGCGGAGGTACTCCTTGTTTAGCTGGTATATCATTAGAATCTCGTTGCTCTCAATTCTTACGCCTTCTTAGATGGTTGTTTAATCGTTTAGATTACTTAAGCTTTAATTTTCTTTTATACACTCTATACTAATGTTCTCGGAAATAAATCTCAAATATGAAAGATTAGAAATCAAGATCAAAATACAAAACTCATGGAAATAAAATCACATAACATACATTAACAAAAGCTTAATAAGAAATCAAGAATTTAAAATACACTTTATAAAGAATCACAAGGTAGGAAATCTGTATAAAAAAATAAGAAATCTCATTCATGGAAAAGCCATAACATAAATGTCATAAAAACAAAACAAGGAAATCACATTATTAAGAAATCATTAGATTACTTGTTATGTTTTAAACACTTCACTACATATTTTAATTATTTATGATTTAATAACTAAGGCATTACGTCCTGGGTGAATGTGAGGCTTTCTTCTTCTCATAGCTCCTTTACTTCTTTTCTTGATCCTTCCATTGAGATTTGAGGGAATCCAAGGTTGGTTTCGCCATCTTCCCATTCTCGATTTCTTGGAAGAACGGCCTTGCTTTCGATCCTTTGCTGGTGTCTATGAAACTTGTTTCCAACTCCTTCATTTGGTGAGAGAAGGGTAATCCCCATCTTTTGGCACTTTGACGATAATATTCGTTATCTAAGGTTGGCGACATAGCCTTTTATGTAGATGTATTTTTCCTTTAGTTTGTTTATCAAAAGCCGGTTAACTTCGATTTTTGTTATTTGCAACTTACAAAGGTTGTGTTTTCTTGAGACTTAAAGCGGATTTGGAAGTCTACCTATTCTTTTAAGGACATAAACTAGTTTTGTATCCATCCATGTGTTTTTAGTGAGGTTGTAAAACATGTGGTCTCCCCATTATCCCCACTTTCTAGGATTCTAGGATTTTTCCTTAATTGTGTTTGGCCTATTAGACAGGGTGAGGTCTACTACTAAGACTTTTAGGCTTACTAGAGGTTCCTCCATCTTAAGGTATAAACTACCCATCTTCTCTTTGACTAACACTATCTGGCTATTTATATCCTGCAAGAATCTTCCTAATACTCTTATGGTTTATTCCTAAACTTATCATGTCTCTAAGACTTCTACTTCTGAACTCATTGTTTTCTTCCCTAATCTTGATGCTCTGATACCAACTTAAACTGTCATCCCCTAACGAGTATCCTAAAAGTGACAGCCCACCGTACACAATATTAAAACTTGAGAACGACTACCTTACCCACTCGGAAGCTTTCATATTGATACAAGATGCACGTTCACAACAAAGGAAGACCAGCAGAGTTATGTGTTTTAAGATAATGGCAACAGAACATTCAAGCAAAACGATTATGATTCATCAAAATAAAAAATCTTACAACTTCTACGGGGCATTCCCTTAATAAATCTCCATAATAACATAGTCTTACTAAGACAAATAACTAAAACTAGAAGATTGTAGAGGAAATATAATCTAAGTCTTCAAATAGAATTCCTCCAAAAGCTTCCTAAAAGCATAGGTTTTACCTAGACGTCAAGGTGGTCTCGGTATAAAACAATGATCCTGCAACATCAGAAATCTATTGGGAGTTAGCATAATTAGCTTAGTGAGATTATCTTTACGCAAAAGTACTCATAACAAACATTCAAACAAGTCTACTAAACAAGCATATGAAATGCAAAAAACCATATGATAAAACAATACATATACTATCCGGTTTCGTATGTACAATGGATTTACCCCTCCATTGTGTGTTAGGGAATGCTATGGATGAGTCATAATCGATCTCCTTGAAATTTGTGCGTCTTTAGGGTTCAAAAAACTGTACTACTAGTCCCTGGGCTTTCCTTACTAAAGCGATCGATTCGGTTCGGCCACACTATGAGGCCATATTCCTCGAACGTCCTGATTCATCAAGATGTAGCTAGGCAGCTTGCCATTTCGGTCCCACGGTGAAGAGTAATGGCAAAATGCGAAGATGATAATCTAAGTGATATGCATAAGCAATTTAGTTTTAAGGGATTTCCGATCCGACATTAATCCATTTAAGGCATTCAATCAATAATAGCACACACTGCAAAATTCATAAAGGCAATTTATATTAATCAGCCAATTGAGCTCCGATATACTTATCATTTATTAATCACATATAATGGATTACATACATAGTTACCATGATAACCCGCATGCATATCAATTTTTATCTTTTTCCAATATCTAGTTCTCTATTCTACAAGCACATGCGTGAATACATAAAACGTAAAGAAAAACTCATTCAGCGATGGCAATCTCTATCAGTCGAAGTAATCATCGGGAAAGAGAAGATCTTGGTCCTCATCACCTAAATAAAGGAAATATCGAAATAGTATTTCATCCAATTTCTACTTAAATTTCTAACTTTATCTTATTAAATTCGTCAAAATATGGTTTTAAGGAAATTCTAACTTAAAATGGCATAACTTGCTTGTTTTAACTCATAATTTCCATATAATATGTCGTTTTCTACCTACTCGAAAAGATCTATATATTTGTAAGATTATTTTTCATAAAAGGTTATTTAGGCCACGGAACAGTAGGGTACAGATTCACCATGAATTTTCCAACCTTTGATAACACAATTTACCAAACTTTTCTTTTTTAAAAAAAAAATCCTTAAACAAATATATAGATATGTATGTGGTTGAAAAATCTTTTAGATACATGAATAGACCCATATTTTATGCATGACTTCATTGGTGTTGTCTCAACAATTACTTTTTAGGTTTGAAAAGTTTGACTTTGAAAATTTTCTCCTTAAATGGTTTGAAAGAAAACTATAATTCCTTGAGTCATTATAAATAAATGTTTCCTTTTATATTTTATTTCCTAACTCTTTAAAGATAATTTTAACCTTAAAATTTAGGTCTTTTAAGTTTCCTACCAATTTTATTTGAAAAGAAAGAATTTCAAAATTCTCTTAAGTTGTTGATAATATCTAATGTTTTGAGTTTATCATCTCTATGTCTCTATCTTTAGAAAATGAGTTTATCATTTAGTAAAATTACTTTCTTAGGTTGTTGGAAATTTTTATATCTCTAAGTGGATTTCTAAACTAGTGAGTTGATTTCTACTTTATCTTGAAAACTTGTCTAGTTCTTAGTTTTTATCATGAAGTGGTAAAAACGTTGTAAATAAGTTTTTATAAAGAGTTTTCATAATAAAGAATTATCAATATTAATGTTTTAAACCAAAATTTACATGTTATTATTTTGAAAAGAGAGCGTGTATCTACTTAGTTAAATCTTTGAAAAAAATCCTCTTTATTGATACCTTAAAGTTTCATAAGGAGCTTGTCTAAGTTTTTGAAAAGAATTTATTAAAAATAAATTTAAGTCTTTTGACGGAAAAATCCTTGCCAATTGGTAAAAAATTATTTTAGAAAGAGTTTAGTCTCATTTTATTAAAGAAAAACTCTTTCTTCCTTTTCGTTGAGACAAAATCAATATGTTCATGCATAATGAGAATATGTAGTTATGAGAAAGATATAATACACATAAAAGATAGAGAGAGATATAAAAAGAAAATAATCATAATAATAAGATTAAGTAGTGGAAGTCTTAGCTTCATCAAGGCTTCCTAGTCAAGTATTGGGAGCCTTAGCTTCATCAAGGCATCCCGAGACTAAGAATAGACTAGTACCAAAAAGAAAAGAAGAAGAAAGAAAGGAAAAAGCATAATAATAAGATGTTAGGTTAGTGAGCATTTAGGCTCTAAGAAATATATATATATATATATAACATATGGAAGTTAGATTAGAGTAATAATAACAATAATAAATTAACATAATAACATAAAGAAATTTTGTGCATGAACATAATGTTGCTTCCTTAACACTATTATAATTATGTAATGTTGCATGACATAAATAAATATGGTTTATAACTTTTACCTAAGGTAGCGATTGTTTGTTTAGAAAATTTCTTAAAGAAAAATGGGTGTTTTATGAAGATGGAAAGAAAGAGAGTATTTGAGAGGAAAATTGTAGAGAGAGAAATTGAGAAGTGATTTTGATAAGTTTTATTAAGGTAAGAAAGTGTAGAAAAAGAATGAAGGAGGGAGGGAGGGAGGGAGTATTTATAGAGTTTTGGAGTAAAAGTTAGATGTAATAAAATAAAATGAAAAAATAAATTAGATCTGCATGGGGGATGGTGGCGCCAATTTTGGATGATGGAGAGAGAGAGATTTGATTGTTTTGTATATTTTTTTAATAAAAAGTGATAATATGTATGGTATAATGTGAATAAAGTTTTATAGGAAAAGTAAATTGTAAGAAATATGTATGGTAGAGTGTAAGAATAGATTATAAGAAAAAGTAGAGATAGCGAAATAGTAATGAATAGTAGAAATAGTACTATAAATACTAGACTAGACAATTAAAATACCGATAGTAAAGAAAATACGTGTAAATGGGTTATATCTGATATTTTTAGTTATCAAAAAATTCTAAAACTGATATTTTTGAAATCCTTATATTTTTATGAGTCTAAAGTATCATCAAAATATTTTCACTATTTTGCTCATCGGGACCCTAGTTTTAGAAACTGACCCCATTTAGGTCTGAAATGATTTAAATTTTGGTGAATCTGATCTTTTTAGGCTTTCTTATATAATTTCGAGCTATAATTCAAAATTATCTCATTTTTATTGTTTTCAGGTTTCGCACGGGATTGTCGAATCTAGATTCATAGACTTAACATAGAACTAGGTTGACTTTAAGATTCCGGTTTATTCAACACTTCACTTCTTCGGTTTACTTATAATTACCATAAAATCTAGAGGCTTATAGGGCTTGTCCATTATCTAAGTCCCTAAAGCTTACCCAAATTCTAAGACTTCCATTTTATTTACTGTTAATTATTTTACTATTTAAGGGACTTACCCATTTCTAAGTGTAAGTCCGGGATCCTTGACATAAATCTAAGACTTATGTTTTCTTTTTTTTTTTCTTGCTATTCTTATTTTATCTAAGAGACTGGTATCATCTCAAGTCTCACAAGCTTAAAAATTAATCTAAAACTTCCACAATTTTTATCTTTGTGCTTTCTTTATACTTTTTTATTTTTATGATGACTAGAGAATATTCAAGTCCTTGGAAAGTCTTAAAACAAACTAAGACTCCCATTATTTTATTTTGATATTTTCACACTTTGAATTTTCTATCTTCTAATTTTTCTATGAAGTTGTGTTAATGATTTTTTTTCTTGGCATAATTACTACACTTTACTCATATGCATACATGATCAAAGAGATGTTGTCATGATAAAAGTTTTCAAAGGTGTGAATATTGGTAATTCCTCATTTTATAAATTAACTATCAAAACCTTATTATCAACTCTTATGAAAATTTATCATTAGGAACAAATGAATGAAAATAGGCACTCGACCAAATTTTTGAAATATCAAATAAGTTCTTCTTAAAATACAAATGTTAATAATTCTTTATTATGAAAAATTGTCTATAAACTCACCTATAAATATGTGTAAGCTTTTCTTTTCAGAAAATATAAGCTTAAGGCAAGTCTCTTACATAATTCTTTTAAGTAATAAAAACTAAAACAATCTCAAGAAAGTTTTCACTTTTGATAGGAATCAGCAAGCTATTGGAAAGGAAAACAAATTCAAGGGATACAAAAGATTAAACTTGAAGTCTTGTATGCCAGCCTTTAATTGTTTTGATGTCTTTTCGAATTTCTTTTGTGCTTTTCAATTTTTTTTTATTAATGTAGGAATTATTTACAATTATATTTTTCAGTTACGTAACTGCCGCAATTATGTTTTTTCAGTTACGTTGTCAGTTATGTAACTACCACAATTATATTTTTCAGTTATGTAACTACCTTGCAATAAACCTATATACAAAGGCTAATAACTACTCAAGATAGATATAGAAGTTTTATCATATCTTTTGAGATATTTAGAAGCACTTTTAAGTGTGAAACCATTTATGGTGATTTTGAATATTGAGTTTTGATTCTCTTTATTCTTAAGTTCTCATCAATTCGTCTGTCATATAGAATTGTGTTGAACTTTGTTGTTAGAATCTCGTAATTCTTTTAACATTGATTAATTTATAGATCATGATCCCCATCGTTCTATAACCTAATTACAAACCAATTTAATTTTATTATTTGTGGATTCTATTAAACAATAATTTTGTGCATATCATTTCTATTGGAAAAACCTAAAAATTTTAGGTCAAGATTCAACCCCCTTAAGGTCGCATCAACTTTGAATAGATTTCATCCACAAACATAAAAGAAGCTCTTGTTTTGTAAATTAATTAGTTATAAAATTGTTATGAACATAAAATATTTATAACATTGTGGTTTTCTTTAGTTAAGCTTCATATCTATAACATCTAAAAACTTAAATTTTAGTAAGAACCAAACTTGAAAAAAATACAAAGTAATTACAATTATAATAATATGACAAAAATAAGTAAAACCATGTCTCACAAAATAAGTGTTGAACAATTTTTGAAATAAACATAGGTCCCTTAAGGCTTCAAAGTAAATAATGAACCATGATTTTTTTTTTTTTTGTTAAGTCACATGCTTACAAATTTAAGATAATGAATTATGTCACAAATCAAAAGATAATTTTTCATAAAGCATAACATCTCTA
Source organism: Combretum micranthum (assembly GCA_024138025.1). Lineage (NCBI taxonomy): Eukaryota > Viridiplantae > Streptophyta > Magnoliopsida > Myrtales > Combretaceae > Combretum > Combretum micranthum. The sequence goes on from JAMXBD010001526.1 coordinate 9,243, forward strand.
CTTTTCACCAAGATTGTTTCACAAAATTATTGTTTTGGAACAACATCAATAGGATCATGCATATAATATGAGTTAATGTTAATATTAAATGTTTTTCAAAGATAGTAATATTTTATGCTTGCTATAAGGTATTCAAGTGAAGTAAAACTTTGAAAAACAAGACAGTCAAGGGTTGGAACATGTATGATGCAATCTGTACCGATCTTGTCCAACCCTTAAATGACCTTAAAACTTAAAAATAACTTTATAAATAGATATATCTTTTTCAGTAGGTAGAAAACAACTGCTAATATGTGAAATTTCGAGTTAAAATGAGAAAGTTATGATCATTTTAAGTTAGAATTTCTGTAACCGAAAAAGTGATGCGACTAGTGAAGGAGAATTAGAAAATTTAGATAGAATCTTTACAAAATACTCATTTTAGATATTTCTCTTATCTAGGTGATGAGGAGTTGGAGGATTCGTACTTGGATGATTACTACGATTGAAGAATATTTTGAAAAATGGCCAAGTGAGTTTATCCCCTAAATTTACGTACTTATGCTTATGATTGTAGCTTGGAGGCACTAGAGAGAGGACAAAGATAAAATAGAATATGCTTGAGGATGTATGGTGCTTATTGACATAATACTTAGTACATCGGAATTTAAATTGTTGGTCAATTAATGTTTATCTTTATATCTGAAGTGTTTGCGAAAATTTCTATGATCGCCTTTAAGATACCTTATTTACATGTTAAAGAACAAATTAACAAATTGATCATGCATATCACAAAGCAAGCTACATTGTATTTGCTGCTATACCCTTGGTAGGATAAGAGTATAGAACCGGTGGTAGGTAGGGGCTTGAAAATCTACATGTGGCGTGTAGTAGCCAGTAAGATTTACAATTTTTAGTGGCGAGTGGTAGCTTGAAAGATCTATAAAACATATTTGTGAACTATGCTCATATGGAACTGAAACACCTAACCCCGAATAAAGAGTGTAAATCCATTCAAACATATGATTTTCGATTGATCATATGTATTGCTTGCTCATGTCGTTGATGTATTCCAAATGCTTGTTTAATAACTTGTTTGATTTCCTTATATTGATACGTTATCACAGGAATATTGTCACTAAGCTAGTTATGCTTATACCCTAATAGATTTTTGTTATCGCAAGATCATCTATTTCTGTACCTAAGGTCACCTTATTTCCGGGTAAAATATATGCCTTTACGGGAAGCTTTTGAGGGAATTCTACTTGAAGACCTAGGCTAGGTTTTCTTTAAAATCTTTCAGTTATCAATATTTGCTACAAGTAAGACTATGATAGGATTATGATATTATTGGAGATATTTTATCGGGGGAATGTCCCTGTGATGATGTAAAGACTATCTATCTTTAAGTTATGATGATGTATGTTTAAGTATTTTCTTGTATGATAATTATTTACCATCTTGAATTACATATTCTATCAGTGTCTCCTATTGTTACGAAGTACGCCTTACACATCGTATTAAAGTTTTTACATGACTAGGAGAAAGTCATTCCTAAGCTTTAATATTGTATGTGGTGAACTGTCACGTTTAGGGTATCCTTTAGGGCGTGACACATTAGCAACCACCTAGAAAATCTAAATCCTTACCATCTTAACCTACATTGGCTAAGTCATATTGCCAAGATGATGATGATGACGATGGCGAAAAGGATGCTAGGCCACCTTCACCATGCACACATATATAATCCCCACCACACCCTACACATATACTATACCCACATACCTACCATCCCCACACACATCACCAATCCATACACACTTTCCACCTCATACACATGTACCCTCACTTATATACACTTAAACACAAACACAACAACCCATCCAAGAACCAATGGTTGAGTCACCTACTCACTACCCTAATGAGGACAATGAAGCCATTCCTCAAACACATGTCCTACCTTCACCACAACATGACCCTCCTATTTTGGACCCCTACTGTAAACCCCAGTTTTTCTAGTAATCAAATAAACTTCGAAAACCGGAAAACGAAACCCTAAACCGGATTAATTCAAGCCTTGTGAGAGAAACTTAAAAACCCTAGATCCAGCTTTCCTTCGATTTCATATCAAAAGAACTTTTATAAAATAATTTAATGTGAAATATTGTTTTAAGGTATATTTCAAATCATAAAAAGTTTTGATTTCGAAAAATTTTCTATTCCATGCCTTCCCGAGCCCCATTATGGAAAAGCGAGTCTCGAGACTAGAAACTCAGAAAAATATTCCGGAATAGTCTTTAGAACCAAAATTTTATGAGGATTTTAAAAATATAAGTTTTATAATTTTTCGGATTATAAAAATTACATTTATAGCCTTTTTCTCGTATTTTCTTTACTACCAGTAAAGTAGATGTCTTGTCTACTATTTATCACTATTCACAAATACAACCTACAATACACACTACCCATACCCTAGTCTTACATCCTTACAAACACTCAATTACATTTTCTTTTCCAATAAAAATTTGTCTCTTAACAAATTATTACATTTAATACTTTTTATTACATAAATTACAATTTCAAATAAAATTAAATCACTCCCTCTCTCTCTCTCTCAAAGATAGCCGGTGCACCCCCCTATTTTCCCCCTCAAATTGTTTTATTTTCTTTTTTTATAATACAAAACAAACCCTAATTCACTTAATATTTATACTCATTTACACTCTCTCTCCTCATTTCTACTCTTTCAAAATTTTTACACAAGTAAAATCCTCTCTTCTTCTTCCTTTCTTGCCGTGACCACCACCACCCACACACACACACATATCAAGTTCATTTCTTCTTCATTCCTTCATCAAATCCTTCTTTAGGTGATAATTCTTAAGCTTCTTACTACTTAATCTTGTAATGGCAAGATCATTCATGTGTATTTTCATCTTAAATCCCCATGAGCAAGTGTTAGGGATAAGAAAATGCTAGTACATGAATATTAAGCCATCAAAGAGTAGATCTTATGTTTGATGAGCTTTTGTTGAGATATTATCATGTTCATGTATATAAAAGTAGAGATCTTGCATGATAAATATATGTTCATACTCTTAAACTCCTTTTCATGCACTATAAGTAGTAGATCTAACACTTAGACACTCATATTATATTTGACATTCATGTTCGTATAAATATTTTGTATTTTTATGCCTTAATGCTCATAAAGATTTAGTCTTATGTATATAAATGTGATAGTTGGTAGATCTTTATGTAGAAAAGACAAGGAACTTAAAAAGAAAAGGTTTTTGTTAGAAATGTTCAAAAGAAAATTCGTATGATTTCAAAGCCCTATTTTAAAAACCCTTGTATCAACTTTGAAACTTATATTTTATGTGAAAAAAGAAAGGTATAAGTAATAGATATCATTAAGTAGTGATTTTTATAAGTTGAAATGAGTTTGGATGAGATTAATGTGTAAAACAAGAAGTAGATTTAAGATGGAAAATTTTGAGTTAGTAGTCAACTTATAAAATTTGTAACTTTGGATGATGCCTATGTAAACACCTATTATTCAAGCTCAAAATAAATGTTTTATGTGTTAAATGAAGTCCTTAGGTAGTAGATATAGTAAAGTTTTAAATTTTAATGCATTACACAAGTTTTCCTAAAGAAATCATTTAAAAAGTGGATTTTCTAAAATTTGGACTTTTGAGTAAATCCTATTTGAAAACATATTTACAAAGTGTAAAATGCAAATTTTTATGTAGACATGAAAGCCTTAAGTAGTATATATATGATGAAGACTCACTTTTAATTAAGATAACTAGAAATTCCTATGAATGAAATCCAAAACACTAGTGTGATGTCAAAATTAGAAAATTGGATTTTCAAGAAGTAGTTATTGTTGGAGTCTTGCAAAATTAAGGAGTTTTGAAAGTTTATTTTATCAAAAATCATCAAGATCATGCACACATTGAACTCATCACATGTCATTCATGATAGGAAATCATTCATACTTCATATATACTTGAATTATCAACTAGATACATTTCAAACAAATACAAAATTCCTTTTCGGAAATGGGAATGGTTACTGATCAGATCTGATCCCTCTGTTCCATGATCTAAATGTTTTCAAAACTTGGAAATAATATGAGAATTAGATAGATCTTTCAAAGTAGATAGAAATCGATATAAAATTTACGAAATTCCGAGTTAAAATGACCACGTTATGGCCGTTTTAAGTTGGAACTTTCGCAAATAGTGAGAATTATGATTTTGACTAGTTTTAATGCATAGTTTGGATTAGTTAAGTGATGAAGTACTTATTAGGGTATTCATCCTTGGTAGGTGATCCCGAAATCGACAAGTCCTTACTACCCAATTACTACTATTAAAAGACCGGCGTACCATGGTCGAGTGAGTATCACTTCCAATTTCAATTATTGCTTGTGATTGTAAGGATAGTTGCATTAGTTAATTAGCAAAGATAAAATGAATATGCATGATGGGGTTGAATGGGAATTATATTTGTCTGTTGTTGTTATATGAAGTTGAATTTAAAGAATATCGAAGCCGGGTGATAAATCATTGCTTGTATAGATAAGCTAGGATTGATTGTCTACGAGTATTGCTTGATCACCTAAAAGAACTGGTATAATTGATTATTCGAAATTGAAGATGAACTTGAACTCATTCATAACACAATGGGGATGGAGCATTAGCATTTTTTGGTTTTTCATGATCCATAAAACGAATATGAGTTGGTTAATCGTGATCCATAAAATGAATATGAGTTGGTTAATCGTGATCCGTAAAACAAATATATGAGTTGGTTGACCGTGAGCCTAAACGGCGTCGTACCGCAGGATTCATTAATCTACTAACCCAAGATAGATATGTTTGCTGAATTCACGTGATTGGTGCATATCATTTGTCTGATTAATCACTTGATTGAATGATGTGTTATAATTGTGATATGGAAGTTTTCACTCATTAAGCTAGTATAGCTTACTCCCCTATAGTTTTTATTTGTTGCAGCATGAGTTTATTTGGCTTAGACCAAGACAGGCTACAGCTCAGGAATAGGAGCTAAGCGTTTCCTATAGAAGTTGTATTCAATTTATTTAGACTTCCACAGGAAACCAAAGAACTCTTGATGACTATAATGGACTATTAAATATTCTTTTGCGGGGGAATGCCCCTTGGACCTTGTAATCTATCGTATATGCATTTTGAATTATTATCTAATGCTATCGAATGCCGGGTTAAACTACTTAACTCCATTGAATAGAGTATTCTATTATCGTAAAAAAACGCCTTACATCTATACTAGACTCCCGAAAGACTTGGATAGTGATTCGAGAGTCTTATATGGCATGTGGCGGACTGTTACGTTTAGGATACCCCTATGGGGCGTGACACCTATACCTAAAACAATCTTAGCTCCAGTTCAAACCCTCCATAAAACCTTCAAGAGAAAACCAAGAAACCAGTCCCAAAGAGGAGGAAGCTGATCTTACATGATGAGTCATTAGATGATGGGGCATTACCCTATCCTCTTAGACAAACTGATGCAAAAGATTATTAACGAAGCAGGAGTCGATGAGGCAGAGGTAGCTGATGGAACTAAGATAAGGAAGGAGCAGAATGCTGCTCTAGAAAAGCAATGATCCAAAGTATGATGAAGCTAATAAAGAAAGTGCCATTGTTGTCTATGAGGACATCTTTAGAATTGTAGTAGAAAGCTCTTCAACAATTGCGGATGATGTTTGCTTGGGAGAGCCTATAGATGAAGAGTTCTACCATTACATTAGACTACCACCCCCACAGCAACAACAAGAGGAAGAAGGAAGTTTGTCAATGGAGGAAAAGGTTGCTAGAGAAACTTTTAATGAAGTTGCCACAACAATAGAAGAAAGAGGCAATGCCACAGTCCCTAGTAGCATTGACCTAAATGAGCTCCTTGCTAAAGCAGAGCCAATTGCACAAACAGACCAATTGCCAGTAGATGAAGATTTTAATGAGCTTAAAGCTGAAATAGCATAATCTGAGCTACATGAGCCTGTTGTATTTGATGAACATGTACTGACAATTGGAGAAGAAGCTGAAAATGATGAGTATCAAGAGAATTTGGCAATAGAGGAGAAAATTATCAATGCTCTCTCCAATGACATTGCCAAACTAACAATGGAAGGAGCAACATCTGCTGAAGAATCACTATAGCCTAAGTACACAATCCTTAAGAAGAAGAGCAAACAAATCAAACATTGTCCTAAGAAGCAAACTCTCAAGAACTATGAGAGGTTCAATTTTAACGATGTGTCTTATGAAGGAGTAAAGAAGAGAATGAAGATTGATGAAAAGGATGCCGAACCCTCAAAAGCAGCTGACCACATTAACGAATTAATATCTAAATTAGCTGCTGAAGTTGAGTAGGAGTATCAATCAAGATTGAAGATGCGGGAAGACTTCATAGAGAAGGGAGATAAACACCAACCCAAGAGGCAAAAGGATAAAAGAAGAAGACAAGTTTGGGAAGGTTCCTTTGTGGCACTTTATCTACCAACTACAGTAGAAAGAGAAGAGGTCAGAAGAAGAGAAAGAGGCCTATAAGAGATAGTAGTTGAGGAGGAGAGTAGAATTGAAGTTCATGAAAGTGATGATGATTTGGATGATCACTTGACACTCAGTGCCTTGATGAAAAATAATAAAATAGGCACAAAAGGATATTATGGAAGACTAGTTTCCACCACATCTACTCTTGAAGAACATCTTTTTGTTGGAAAGAATAAAGAAGAACCTCCTATGGTGCCAATTACTGTAGCCAAAAAGAAAAAAGAGGAATACAAAAGTTAGGCAAAGGAAATAGAGCTAAAACTTTTAGTAATAAAGGAGAGAAAACTTGCCCTCCAATAGTTTAAAAAGACAGACAAAAGATTTGAGGAGCAAAAAAAGAAGCAAGATGAGGGAAGAGCAGCAAAAATAAAGGCCCAATGAAACCCAACCTGAAGTAGTTGCACAACAAAAGATGGAGGGTATTGTTGCAGATGATGATGCCTTATATGATGATAGCTTTCCGGAGAGCAGTGATGATGAACCAACAACTTAGAAAACTATTACTGCTCCTCCAAAAAAGAAGAAAAAGGTTGCAACATAAGTTAGAAAGAAAGAACAAAGGAAAAGGAGGGTTATTTACTATCAAACGAATCAAGTTGAGCTTATTAGAGCTTATATGGAAAACACTCTAGGGATGATAGAACAACAAAAGAATGATTTTCTTTGTGCCTTGGAATTACAAGGACAACTTGATGAAGAAATTCATCAAATGGAGGCTAAAAAGGCAGCTTACATCGGAAAAATGGAGCAAAATGAGAGAGATAAAGGGGCCAGTACTTCCAAAGAGGCACCCAAGAGGAGGGTTAAGACCAAGAGCACACAAAGGATACCTATAGGTGGTATACATATAAGAGATCCAACAGAGGATCAAATAGTTATACTTACTCAAAGACATATTCCCCCTCAAAGATCAATTCCCCCTAGAACAAAAGACAAAAGAGGCGGAAGAAGCTACCTAGAGGTGCCGGTGATAACAGAAATAGTGGTATTGGTAGAGGTAGTCAATCTGATATAGTTGTAAGAGGCTGAAGGAGGAGAAATGAAACTAATAGAAGTTGGAGATACTGGTTAGGAGAAGAAGAACATTGAATTTCTTAATTCCTCTAAATTTTGCTTAAATGACTATTCTAAGCAAATTTTTTTTTCATGCTTTCTATTCTTTTAAATCCATTTTTCTTTCAAGATCTAAGATCTTTATTCTTTTATTCTTTATTCTTTGTGGTAGAATAAGATTTTTTTTTCTGCAGGATTCTTTTCGAGCTAAACAAAGTTTAGCTATAGTATATCAGAGTGATTAACTTATAAAATTTTTGTATATAATTCAACCATGGCTTAGATTGATCCAATGGTTATCACTAATGATTTGCCATATCTCATCTTAATTTTACATAACTTAATTCAAGAAACAAATTAAGCACGCGGCTACATAAAAACTTAACCCTTAACCATAAATAGAAAAGTTTTCTAAAAACATCTAATCTTTAAATCTTAATTTGAAATTATATGTTGATCATCCCTTATCTGTTTTATAATGTTTTTAAACATTGAAGACAATATTCACACTAAGTGTGGAAGAAGGGAATTTTGCAAGATTAGGTTAAAGTTGAAGTTCTAATAAAGAATAGAGTAATTGTGCTTTGATTGATCATCTTTCCACACAAATTATAGGAAATTAATGAAATGGTTAAAATTTGACCAAAATCTTTCAAAAATTTTAAACAAAATCACCTATTAATTCAATAGAGCAATTAATGAACATCATCATGTGATTGAGATAACTTTACTATGTGTAATCATTTTACAAATACCCATGTGTAGTAGTTTTACTTGTTTTTTGATCTAGAAATTTAGAGCTAAAATTAGATTCAAGCCCTTAGTAAGGTTACTCAATTAATTTGTAAAAACTTAAATGATTTGTATGTTTTTCAATTTGGTCATTTTGAGAGCTTTGTAATCTCTTATGCAAGGTTCAAATGATAATCATAATTTGATGATTTTTCCTTGTGCTCAACTTAATCAAAACAAAGCAAAAATTAAAAATAAAATAACCATGTACTTAGGGCTGAAATGGGCAGGGGTTGGTCCCTTAGAAGAGCAATTTCTTGAACCCTCTTTCAATTTTAAAAAGCCATGAATTATAAAATATATATATATATATATATCTCAAAAAGATAGGGGCAAAAACCCCTCCAAGGAAAAATGAAAAGCAGAAGGAAAAAACCTTCTCCTCTGCAGCTTTAAAATACATAAATAATTAATAAAAATGAAATAAAAAGCATAAATAAGGAGAGAAATTCAGGGGATAAATTGATGTATATACCTTCATCTTTGATTATGGTACTTAGAGAAATGATTAAGGAACTATATACCTATATGTATAAGGGGATAAAGTTGATATAGTTCTTTTTACTTTGTTTGATATTTTGAGTAATTTTTACTTTAAAATTCTTAATTAAACTATAAGGGTAAACGTTGATCTACTTGGACAAGTTTTGTGATTTTAGCATAAGTAACTTTAGCACAATTAGTGAAGATGATTGAAAATATAAACTGCTAAGGTGATTTGATTTTAATTGATCTAGTCAAATTTCCATTTATGATTTTTCTTCCTATTTAAAAAGTCTTGTCTACATGTGCTAAATTGATGTTTGCATGAGGACAAGCAAAGGCTTAAGTGCGGGGTTATTTGATTAGTTTATTTTACTTTATTCCATTCATGGGAATTTAGGCTTCATCCAATATATTTCTAGGTAAATTACTATGGATATGTGCTTTTATTGCTTAAATATTGTAATTCAACTCCTCGAATCAAAAGAAGGAACAAAATGATTTGAATCAGATTTGAAGCAAAATAATGACAACAATGCACAACAAAACTTAATCGAGATCTGCAAAAGACCTGTCGATGGCAAAACGACAAGCCAAAATAAGGGCTAAACCCAAGTTAAGCCCTACAATCGAGCCTTCGACACAAGCCACAACTAACTTTGAGACTTCAGCACTTAGACTTCAATGAACAAGTCCCATCGAGCCCTATCATCAAAGTTTTTAGGAAAATTCATTATAAACCCGACATTTGTTTTTGCAAGAACCTATGCTTAATTTGTAATTTCATCTTTAATTCCATATTATTTCTTCAGAATTTATGCTTAATGTTTGCATCCATGGAGAAATAATCATTTAAATTAGGGTTTGTGAATCCAAGACCTGATTCATGTGATTTCGAAGCGTTTTAATGAATATCGACTAGGTATTTGTAATTAGTAGCTAAAACTTAATCTCGTAGTCTAAATGAGAGGTACACCTTTTAGATTCATGTTTGATTTCAACTAAATAGATTGAGAGATCATTCTTCTACATAGATATGGGCTACTAATGGTGTTGCTCATAATCACCTTAAGAGAGAGATGATGAAACATTTTGTCACTTGTTTTTTAAAATTCATTATGCTGGTTTTAAAACAAAGGATTCTTAAACTTTATACAGATTTAGACCGCTGATAACTTGTGAAGAGATTCTAGTGGTCTTGTTTAGATCTAGAGTTTCTGACTTTAAGAGAGGTTTTAACTTATATTTATTTTTTTGAATAGATCTAGGCTACTAATGGTGTTGCTCATAATCAACTTGAGAGAGGGATGATGAAACTTTACGTCACTTGTTTTTAAATTCATTATGTTTTTTTTAAAGCAAATGATTATTAAACTTTATGTGGATCTAGATCGTTGATAACTTGTAAAGAAATTCCAGTGATCTAGTTTAGATATAAAGTTTCTAACTTTAAAAGAGGTTTTAACTTACGTTTATTCTTCTAAATAGATCTGGGCTACTAATTGTGTTGCCCATAATCACCTTGAGAGAGGGATGATGAAAAATTGTGTCACTTGTTTTTAAAATTCATTATGTTGGTTTTAAAACAAAGGATTCTTAAATTTTATGCGAATCTAGACTGCTGATAACTTTTAAAGAGATTCTAGTGGTATGTTTTAGATCTAGATTTTCTGACTTTGAGAGAGGTTTTAACTTACATTTATGAGTCGGACAGTGTAAATATACTAGTATACAACTCTATAGGCTTGTTGAGAAATTACGTAATAAGGAATTGGTGAAGCAATCCCTAAGGCTTTTCCTTCATTAATAAGTTTATCTTACAATTTGCCCTAAAACCATGAATATATTCATTAACCTTAGTATAACTTCTGTTTTTATTATGTTCCACTGAACTGTCTTTGGCTAGATAATAGATGAAATATGAGTAAGGTGGATGGCAATGATCCCTTAGAGTACGACCTAATATTTTCTATGTTATTTCGATATGTGCACTTACCTAATGTTGGTAGTTACGACTGAAGTTGAGCAAAACTTTTATAAATTTTTAAAAATCAACTATATGTCTATTGGATTAATATGCCCATACAACCAACCAATCACCTCATTCTTTCTGTCTGGCTACCTATATTTAGAGTTTTTATACTACTTGCTAGAATTACTTTTGGACCTCCTTAGATCACTTAACCCCACTCAAACTTTCATCCTTAAAAGCAAGTATGGATAACATATCAACTGGAATAATAGGATTGTATCCATACGTAATCTTAAAAGGCATCTTGTTTGTAGAACTATGCATGGTCCTATTATAAGAAAATTCTACAATAAGAAGGCATAAGTCTCAATCTCTCAAATTCTTACCAACAGTAGCTCAAAGCAAAGTTCAGTGGATCCTATTGACAACTTTAGTCTAGCCATCTGTCTGGAAGTGAGACATGGTGTTGAAAAGTAACTTGGTCCCAAGCCTTCTCCATAGTTTTTTTCGAAAATAACTGATAAATTTAACATCATTATCTGAAACAATACTATGAGGGATTCCATGAAGTCACACAATTTCTTGCACAAAAAGGTTAGCAATAAGAAGAGCATCATCGGTACAATGACAAGACATAAAATGTGTCATCTTACTGAATCGATCCACCATCACCATGATAGAACCTTCCCCCTCATAGTTTTTGGCAACCCCAACACAAAATCCATCGATACATCTACCCAAGGCCATGTAGGTATCATCAAAGGCATATACACCCTAAAGGATTCCTTCCTACTCTTAGCTTATTTACAAACAGCATAACGTTCCACAGCTGCATTCACAACACTTTTCATCTTAAGCTAATAAAAATGTTCTTTTAAGATTTCAATAGTCTTCTTTTCTCCAAAATGGCCTGATAATCCTCCAGCATGTGCTTTCCTCACCAATAATTCTCTCAAAAGAACATTTAGGTGTACATAAGCTATCCTACTTGAATAAATAGCCCTCATGCATAAAATGCCCATGTAATGATCTTCCTTCAACACATTTACCTACCATGGGTGCAAAATCTCCATCACTAGCATATATTAACTCCAAATCCTAACAATCTATAATGTAAAAAAGTAAGCCATGAATATCGATGGGATGGGCATCGACCACTACATTGAGCTTCCCTCTTATATTTAATAACATAACTGAATCGTTATAAGAATTCCATCCATCTAACATGTCATTGAGACAATTTTTTTTTACTTACTAATGCTTCAAAGACTCATGATTCGTGTACATGACAAATGCATGCGCATAAGATAATGCTGCCAAGTGGTAAGCACCTAGATCAAGAAATAAAGTTCCTTGTCATAAATAAAATGATTCGATGTTTTTCTCCTCAATTTTTCACTAAATAGGCAATAAGATGTTGCTCTTCCATCAAATTGCACCTATTCCTACTCCTGAAGCATCATGCTCCAATTGAAAGTTCTTCTCAAATTCAAGTAATATGAGTACTAGAGCATTGGTTAGCTTCTATTTAATCTCTTCAAAACTCTCTGAGCCCTCTCATTCCACCTAAATTATTTTCCCTTCTTAATAAGTTTAGTAAGTGGTGCAACAATAGTGCTAAAGTTCCAAATGAATTGCTTATAGAATGAAGATAAGCCCATGGAGCTCCACCTTCGATATATTTTGAGGAGTAGGCCATCCAATAGTAGCTTTAATCTTCACCTCATCTACTCGAATCCCATCTCCAAAATCTACAAACCCTAAAAACACAACTTTTGATTGATAAAGCACACATTTAGCTAGATTGCCATATAATTTTCCTCCCTTAACACTTCAAACATAGCAATCAAGTGTTCCACATGCTCTTTCAAATCAATATGTATATGAGAATATCATCAAAATATAGAATAACAAACTTACCATTGAATCTCTTCAAGACATAATTCATCAGTTGCATAAAAGTACTAGGAGATTAGTAAGTCTAAATGGCATCACAAGCCACTCATAGAAACTATCCTTGGTTTTAAAGGCCATCTTCCACTCATCTCATAGCCTCATTCAGAATTGATGATATATGCTTCTTAAATCTACTTTAGAAAATATACTGGCCCCATGAAGTTCATCAAGCATATCATCCAACCTAGATATTGGACATCGATACTTAATGGTAATTTGGTTGATGGCACAACTATCAATATACATTCGCCATTTATCGTCGTTCTTTGCACTAGCAAGGTAGGTACCGAGCATAGGCTCATGCTTTACCTCACAAGCCCCTTCTCCATGAACTCATCTACCTGCTACTTGTGCTCCTTCGCCTCTTTAAGATTCATATGATAAGAATGCCTATTAGGGAATGTTACTCCTAGAACAAGGTCAATAGCATGTTCAATCCCTTAAATAGGAGGCAATCCAGGTGGTAATTCCTCTAAAAAAACATAACCAAAGCATTTCGAAAGGTATTAGATCACCTCAAGTAGAGAAACCTAGCTATCAATCTCCAAAATTTGTTTAAGATGCAATAAAACACCAATCCTCCTGAATCAATAGCATGCTTCAACTTTCCTTTTGTCATCATTTAAAACCTCCTTCTTAGGTGGGTTGATTTCAGAATATGTGATTTTAACTTCTGCTAGGTTCATACGCCTAAAGAGTATCTTCTTTCCATCTTTCACAAAAGCATAGGTACTTTTGTAACCATAGTGAAAAAATCATCGATTGAAAAGCCATGGCCACCCTAAAAGAATATATGTGGCGCTCATGGGTAGAACATCACACAATATCTCATCACCATATCTCCATTGAATTGAGACTAGCACCTTAACCTATCAGGTCGCCTGAACTAAGCACTTATCACACAGTCAATGTAGCCTATAAGGTTGTGGATGAGGGATAGTAGGAAGTTTAAGCTTCTCAACCATGGAAGTAAATGTAACGTTTGTACAACTCCCTCCATCTATAATGACTACACAAACTGCATCCTCCACTTTACACTTGATATGAAATATATTTTCTCTCTACTCATCTTTAGTGGTTCGAGCTACATTCAATGCTTGTCTTACTATTAAAGACATGTTAGTAATGGCACCTAACACTCCTGTAGTACCATCTTCCTTCTCATCAAAATCTGCTAATAAGTTCTCTTCCTCCTCTTTCTCATCCTCACTCATTACTTCAAGCTCCACATATTCAGACACAGCAACCATCACTCTCTTATTTGGACATTGAGTAGCAATGTGCCCACACCTTAAACACTTGAGCCACTTTATTTAGCTACTTCGCCTACCAGCCGTTTGTGCGTCAATATTGGCACCATTAATAATAGCAACTGTTTTGTCATGGTTTTCATCTCTTCTATCTATCTTCCCTGCATTTCTACTACCTTCCTTTAGTTTTCCTCCTATGAAAGATTGGTTAGAGTTAGAACCCTTATTAGGAGGTAATAAGGATCAGTATGAAGTTCTCTTTCTTTGTCTCTTAACTTTACATGCTAAGTTAACAGCTTCCTCTAATGCGTGAAAACTCTAGATTTCCACTACACTTTCAATCTCGAACTTCAACCTTGTAATGAAGTGAGCTATAGTTATTCTTGAGGTTCTTCCACATTACACCGAATTTTCAACATTTCAAAGTCCTTAACATAATCCTTCACACTCATTCCACCCTGGTACAAAGATTGCAATTGCAAATACAATTTCTAAAAATAGTAATTTGGGACAAATCTCTTATGCATCACCTATTTCATCATCTACCGAGTGGTAACTTTAGTCTCACCATTCCTCTTACTATTCAACAAGTTACTCCACCACATATCTGGAGAATTTTAATGCAGCAAGCCTAACCTTAGTAAGCTCACCATATTCACAACAATAAAAAACTTACTCCACATGTTGTTCCCAGTCTAAATATTCATCAAGTGATCCTCCCCCATTGAAGGGTAGAATCTTAATCTTAACCCCTTTGTCTCCTCTATGGGTTTGAACTTCTCGTGCAACAAAATTGTTACCTCCACCTTCTGCTAATGGTTGCTCTTCTGCCCTCACAACACATTAGTATGGTACTAACATTTGCTCTTCCAAACACCCTATCATGCATTCTAATTAATACAGTCAACTGATAAATGCATTGATTGGTGGTCGTTTCAGTAGCATTTTTAGGATTCGCCCTTGATTTGTCGAGTTTCCACCGTACACACTTTCGTTAGACATAACTAACCCAAACACCAATGCAATACTTCAAAAGAATTCTATCATACATCTGGTGTGCGTAATGTTACACAGACTTCCAATGCAATTTTCAAGGTCATAATATCCCAAACAATCCATAATACTCTAGCAATACTAACAAATAACACAATGCAACAATAATGGCTACTCAATGAAATCACTACTAACTACAAACTTTGTTTAGATGCTTCATGGAACACCTTGCATGCACACTTCCAACCTATAGTATTACTCCATAAATCCTCCATTATAGTAATAGCAATACCAACAACACAGTTTCCAATAATTAAACTTACAACTTCAAGCATTGAATCAACAATTGTTAACACTTAATACAACTTACCTTGGTTTCTTCTTCACTACAATTGACAGTCGTCATAACTATAGCTCTGATACCAAGATGATATGCCCCACTCACACCAGCAATGAAATAATCTAACTGATCAATGATGAATAAGCTTTGTATTTGCTTGCAAAGGAATTCAATGATATAGACAACGTTATTAATGGATATGACACATCGATAACAACCCAAACTATACTCTCACTCTCTTGATATAATGTGTAAGATTGATCGAATGGTTGTTCTCCACAATTAAAGATTGATAAGAATTAATACTTTGTTCTCAAAAAAAATAATACAAAGAATAATAATAATAATAATAATGTTCATTAGCTCTAGGGTTTCTTTATAAACCCTATTTAAAGACCTTTTACACAATGGCAAACTAGTAAATACCATGACATAAGAAAATAAAATAAAAATAAAACAAAATAGGAAGTGCATGATAGAACAATTGATATCACTCTCAAAAATCATGGTCGCGGTTTAGGCTGTGGGGAAACTGTTTTCCTTTATTGTTCGTGGTTCAGGTTGTGGCACAAACTGCAACTGCGGTAGTGCCACATTTTTAGTTGTAGGGAAATTTAGTTTCGCTAGTTAGTTGTAGGTCATCCGCAGTCTTAAGTGTGCCTAAGCGTCTAGCCATGGTTCCTTCCATGCTTGACATCTACTTTCCTTCATCCTCGATCGAATGATGCTGGTTTGTCATTCGCCTTCAAGTGTCCAAATAACTCACATTTAAACCTTTGGTGTGATTCTAATAATTCTCAATGAATTATATATCCTAATCTATAGTAGTTTTGTTAAGGACTCATCGGACTACTCCTTATAATCCTTTAACTCTTGCTCTAATAACAAGGCCTACTTGAAGTTGATTCCTGTCATGCTTTATCAAAAACCTAGAAAAATAAATTAACTCTACATTTGTTTATGTGATCTTCATTAGTTTCTACATGATCGAAATTGGTGGTATAGAGCTTCTTTTTTATTAAATGAAGGAACTATTTCTTGCAAAATTTGGCTCCATAGAATTTGAATGAAGGAAATACCTTCCCTTGCTTCAAGCACCAATCTCATCATAAATATAAACTAATCCACACATCATGTCCTTATGCTTTTCCCTTCTTCTTTGGTTGGTACTTCATTAATTTTCCTATTTCTATTATCTACTTCTAACGGTTTTTTCGATGGGACTGTCAAGTCAACCATCAAACATTTAAAATAAATATAGTAATTGGAATATTAACTATTTTAGTAGTTCAATCATCATCGGGTATAGTATGAATCATTAGATAATGATAGAACAGGACCCGTCAAATTTATTGACCGCAGAATTTCTCCTGCAGAGGTATTCATTGATAGCAAAGGGCATAATTACACTAAGCTAAAGTCTCTTCCTAATTTTGCTTTACTTCATTATGAGTTCCAAGGTACATATTCATTCCATCCCTTTTATTTATACCCATTATTTGTAGACACCATTAATCCATCTGTTCTCACTAATTTATTTATCTTAATGATCATACATTCCAGTAAACATATCATTAATATTAAAATTAATTTTAAATTTAAATTTTTTGTCACCTCTTATGAACATCATTACTATTTTGTTATTTCCTCTAACAAACATGGATATTTGCCATGAAGATTCAACATAACACTCTTATAAAAAAACCAACCCTAAAACTCATCCCACCTCTACAAAGTGAGACATGTGTCAAAAATTGTTATGTTATGCCCTCTAATTGAATCTTAATCATTATTAATTATATGAATAATTAATTTTGCAATATAAAAATAAATAAATCATAGCGAATGGCAAGTTGTCATATGTTGATAAATAAAAGGGTTTTATGATCTACCTAATATGAATAATAATGATAAAAATAACATTTTCCTCTCTCTCACCTAAACCATACGTATCTTTATCTCAGTAGTTTCACAAAGAGACAAACCCTAAAACTCCCTTAAGCCAGTATTTTGCTTCAAGGAAGAACAAGAATTAAGTATTAGGTAATATTTCTTCCTTTTATTTCTTTTGAAGATTTAGAAAGTTTAACCTTCTAAGTGTTATCATCGATGTAAAGGAATTCAATATTTTGGAGGAAGAAGTGTGGGAAAAACCCTAACTTTTGGTTTTGTGATAGTTAGAGCTGCGTATATAGGCTACGCCTATGGGTCGGCTTGCCAACCTGCTTAAGAAAAAGGGTTGTGGCCAAACTGGCTCGGCCCATTTAACCAGGCAAGCAAAAGCGGACCGGGCCAGGTTGGCCCGCTAGCCAGTGGGAGGAAAAAAAGAGAAAACAATAACAAGAGGAGAAGTTTAAAAACAAGAATAATATAACATCTTAGTGATTATTGATATATATTTTGGAAGAAGAAAGATGGATGTATATATCACAAGCATTATAATATTTTTTAAAATACGTATTTATTGATTTAAACATAATATGATATCTAATAAATAATTTTAAAAACTTGTTCTTATACATAAATAGTAAAAATTGTAATAAAATTAGTTGTTAATATATATAAAACCTTAGAATATATAAATAATTATAATTTTCACATAAACTAATATTAAAAAAATAATTAAAAATTAAAAAAAAATTAACTTTGGCCCATAGGCCAGGTCTGAGCTTAAGAATTATGGCCCATTGAAAAGTGAGCCAAAACGGCCCGACCTATTTAACCCACTAGTTGAAGTGGGCCGAGCTGCACCGGGCCATTTACCTGCTTTGCCCACCTCTTGTGGCAGCTAATTGTTTGCAAAAGAAGAAGGAAACTTTGTTTGTTCTAGGTAATGTGGTTATAGTGTTTTTTCTTTGATATGTAAGTTTATAAAGTTTTTGTATGATTTAAGATCAAAAAGAGGAGTTTTTGAGCTTTTCTCTCATGTTTTAGATCAAGCTGGTGTATGAGTAAGAGTCACGGCCATGACACAGGTCAGGATCTCCTCGGGTATGGCAAATCTAGCCAATCACAGCCGTGGTAGCCATCATTACCCCCATTATGGCCATGATGGAGGCCGTGATGGAGGCACGCCCCCCATAACAGACGTGATGAGTGTGTATCTTATGTTCCGAGGCTATCACGCCCCCTAGCATAGGCATGATTGACAGGGGGATTGCATAGCTTTCTTCCTTCCTTGCTTTTGACCTTCTTAAACCCCTTGATCCTTAGCTTTATATCTAGTTCTCCTAAATCCAAGTAATAAGGCATATCTAAACCGAGAATAATTATAGTCCTTGATAGTTTAGGAGTTAGATAACCTTAGAAATATGTTTTTTTTTAAAGCACATTTTGAGTTAGTTTTGCCTTATGTAATCAAGTGATCTTGGTTTTGTTGATTTAGCTGATTCAAGTATCGTAACAGGTACATCCTCAGCTTCGTTGTTATTTGTGAATGTAGGCTTAGAAACTGCAAATAAACTTAATAATATCCGGCTTTAAAATGGTTGTTGCTTGTGTTTGGCTAGGTTTAGTGGATCGGGAGTACTGGTGTTACTAGGATGGCACTCTGATAATATGTGTGTAGCATTGTCCCACATGGAGTTGTGCACAGAGATAATTCGGGTAATTTAGGAGCGGTACGATTATGGTACTTAGGGTGTGTGGGAAGCAACCAACACCAATATATACATACATATATATAAGTATTTATGTATACGTGTTTATTTTTATGGGGTCATGAGTTACTCTAGGTTTAAGGCTAGTTGCAAATGGCTCTAAACTATGTTGTTTGCTTAGCTAATTAAAGATAATAACATGTGACTGCTGCATATGTTAGTATGTTACATGTGGATCTGTATGATGTTGTTAATGCACATGTGGTTGTGGTTTGGCGTAATGGGCCTTGTGCTCACTCCTTTTATTTTTCATGAATAAGTGATAATATAGTAGTCTTTGATTTATCGGGCTATAATATATACGTAGATAATGAGGATGAAAATAGCAGAGCTGATTTTTCAGTTGATTATTAGATGCCTAAAGTTGGAGTCAGCTAGATTTGAAGACTTATGGAGTTATGAATAGTTTTAAGATCCTTTTTTATTCTTAAAGTTATGAGACCTTTTCAACCTGATGTTTTAAGTTTGATATAAGTTAGCGCTTTGATCCGTTGTGAATGTATGGATATAAATAAGCACGAATTCTACCGGTATATGCACTGGGACAAATCAAGTAATATAGTAGTAAGTAGAGTGTCGATCCCACGAAGATTAATTAAGTTCTAAACCTGTATCTTATTCTATTATTATTTAGGCAATAAAATAGAGAGAATGAACTATTTAACTACTAATTAACCTAGATTGTCACTAAAAGCAGAAAGAGAATTGTTATGAAAATATATCAATTGATAGTGGGAAAAACATAATCTACCCTAGTTTCACTAATCAAATTACCATCGTGTTATAATAATTCTTAGTTATGTGAATATTCATATGAAATTGTCAAAACCTTTAATCCTTTTCCAAGTTTTAAAGTCTCAAAACCTCAAATTAATTCATTAGATTTGGCTAGATAAATTAACAATGGATGCTAATCTAAAACTATAAACCTTCCGATTTGTTGGTTGACTAAGGCCCTAAACTTATCCCTCCAAATTCCTTAGCGAGAAATGAACTAAAAGCATTGCATTAATCCCTTGGATAATTTCTAATAAGATTAAACAACGTCACTTCCGCATTTATCATTCAATCTTAATTTAGAATTCCTATTGAACGCTAAATTCCCTTTCGACTCATTAAAGTTCCTGTAAACCTAATTCAATCAAGAAACAACGATTTATAGTATAGGAATTACAATATGAATTCTTCCATATCTACCAATTCTATAATATGGCTACAATCATCATCTTAGTTATTCTTGGGTTTCATCGTATTCTCACAAAGGAAGTTTAGAACATCATGGAATTGATAGCACAATTACAAATTAGAGGAGTCATTGCAATATAATTCATATTTAGCAATACAATCAAGATATTGAATTACATAAGAGATTAATAGTTCAGATATCACCAGTCCAATAAAACAATAGTATGAAAACCCTAAGTTACAAAACTCCACAAAAGCTTTAACCAAAACTTCTCAATCGATAACACGGTTTGTAATAGGAATAATCTTCTATAAACCCCTAATTTTTAAGGTAAATTTAAGCTTAAACCCTAAACCGGAAAGTCAACCGGAAACCCTAAATCAACAAAGCCCTAGGAAACTCTAGCAGTTTCGATCCGACAACCCTGTATTCTTAAAGCAAGACGTCGAAGTACAGGTGAAGAATGTAGTTTGGTTCGTAATGATATGAAGGTGCTTAGAAAAATCATATTAGCGAATTTTCAACCTATTTCGAACCTGATCAGATATAGACTTTGAAAAGCATGTCCCAGAGCTCGAGATATTAAAAATATGCTATTAGTACCGTTAGACTCGTAACTTCATAAGATTTCCAAATATATCAGTTATATAATTTTTCGGATTATAAAAGTTACATTTATAGTCTTTTGTCGTATTTTCATTACTACCGGTACTTTAATTATCCAATCTACTTTTTGATTTCTACTCAACTATTCATCAAGTATAACTACCTATACCCTATATCTTACATCCTTACATCCCATTTTTTTTATAGTTTATTTTTCCAATATAACTTTTACTACTTAAATTATTTATTTAAATTTGAATCTTACACAACACAAAACAAAACATCTCTCTCTCCCCCTTTAACCCCAAAACCGGCACCCCATGCTCTCTCTCCCTCTCTCTATTTGTTTTATTTTTCTTTGATTTATTTAACACACAAACCCTAATCCATTTCCCTATATAAACCCCTTTATGCCTTCATCATTTCATTTTCTTTCTTTCCTCATTTTCTCTTTTGGAAAAAAATTTTACAAAACACTCTCATCCTCTCCTCCTTTGTCGTGACACCCCCTCCCTCTAGCACACACATACACTTTTGTGTTTCTTCAAGTTCTCTTGTCCACACCATTAATAGTAATAGATCTACACCTTACTACCTAAAAACATGTAATGACAAGATCATTCATGTCTGATTTCACTCAAAAATCCTTATGAGCTTTAAGCTAGGGATGTGGAAACACTTGAACATGAGATCCTTGCCATCACAATGTTATAGATCTTGTTATTTAAGTTATTTTGCTATTACCTTGTTTTATTATTAAGTTATGTTGTTATTACTAATGTTTTATGCATGTATTCATCATCTAACCATATCCACATAATATCACAGTGTTCATGCATTTATGACTAGTATAATAAACTAGATCTAGTTATTTTAATTCGTAAATGCCTTAGGTTTTTTTTTTATGCACATAAATAACTTGTAATAGCATGATAATAGTGGGAAAATGTTAGAAAGCTTAAGATCTATTTTAGTTTCAATAAAAATGGATTTTGAAATTCGGATCTAAAAAGAGCCACATTTAGAAAAACTATTTTTCAACTTCAAAATGAGTATTTTGCATTAAAAATGAAAAACTTAAGGAATAGGTATCATAAATGAGTGATCTTAATGAGTAAAGCTTAGATCTACTAAGGAATATTTTCAAAACAAGGAAAAGTTTACAAAAGTTATGTTTCAATCCCAATAATAAACTTGAAATTCGTAATAAGGAAAACTTGAAATGTAAACACCTATTTTTCAACCCCAAAACAAGATTTTTATTAAAGAAATGGAAGCCTTAAGGAGTATGTTTGATTAAGAGTTAGTTTTTGAAAGACTATAAATGAGTTTTACAAAAGAAAATCTCAAATGGAACTTTCAAAATTCGGATTTGAAAATGCCACTATTTAAACACCTATTTCCAAATGCCAAAATGATGATTTTTATGAAAAAATAGAATTCCTAGAGAATACATGTAATAAAGATTTGATTTTGACAAGGATGAGTGAAATTTATTAAAGTATAATCCTAAAACAAGGAAAGTTTTCAAAAAATAGATTAAAACAATGTTTTCATTTAAAATTCGTAATTAGGTAGACCACCTATTTAAACATCTAATTTCTAACTCCAAAATGAAGGATTTTATTAATATAATGAAGGTGTTAGGCATATAGGTCATCAAGGTTGAGTTTTGATAAAAGTAAGTGTGATTTTGCAAGAAATAAAACCAGTTTTCTTAAGTTTTGTAATTTCAAAAGTTTTTCAAAGCAAATGTTTTCTAAAAAGAATTCTTGATATCATATCATTGAGGATATACATATAATAGCTCATCTCATGACATTCATGATAATGACTTGTAGGTAATGCATGTACATATAATGCACTTGGTAGAAACAAAGTTAGAAAATAGTATCTTATACATCTTATTAAGCATTATCTAAGTACATGAGGAAATAGATTTACCAACACCCATGAATCATGCATGATATTGAGTTATATATATATATATATATATATATAATAAGTCTTTCAAGATATAATGATAGTTAAGTTTCTATCAAAGCTTAGGAATAATGTTGGTTTGAAATTAGGAGTTGAATTGTGGGATAGGAATTTCATATAGCATTCTATACCCTTTAGTTCATGGACCTAACGACCTTGTTAGATAGAAATAACTTTAGAAATAGATAGCTCTCGTCGAATAAGTAGAAATCGGTATATAATATGCAAAATTCCTAATTAAAATGATCAAGTTATGGCTGTTTTAATTTGGAATTTCCTCTTAGACGAACTTATTAGAATAGAATTTATAAGTTCATTCAAACTTCATAGAAATACTGATTGGAGTTATTTCTTTTGATTAGGAGACTTGGGAGACGGACTAGTCCTTCCCGAGGACTATTACAATTAAGTGGATTTTCGCTATGGCAAAGTAAGTTCACTATCTTTAAATTATATGCTTATGAATGTCGTTGTCATAATAGTGGCATTAGATTTAGGGCAAGATAAAATTGGATTGTGCAAGTGGATCCCAATTAATTGAATCAATGCTAAGAATATCAAAATAGGCTTGTTGTAAATCCTTATATGATTTAGTATAGACTTGGAGTGTCTATAATATCTATGATCGCCTATAAATCGTTAATTAATATGCCATGATCTTATAATCAAATTGACCATGCATAATATATGTTGAGTCACATTGCATTTGTTATTATACCTTTGTAGGAAGAAGGCATAATAGTTAGGCAACGAGGGGCCTGTAAACTCGAATGTTGGCATAATGGCCGGAAATGAAATGGTAGTGGTGTAGTCATTTGTATCAACTACAAATTGTGTGTGGGTGGGCACCTGAATCAATCACAATGAAAATGAGAAAAAATGAAATCTATGGTCGTATGGGCTTGAAACATCTAACCCCGAATGGAGGACGTAAATCCATTCAACATAAGACTCCTAGAAAGTCTTCTATATTGTGTGCTTATGCATTTCATATGCTCGTTAATATAACTTGCCTGATATATATTGCTTGTTGAGTATTTAATTTTGGAAGTGAAACTCACTAAGCTCGTAAGCTTATACCCCTATAGTTTCATGTTGCAGTATGATTATTTATGGCTATCCCCGAGAGGCCACTTTTCCTCAGGTACAGCTTTTGGAATTTAAGGAACTTTTTAAAAAAGCCGGGACCTAGACGTTAGGCATAGACTTCTAGTAGAATCTCCTTAATCTATATATATATATATATATACATGTTGTTGTAAGAGACTTTTGAGGACCTAAGGACTCTTAATATTTTGATGGGGTATGCCCCTTAGATCATGTAATAGATTAATCTGATTATAATTGTTATGATTTACAATCATAATGCTATGTATGTCTTCTTAAGCTATTTTGATTCAAAGTATGGTTCCCTATATGATGAACGTGAGCCTTACACACGGTGTTTAAACTCATGGAGTGACTAAGGTTATCATACTTGAGTTTAGATATCGAGTGTGGCGGACTCTCGTGTTTAGGGTACCCTTTGGGGTGTAACATCCTCTCTCCAAGACTATTCTAGGTCCTCTAAAAGAGCAAAAAGATACCATAATCATCAACACAAGGAGTATTTATAAGATAAATGAAGGAGGGCTTCCAACTTGATTGTAGGTTGGCTTAAGGTCAGCGGCCTTCATTCCAAAATTGGTTTATGTGCTTTGAATCTTCACTTAACCGGCCTAAATTGTTCAAATTTCCTTCAATTGCATAAAACTCCTCTAAATTGCTCGTATTTTCACTCTAAGTCTTCAAAGACTTAAAATATCACAATAAACATAATTAAGTACCATTTCCTTATAATTTCTATGAAATCGATAATAATTAATCCTAATTTGTTCAATAAAATATGAGTACAATGTGCCTTTATCATGCTTCGTTTACGCCAACTAAGTTATTCAAAAGTTTTTATTATGACATAAATGTTTTAAAAGTATCCTTCAATGTAAGACGTTGGAGTCATAATGTACTATAATTGTGCTTTAGTAGAATCCGAGCCTTAGTATGTCCATCTCTAGTAAGGACACGTGGCAGGTTGTTAATGCTCTCAGTTTAGGTTGTTACAGTTAAAGTGATATTATAGTATAAATTATAAATCTTACTAAATCTAAGTTATGAACTCCATAGGACAGTGAGCAATGATGAGTGGGGTAGCAAAGTGTTTTACGGCTACTTATCTAGTTAATAATGTTGTTATCTTGTAGTTTCTATAGTATTTTGATCCTTTTAGTTTGCTTTACCTCTTTTCTCACGTCTGTGTGTTTATCTTTTATAGAATGCCACCTAGAAGAAAAGCCCCTAATGATGATTGTCACGCCCCATAGGGTATCCTAAACATAACAGTCCGCCACATGCCATATAAGATTCCCGAATTACCACCTTAGTCTTTCGGAGAGTCTCATATAGATGTAAGGCGTACCTTACAACAATAGAGTACAAGTCCGAATTGAGATAAAAGCTTAATTTGGCATGCATAGGCAGTAGGATATAATTCATGAAACATAAATAAATATTACAAATTCTAAGGGGCATTCCCCCGCAAAAGAATATTTAACGGTCTATTACAGTCATCCAAGTCTTAGAAGTTTTCTATGGAAGTCTAATACAGAAATTACAACTTCTAGGGAAAACTCCTAGCTTCGGTACCTGTTCAGCCGGGTCACGTCGCCTAAGCCACAAATGGGTAAGCTGCAAAAGGAATGGACTGTAGGGACGTAAGCTAACTAGCTTAGTGAGTGTAATCTCCCACAAAAACATTTATGCCACAGCAATTCAAACAAGTTATTAATCAAGCAAGTGTATGCATCAAACACATGAGTTCAACATACATATGACCAACCGGAAATCATATGTGGATGGAATTGCGCCCTCCATCCCGGGTTAGCAGATTAACGACTACTGCGGTACTAACAATATCCCGTTTATGGTTCACGGCTAACCTACGATTATTCGATGTCGTTTATGGTTCACGACTAACCTACGATTATTCGATGTCGTTTATGGTTCACGACTAACCTACGATTATTCGATGTCATTTATGGTTCATGACTAACCTACGATTATTCGATGTCGTTTATGGTTCACGACTAACCTACGATTTTTCGATGTCGTTTATGGTTCACGACTAACCTACGATTATTCGATGTCGTTTATGGTTCACGATTAACCTACAAATGCTAATGCTCCTTCACCTTGTGATATGCACATGTCAATTTAGCATTAGTCCAAGTAGTTGATTAAGCCATTTTACTTAGGCGATCAAACAATTTTTCAGACAATCCATCATAGCTAACTACACAACCAAAGTTTATCACCCGGTTTCGATATTCTTAATTGGAGTTCTCACATCATCATCAATCATATAATTTCCCATGAATCCCCATCATTCATATTCCATTCATTTTGCCTATATTCTAGTGCACTACTTTACAAGCACATGCAATAAATGAATCGGGAAGAAAAACTCACTCCGCCATTGGTACACTGTTCTTCTAGTAATAGTAATCCGAAGGCAAATAGTCACCATCCACGGGTTCACCTATTCATATAAGAAATACCCTAATAAGTATTCTACCAACTTAGAACACTAAAACTCTAAGAAAACTTAGTGAAACCGAAATCGCGTCATTTTCGAAGTTTCGTTTTAAAATAACCATAACTTGGTCGTTTTAAGTCGGAATTTCGCAAATTTTATACCGATTTCTATCTACTTCGGAAGAACTTTCTAAATATGAAGTCTAAATCAGGTTTTGAAAATATATAAGCCTCAGAATTGAGGGATCAGATCTGTACAGCGGGTACATGGATTCCAAAAATGCGGTTTTCATGAATGCACTTGTGATTCCTAAGTACAAGATGAAACTAGATGCCATGGTAATGATTTTCCCTATCATGAATGTCATGATATGAACTCTAATGAGCCTAAATTCTTATAGCTCTTTATGTTTAAAGAATTTACATAAACTTTTCTTAAAAAACCATCTCATATTAATGTTTCACAAGTGAGTTTACTACACTTAGTCACACCTACATATTGCAAGGATTTTCTTTTAGGAAAAGTCTATTTTACTTAAAGAATTTTGACCCTCATATTAGTTATATCCTAAGGCCTTTATTTCTTAAATAAAATCTTCATTTATAAGCTTTTAAGTGGGTCTTTTACTATGGGGTTTCCAAAAATCCGAATTTAGAATTTCCACTTTCAAGTTGATTCCTTTGAGAAAAATATAATTTATACCCAAAACTTTAAGTATTTATTATACTTATACCCTAAGGACTTCATTTATTTAAGAAAAATATCATTTTTGAAGTTGGAAAAAGAGTGTTTTCTAACCCTACATCCATTATTACGAATTTTTGTCTACATGACTTTTAGCTCAAAACTTCTATGGACTTCATTTCTTGTTTCCAACATTTTCTTTAGTAAAAACTCATTTAGACTCATGAGAAATATTACTAAACATTATCTATTACCCATAGGCTTCATTTCTCTTATAAAAATATGTTTAGAAGTTGATAAAAGTGTTTTTGACCTAGGTTTACAAAGTCATCCGAATTTACACATGTGTGTTTCTTGAAAAGTGTTTTCCTTTTTGACTTTATTATCTTATCTAACCATAGATCTATATACTAAAAAGGTTATTTACTAAAGACAAAAGCATTAAAGACTATTAATGCACATAGACACAAAATAATAATGAAACTTTAAATGCCTACATGATTATGAGTAATAAAATGATGGATCTACTTTATCAAATGCTTAAATGAGTTTTGAAAACATAAAAACTATATTTTTATAAAAGATCTTTTGTTTAAAATACTTTTTGATGGAGAAACATAAAGCTTTTGGCATGAAAGTCCCTTTAAATGTTAGATCTACTTTGTAATGGTTCGGGATTCTTGTTTTGATATCTCATTGTCCCTACTAAAAGATCATGGGGACATTTAGTTGAAATATCCAAAAATCACTTAGCCATAACAAAGTTTTATGAGTGGAAGGAGTGAAACTTTACTTACTTGAAGTGGAAAGAAGATGTAAAGAGGAAATGGAAGTTGTGTGTGTGTGTGGGGACTTGGAGGGTCACGGCCAAGAGGGGAAATGGGGAGAGAAAAGAGAGCTTTTACACTTTGAAAAATTTGGAAAGTGAAAGAATGAGGAAAGAGAGAGAAAATGTAGTTTAAATAGGAAATGAGTTTAGGTTAAAAGGAGTTAAAAAAATTTGCAAAATGGACATGGGGAGGGGGCCATTTCACGCCGGTTTGGAGCTTGTAGGGAAGGGGGAGTTTGAAAAAATTTCACTTTGTTTGATTGATTTAACCTTGAAGTGAAGTTGTTATGATTTGTATAAAAGTTAAGGGACAAAAGTTATGGAGAAAAGTGAGTGATTTGAGTTATGGTAAGAGTTAGAATTATAGAGTGTGCTAATAGGTAGACTAGGTGGTACTTTATGAATAGTGAGGAATAGTTGACAAGACAATTTAATTTCCGGTAGTAATGAAATACGAATAAAAAGGCTATAACTGTATTTTTCATAAACCGGAAAATTATGAAAAATATATTTTTGAAATCCTTATTTTATTTCGGTTCAAATGAGTACTCATAAGTATATTTTTGAAATTCTAGTTCCGGGGCATCTTTTTCTATAATGGGTCTCGGGATGACCCGGAATTGAAATTTTCTTAAAATCTGATATTTTCTTGGTTTGAAATATAATCAAGGACTATATTCAAAATTAAATTTTCTTAGAAAAGTTTCTTAATTGGAAACCGAGGAAAAGCCGGAATTAGGGTTCCTAGTTCTCACTCCAGACTTGAGCTATTCCGGTTTAGGGTTTTGGTTTCCTGTTTTAGGGTTATCTTGGCTATTTGAAAAACCGGGGTTTACAATGATTCCTCCAGGATTGCTGAAGAAGAAGTTAAAGGAGGACAGGCACCTTTGAACCGACCACTTGTAAACCAACTACCCTTGAATCAGTTACTTCAAGACTTACTACCACCACCGCCCCTACCTATAGGCCAACATGTACCAGTTGATGCTGCTCAACTTATGCAAGCTATGAACACCCTTCTATAAGTAGTTACACAACAACACCACTAGATGCGTCAAGACGTACAAGTGATACAGGCTGATGCTAAGGCCTAGAGGTAGGAAACCTACAAAAAAAAATGGTAATGGAGACAATGGTGCCCAACATGTTGATGTGTTGAGTCCAAATAAGTTTGTAGATTTGGTGTATAAGTTTGAGCCAAAGTCTAGGAGGCCGCTTGATGATCAATTGCGGATGGAGGAAGTAGAGAAGACTTTTTTTGCTTTAGGTATTCCTGAGAATAAAAAAGGTTGAGTATGCCTCTTATTTGCTTACTGGAAGAGTAAATAATTGGTAGTTGAGCAGCAAGAGACACATGACTGGAGTGATCACCTGGGATAGATTCTAGTAGGCTTTTATAGGGAGTTTTTCCTTGAAAGCACCAAACAATAGATGTTGCAATTGTACTATACTCTATAGCAAAGTTGTATGATAGTAAAAGAGTATGAGGCTGAGTTGAATAGATCAATGAGATTTCTGCTAGATCTTCTGAAGGAGAGTGAGGATGCCAAGGTGAGTAGATTCATCACATGGTTAGAGCCTAAGATTCAATATCGTGTGAACCTGATGGATTTGATCAATTACTCTACCATAGTCAAGAAAGCAAAGACAGTTGAGCAATGCTTCAATAAGATAAAAGGTCATGAGACATAGAGAAGTCAGGTCTTTTTGGAGAAGTAGCCAACCACTAGTATTCTTACCCAAGATAGGGAAAGAGGTCAAGCACACAATAGGTTAAATCAGTAGTTTATGGTACAAAGAGGAAGTGTATCAAGTGCTATGGACCACATGATATTAAGGACTGCAAGTGGCTTGAGAATACTTGCTTTGCATGTTGCAAGGTTGGGCACAACCATAGGTTTTGCACAGAGAAAGTTATCCCACAAATGTTCTACTTCAAGTATGGGCAACGTAGACATAGGGCGATAGACTACAAAGAGCCTAGTATGCTAGTGGCTTCAGGGATTCAAATGGGCCGATCTCAGGGTAGCGATTAAGGATAAAGAGCAACTAAGGTTTATGCCCTCCAACATAGGGATACATCCAGTGTAGACACTATTGCAGGTATGCCTGCATAGCTTATATGTTTTTTGATATTACGGCAAGCTTTTCATGCATCTCAAAATCGTTGTTTCTATGGAATGTGTATGTCGAAAATATGTCTAAATGCTTATCTGTAAACACACCTTTAGGGAGTGGAGCCATGTTAAATAGGATTTGTAGCAATGTGGATGTAGAGATAGAAGGTAGGCATCTACCTACAAACGTAATAGTGTAAGACATGGTAGACTTTGATATAATCTTGGGAGTAAACTAGTAGTAAAGTACCATGCTGTGATTAATTGTCACTACCTGGTAGTGGAGTTTAGTTTGCCATATGGGGATCAGTTTGTATGTAAGCTTGAAGTGCAAAGACCTTAAGCTCTCTCTACATTTGAGCTGTAGGGAAGGTCAACTTTAGCTATGGTAGCCTTGATGATAGAAGATAAACCAGAGGCAGACCTTGCGTAGGTACCAATAGCATGTGAATACCCTGATGTATTTTTCCGAAGGATCTACCAGGGTTACCACTAGAAAGAGAAATAGAATTCTATATTGATTTAGTGCTAGGTACTACACGTATATCTAAGACACCATACCGCATGGCACCAATAGAACTTGCAGAGATAAAGGTTCAGTTAGAAGATCTTCTTAAGAAGAAGTTTATCGGATCCAGTGTGTCACCTTGGGAGCTCCAGTTTTGTTTGTGAAGAAGAAAGATGTTAGTATAAGGCTATGCATAAATTACAAAGAGCTGAACCAGGTGACTATCATGAATAAATACCCTCTACTAAGGATAGATGATATGTTTAACCAATTGGCAGGAGCACGAGTATTCTCAAAGATCGATCTTTGATCAGGTTATCATTAGCTGTAGATTAGAGTAGAAAACATACAAAAGATAACCTTCGGGATCTGATACAGTCATTATGAGTTTGTGGTCATGTCGTTTGGTCTTACAAATGCACCAACCATCTTTATGGACCTCATGATCAATGTCTTCAAAGATTATCTAGATTTGTTTGTAATGGTTTTCATAGATGATGTTTTGTGGTATTTTAAATCTAAGGAAGAACATGAAGAGCATCTAAGATTAGTTCTAAACCGATTGTATGATGAGAAGTTGTATGCTAAGTTCACAAAATGTGAGTTTTTGTTAGAATAAATATCTTCCTCAGGGCATATGGTTGATGGAAATGGGATAGCAGTAGATCCTGAGAAAGTAAAGGCAGTAGTTGAATACTTGAATGGCCAACACCTAAAAGTGTATCAAAAATTAGAAGTTTTCTAAGCTACTACAAAAGGTTTGCAGAGGATCTTTCTAAGATTGTAAGTTCTTTAACCAAACCGACTTAGAAAGGAGTAAGGTATAAATGGGATGAAGACTATGAAAATAGCTTCCAACAGCTGAAGGAAAAGCTAGTGTCTGAGCTAGTTCTAGCCTTATCAGTGAGTGGTGAAGAGTAAACCATCTATAGTGATGTGTCCATATAAGGGTTAGGTTATGTGTTGATGTAGGGAGGCAGGGTGATAGCATATGCTTCTAAACAGTCGAAGCCCTATGAAAATAATTACCTTACACATGACCTAGGACTAATAGTAGTGGTACATGCCTTAAAGCTATGGAGACATTATATGCATGGAGAGAGATGCAATATATATACAAACCACAAAAATCTAAAGTATATATTTACCTAAAGGGAGCTAAATATGAGGCAAACAAGATGGTTAAAGTTGATAAAGGACTATGACGTAAATATTCAATACCATCCTAGAAAGCCGAATGTAGTAGTAGACGCCTTGAGTAGAAAGCGAGTTGAGAATCTGGCAGCTTTGATTACTTTTGATAGTCGTCTAATAGATGATATGAGAAAGTTGGAATTAGAAATAGTAACCAAACGAGTAGGTGCAAGACTGGTTAACTAGTAGATTTAGCCTACTATTTAAATCAAAGTAGCATGGGTAGATGATCCAAGTATACAGGAGGTAAGGAAAAGAATGGAAGTGGGCAGAGCAGCTAAGTTTCACATAGATAGCGAAGGTGTCATCAGATATAAAGGGAGGCTATGTGTACTAGAATAGAGAGAGCTCAAGAAGGAGTTCTCGAAAGAGGCATATTCCTCAGGATATTCTATCCACTCAAAAGGCAACAAGATGTATCATAATCTGAAAAAGATGTATTGGGGGAATAACATGAAGAAAGAAATAATAGAATATGTATCTAAGTGTTATACATATCGGTTGATTAATATTGAGCACAGAAGATTAGCAGGTGAATTAAAGCCTTTACCTATACCTCAATGGAAATGGAAGCACATATCTATGGATTTTGTTTTCGCTCTACCTGTTGGGTTTCCATAGGGTTTTAAAATTTATAAAGATCAAATCTTTTGCAGTAGAATTCAAAAAGAAAACCCTAACCCAATATCCATGTGTCTTCATTAGATTTAAACAAAAGAAATAGTTCGAATTTATACCTTTAAATTGAACCTCGAAATCAATTGGCAGATCGGATTTATAGGTACCCCGAATTCGCATCCCCTCTACGGTATCCACATGAATGAACACTCCTTCAAAATGATCCTTCACGTCATAGCATGATCTAGAATATTTCTAGACTATATCGATTAAACTTTTCTCGCAACTCTTGTGTTCCTCTCTTTTAGGATTTATAGAATTTCTCTACAGGTCTAATGTTGACAACACATTTCATTTACCTTAAAAGAGACCTCTTATGTCTTATTCATAATAATGTTAATATGAATAATGACATTAGTGCCCCTAATTTTATTAAGGATAAATTAATTATAAATTAATTTATTAACATAAGAATTCCTAGTCCAATTACAAATTATTATTGTTCTTAATGAATTATATTTGTTTATTATTCTTAATAAATTAAGATTAATAATAAATTTATTATTCCTGCTTAACTTATTTAAATTTAGTCCATGATCCTTTTAGTTCATTCTTTTATATGTGACCTTATAGGTTTACTTAATATTGGCAGTTGACCAAAATCATTTTTATCAACAAAATATAAACGGCTTCTAGCAAGATATTATGTTTACCCAAATTAAGTAAAGATCGGCAATCCGATTTTACCTTATCCATAACTTATGTCATTATCCTTTTGTCACATGATATCTATATTGAACATAAGATAAGATAGAGTCATCCTTATATTGTTCAATCTTATCATTTCTCAATCTCTGAGTGAAGTGACAAAACAAATGAAATTGATCATACTATCAATTTATTTGAGCATGACCATGCATTTCTTAGTTTCACTTATCAAGGGACCCAAAGATATCTCTCCCATAACGAGAGGGACAAATCCTATCTTAATCGCTCAACTTCCTCTACATGATTCATATTATGCTCAATCTCTACCTTGTAATTATTCGATTAAAGACAATGTTTGATTGAGTCATATCATAATGTTCCTCATGTTGGAACCTATAGTGATTTCAGGTCTAAGGACATTCTAACATTGTCATTGTGAGAATCACTTATGACACTAATCTATATAGTGATCTCATAGCAGGTCAGTCCAGTATATAGTTGTAAAGACCCGACATGCTCAAGTCTCAAATTAAGCACACCAAGTCTCCAACCATGTATAACTCTTACGAATTATACGTAAGGTTGTCTTAAAAGAAGGTGTTTATGTTGAACATTGCTATTCGATTTTAGATTATGAAATCAATTAGTTAGATTTTAGCAACAACTGGATTTAGCAGCAGAAATAAATTTTATAAAACAATTTAGAAATAAAGACATTTCAAAACTTCCACTCTTCTCAAGTGGAGAATTATTAGATTAAACAAAGCTTTACAAAAGTTAAATTACAGAACACGAGCTTTACTATGCCCTTTAAAGAATATAATAAGTTTAAATCATAAATCCAGCTCTCACTAATACCAAACAAAAAGAAATAAAATAACTAACTACGTCCATACTCCTACTCACTTCACTCATCCACAAATTCTCTCCGAATCATCACATGGCCAAACCCGAGTCAAGCATCACCAACATCAACAAGAACTCATCACATCAACTTCATCAACATCATCTTTATCAACAACAAAACCTGTAAAAAGAATAACAACAACAAGAATGAGCCGAAGCCCAATACACAGCAACACAATCACACGGAGTGACACACGAGCTTAACTAAATGCAAATGCGACAATCACAAGTTATTATCTTTCTTTAAAGTGAACAAATCAACATGGGAGTATTCAAACTCCAGACATTAAGGATATTTGGGGTCCTGAGTAACGATCACGACTCTCAGGGGGTTGATATAAGCAGTTCGAATACTTATATCTCCTAGATATATATCCATAAAAGAGAAAAATAACTTCATCTAGGGTTAACAGCCGTACACAACTTCACTTATCTTAGTCATAACATCACTTAGTCCAACTGTTCCCATAAACATTTGAACTAAATCATATTATTTCATTCTAAGCTTAAGCAAACGTTACACCCGATACCGTTTTCTCCATCAGTTACCCGTCGTACCACTTAAGAAAGTCTTATCAAAAGACAGGGGTGGCCTAAGCACCTAATCTACCGTGCCCCCAATCTGAGCAAGGTGCTACTCCCCGAACCGGATACCAATCTGCCATCTAAGCCAGATACGGATTTAAATAGCATAAGAGACATCTAATTCAAACAAAGGTTTAAGTTTTTCTATATTAAGATTTATTGAAGATATGCCTATCCTAAGCAAAGAACAAACACGTTACTGCGTACCTTGAATATGGAATCCAAACATAGCCTCAGAAGGAAATTTCAGAAGATAATCCAGAAAATAAATCAGATATCCACTTCTGTTAAGGAAAGAGTTCGTATAAAAAACTAAACTAAACATCCACTTCATCAAAATCATATAAGAACTTAAGCTATTTATCCATTCATCTCAAAATCATTTTATTAACCCTATTTGATCAGACATTAAATAGGAACCCCACTACGGCTGCGAAGATCGCCCCGCCAAAATAGGACAGTTCTCCTTTGCTGTCAAGAATTTCTTTTCTTTGTTTTATAGTGTTTTATTACAAAAGCATTAACAAAGAATTCATAAACCAAAACATTCATTTTCCAAGTAAACACACATTTGAAACAACATATTCCCCATATTATTCAAGGATCATCATAATTCATTCATCTAAGCTAATTAATAACTATTAACCCATTTTAGCTTAACATTAGCCAAATTGATTAGAATTAGTCATTTAAGTCATTTATCAAGTCAAATGGATTAACCTTAGCCATTTAATTCAAAAGCCAAGCCAAGTGGATTATGCTTAAGAAATTTAGTTCATTTTAGTTTAATTGAGTTCATTAAGTCAAACTCATTAGAACTAATCATTTAATCTAATTACTAAGCCAAAGTAATTAAACTAACTCAAGCTAATTTATTTTAACTCATTCAAGTTCATTTAGTCAAGTTGAACTTAGATTGTAACTAGATTCATTTTATGTTAAACTCGCATATTTAACTCAATTATTCATTAAATCTATAAATCTATCTAAGTCAATCATCATTACACATCAAATATTATTTATCTATTTCATTTTAGGTCAAAAAGATCCATTTGTCAAAGTAAACACATATAAAACAATCTATAACAAGTTTTTAGCTTAGCTTGAAAAATGTATCAGTTGGAAAGAATTAAAATTTAAGTACTAATACTTTTAGAATTTGCAAAAACTCAAAACATGAAAGTTGTAGATCTCTTTCTTATATTTCCAACTTAACTTGAATCACCTCAATCGGAGATCGGATGAAAACGTTATGGCTAAAATACGAAGAGGCTACAGAACTGAGAAAATTCACAAAACCAACACCGGTATTCAACGCCGGCGGCGTAAAAGTTCAAATTTGCCAGCGTTAAAGGTCCACCAATCTGGTCACCGAATGACTCCCCAACACCGCCAAATTTTGCACGTACACCGGCAACGTAAACGTCAACACCGACAGCGTTGAGTGCCGGCGTACATGCATTACGCTGCTGTCAAATTTTCCCCTGTTTTCATTTTGAGAAAAACATTTGTTCAAATTGTTTCAAACTCCTCCAAATTCATTTCAAGCTTCTTAAAACTTGTTATTTGATCTCAATACAATCTAATCAACACAAACTCCCCTTCAATCCATCAAACATCACTATAATCATCATAAACAACTTCAAACCCCAATTTCACAATTTATGTTCTTTCTCAACAACTCAACTTCAACAACCATAATCTGTACAAATACAAACTTAAACAACACTTCTCAACTCATATACATCATCTATATAACATTTAAATTCGAAATTATAAATAAGACAATAAATAGTAAACTATACTTAGCTTTTAGAAAAGAACACAAGTTGAAACTTCATCCTTAGCTCGGTTTCCTCTATCTAGTTCATCTCCTAGTCTTGATTCATCCTCTAGTTGGCTCTGATCTTGAGATTCAAGTCTTGAATTTGGAGAAAGAAAGAAAGAAAGAAGAAGAAGAAGAAGAAGAAGAAGAAGAGGGAAACGAAGAAAAATAAAAGAGAAAGAAAAAGGTATAGCTTAAAATTTAGATATTTTAGAAATAGGGTATAGGTTTAGAACTATCAGATCAATATCTATAGTTCCAGAAGTATTTAGAAGATGATTTTAGAACCGATAGGTTATAAATTAAGATCTTAAAATAAGAACTTAATTTAGGAATTTAATTTGAATACAAAGATATTTAATTTGAGTTCGGGTTTAAGAACTGATATTTTTATTCAAGCAAATGAACTCAAATTTTACTGAGATTTAGGAATTAGTGTTTAGGCTAAGAATCAATGATTTAGGAATTCTCTAAACACTTTGATGACATGTTTAGGGAATTTGAAACTCAAATCTCAATTAATAGCTAATTAAATTATATCAACTTGTCTAATTAAATCCTATAATTCATTTTAGTCATTTAAATCTGTCTAAAACCAATTTCTATTTTAGGTGAAGAGTTGGGGTATTTCAATAGTGCTCTCCCAATACAAATAGATATCCCATGACTATCAATCAAAAACTCATACTAGATTTAATTCATTATCATTCCTATAATAATGAGCATCTTGGGACATTTAGAATAATTAAGTTTTTTATGGATCCTATTATAAAGGAAACATGTAAACAATATAATAGAAATGTCTCTATATATATATAAATGACAATATCTAGTAATTGGCCTAGGGCAGAATCACTAACACTACCTAGAACAAAGGAAAGGTTCAATGCTGTATAGGTAATTGCAGATAGGCTTATCAAGGTAGCCTACTTTATACCTATTAAAATTGGGTATACCATGGAACAGTTAGCAAAATTGCACATCAAAGAGATGGTGAGATTACATGGGATACCAATAACAATCGTGTCAGATAGAGATACCAGGTTTGCTAGCAGATTCTAGAAAAGCCTACACCAAGTTTTAGGTACTAAAGTGGTTTTTAGTATCGCCTATCATCCTCAAACAGATGGGCAATTTAAATGGACCATCCAGATTCTAGAAGACATGTTGAGAGCACGTGCCTTAGACTTTGAAGGTAGCTAGGATGAACACTTACCTTTGGTGAAGTTTGCTTATAACAACAGCTATCAGGCATCGCTTGGGATGCCACCTTATGAAGTCTTGTATGGTAGAAAATGTTGGTCACCGATTCATTAGGATGAAGTAGGTAACATATAGAGAATGGGACCAAAGCTGGTGTAGGATATTAATAAAGTCAAAACAATCAGACAGAAGTTGCATATAGCTCAAAGCCATCAAAAAAGTTATCCAAACAAGAGGAGGAGACCTTTGGAGTTTCAAGTAGGAGAATATGTCATCCTTAAAATCTCACCAGCTAAAAGTGTTGTTAGGTTTAGTTTGAGGGGCAAGTTAAATCCCAGGTATGTGGGACCCTATGAAGTCTTGGAAAAGATAGGTGATGTGGCTTATAGATTAGCTTTATCACCTAGTTTAGATGGAGTATACAACGTATTCCCTGTTTCTATGTTGAGGAAATTTGTAAAGGATTCTGAACTGGTAGTAGCATTAGAACAGTTGGAAGTACAACTAAATCTCACTATAACTAAAAAGCCAGTTAAGATTGTTGACACAAAAGAACAAATTCTAAGAAGATGTGTGATCAAGTATGTGAAAGTGTAATGGACGAATCAAATAGAGCGAGAAGCTAGTTAGGAGTTAGAGGAGGAGATGAGGACAAAGTATCACAAGCTTTTCAATAATTCAGGTAACTTTCGAGGATGAAAGTTTCTTATAAGAGGGAAGGGATGTAATATAAAAATAAATAAATCATAGCAAAAGGTAAACTTGTCATATGTTGATAAAAATAAAAAATCCCCTCCATTGAAGCAAAAGCAAGGGCATCTCCATAAATCATAATTTTGTTTAAAAGATATCATCTCCTTTATAAGTATAAATGTGTCCTATCAGTCTAATTAATGATAACTTAAGTTGTAAATAAACCCAACTAAACTTTTGGAGACTCGGGCTCAACTTGTTTAAAAATTATCGAATTCGAGCTAACCTTTTTTATTGAGTTTGAAATCTAAATTTGAACTCAACTCATTTACAAATCGAGCTTAATCGGGCTTAAGCTAAGGCAATTTTTTTATTGAGTGTACCCAGCTTTTATTAAGTTTGAAATTAAGTTCGAACTTGACTTATTTAGATAACTTATTTTCCAAATTTTTCAAACCTAAAAGTAATATAGAAGTCATTAAATATATATCGAATAGAAATTAGATTTTATTATTTTAAATATATATTGATATATTATAAAATAAAACTCAAAAATCTACTAATGGGTTATTTAAAGTTTGTTAATAAGCCTACTTGTGAGCCTGCTTATAAGCCGACCTCGTAAGTCTAAATTGAAGTTCAAGCTTGGCTTGTCTAAATAAACAAGTTTTATATTAAGTTCGAGTTCGACTCACTTACTAATCAGGCTCTAGCCGAACCAAACAACTCGACCCATTCATAGCCCATTGTGATCACCAATAAGAACCAATACCTTATTCATATGTTATTTTTTATAAAGTGGATTTGTAATATAAATTAATTCATCGGTTCATTCATTTGCTTGAAGGCTCTTTTACATACGCTTATATAGTTAATAAGGCAAACTATACCTTTAATAATTAAATCATCAACATGATTCACCAAATCTTATCAAGCTTAATAGTTTATAAATATTCAATTATACTTTCTCATTTGGCACTTTAGACACTTTAGAAACTAGAAAAACTTCTAAAGCGAATGAAATCTCTCCTTTTAAAGATTAAACAAAACTTAAACTAAGAGTGCATCAATACTTAACCAAGAGGAGCAGGTTAACACTTAATAGCTCTCTCACTTGTTAGAGGTGTGTTTGAGCTATTAAGATTGTTTATTTCTCTTTTAGCCATTTATCTTTAAGTCTTCTATTTCAGTGTTATCCACATGATACTTCTCTAAGGTAACGCAATATATGCATGTGACAACATGAACCAAACCTAACATAAAGCATATAAGTGACCATAAATATAATTTTGAATGTTTTTAATTATATATCTCTTCACTAGTAAATTTTTTTTTCACATTTTACAATATCATTATGTTTTTAATTATATATCTCTTCACTAGTAATAATTTTTTTTTTTTTACATTTTACAATATCATTTTTTTAACCCACTCATTTTCATTATTTATATCATTTCATAGCAAGCATTCTTTCTTTTTAACTATACTAGAGGACAATGCATCCACAATGCATGTGCAAAAATGACAACTCGAATTCACAAAGACACTAAAACCATGTGATTGCATGTTAGTGTAACATTAAAATATATTTACAAAGGAAAATCTATATGAAAAGTTATAAAAACATATGTACAAAATAGAATAATACTAATTTTTTGTCAATATTAATACACTATCGATTTTCTCTTCATCGATTACTCCACCTCCATACACATTTCATCTAGAGATGTGCACGGTATAATTTACCTCTCAAACCAAACTGAATGTGCACGGAATAATTTACACCTCAAACTAAACTGAATCGTATATTATTGTTCGATCTTTTTTTTTAATTTGAATCTAACAATACGATTCGGTTCGTAATTTTTTCAAACCTAAAAAATGGTTTAGTACAATTCGATTTGTAGTTCGAGCTATTATCATTCTTAAAATTAAAATACATTTCAACAAAAAGCTTCATTTACATATTTCATATCACCAATTGAAATATAAATAGTGATTTTTGAAATTAATTATTCACCTAAATAAATATGCAAAACTTATGGCGAGAAAATAATTTTATCCATTATATGATTATAGTCATACTAAACTATAATAATATATAGACTCAATAAATAAGAATATGTTATCCTAATAAAAGATGCAAATTTTAATCTATTGTATGCTTCTAATTAATACATTATTGATTATATAATCCAATAAATAATTAAGTAATAGAAGTGGATTAATTAGTAAGATAAAAGGGGGGAAAAAAGAATGTTTAAAACATTAGACGCCAAAATCTAAAAATCATCTCATTTATAGACACACCACAATAATTGAAACATGATATGACCACTCAAATTCCATCCTCATGAATGATATGTATTTAAATAAAAATTATAAAATAATTAATTTTATTTAATAAAAAAATTAAAAGAAAAAATAATATGTTTGAATTTTTAAAAAAATACATCAAACAATTTGATTCAATTCGAACCATATGGTTCGATTCGAGGTCTTAAACTAAACCGTAAATCGTTTACTCTTCACAAAACCATACTGTGAATCAAACAATTTTAAAAAATCACCGAAATTTCAATGAAGTTTGATTCAATTTGGTTCGTGATTTGATCGGTTTTTTTTTTTTTTTTTTGGCACAACCTTAGTTCCATCCATTGATTTCACTATTAAGGTTTGGATTCGTGAGAGAGAGAGCGAGTGAGAGAAGAGAGAGGTGCAATTGACTTGTAGATCCTCCTCCTAGGTTTTTTTATTTTTAATTACAGAATCTTGAGAGAGTTTTGTTTTATGTTGAGAAATTAATTTGGCATGCCTTTTCAACTTTACATTCTTCTTTTTTTTTTCTTTTTAATAAAATGGAAATGGTTCACAATCATTGCCTTAAATATAAAGAAAGTAACACTTATAAATAGTTGTTGCCCAAGATAAATAACTAATACAAGGTTTACAAAACTGTTACATAAAACGTTGTATATTAAGATTATAGTAACGGTTTGTAAATTGTTACTATATATAACATTGCTTAAGATTATTTGTTGTAGTCTTAAGCATGGTTGGTAGTAAATATCTTTGTTGAGTTCAATTGCATACTTAAGAACAAGCTTGAGAGTGCAATATAGTGATAAATGCCATCAATTGAAATACTAAATTAGCTTCAAGTGGTAGTTAGCTAGTAAAAGGTATACTGGGGAGGATTAGATAAGGCTTGCCTAATACATTAATAATGAGTGCTACCAGAAAGAAGACCAAAAAGGCTTAGGGAGCGAGATGGATCACTACACACGAATGGACAAGCCTTCTCGTAATGGCTCTAAATAGGAAATTCTTATGGAATGCCATAACTCTTAAGGAGTGGGACACTGGGAGTAAGATGCCGAGAGTCCATCGAAATTTGATCCTGGTAAAGAATGAGCATTATTGGCCTACCATGAAGCATTATGTTGAGGCTTATGTGAAGACAAACTTGTCTTGTTGATAGGACAAGACAAAGAATAAACTTCCAGCAAGGTTCTTTTAGCCATTCCCTATGGCTGAGAGATCATGGGAGAGCATTTCTATCAACTTTATTATTAACCTCTTAAAGTTAAAATAATATAAAACTATTATAGCAGTCGTGAATAAATTTTCAAAATATGTCATGTTTGTTCTATTGTCAAAGGAGTACTTGGTGAAAGAAGTCATTTGATTATACATGAAACATACAGTGAAGTACTAGGAAATACCCCATGCAATCATTAATGAACGAGATAGACTGTTCATAGGCAATTTTTTGATATAACTATTTAAGCTCATGGGTTTAAACTTGATCTTTTCTACTATTTTAAACCTTGATATACACCAACCCAACTACTTTTTAAGTAGTAATACTTGCATTAAGTTGCATATGTAGATTAATACCAGTGAGACCAAGTCAAACTCACATGAAATATAAGCACTAATATTGATCTATACCATATTATCCAATTAGCAATTTCTAGTGATGAATTGAATTGAAATTTTTTATTAACAATCTAATTTACAAGTTAAAAGAGTAATAAATGATTTCATGAATGAAATAAACAATATCCAGACGCTACCACTCATAGAATTACACGTATTACCAATTAAAGAGAAGTTAATTCCATTTTTGTATTATTAGATCGCATGTATTTCTTTATTATATTAATATCTCTCTTAATAAGATTATATCTAGCCCTATATTGATTAATTGCAATCTTTTTCCTATTTAAAACCCATTATCATTCTTGAATTTCACTATTAGATTTGACTTAATGTGGAAGATCTATTATCTTATCTCATTGATTGAATACAACTCCTTTCAATTATACATATATAATAATCTACATGATTTTCCAAACTACATGTATAATATCAAACTTTGAATCAATATGCATGCCATAAAGATAGAAGGACATGAAAGCACACATAATTAAATGATAAGAAATAAAAACTTTTTTAAACTTCAACAAAAACAAAGTTATATAGTATTTTATTGTTCACAAGTTTAAATACAACAAAAATACACTGCCACCATGATAAAAGGTTTAAGAATTAAATCAAGAATATACGTGATAATGAAAAATCCCTTTACAATCTCGTGATTAAGTTTGCTCCTTTCTTCCTTGATGGCTCTTTAGTTATCCTTTCAGAATTATAAACTTCGATTATTTTTTACAAATAAATTGAGGGTAGAGAGAGAGAGAGTAATCCTTAATAATTTTCTCTATCCTAATCTAAGTATTTAAAACCTTTACATTTCCTTCGATAAGGTCAAGAACCTCCTTGAGTCCTTAGGAACTTTAGCCATCCTTTAACAAATATAAAAAGCCTAGGAACTCAATTACCCTTAAAAACCCATCAATCTTAAATGGTACTGTCATAACACTTTAATTCAAGACATTGCCTTGTCAAAACCCATCTATCTAAGATGGTACCATTTGAAAATTCATGAATCCAAGATAGTAGCCTCAACAGTTACAAATTTAAAATGGTACTCTTAAAAATTATCATGACCCTGTTAAGGGATTAGTAGAGATTCCTAAAATTGTTATGTTATGTGTTACGCCCCGAGGATACCCTACTAGTAGTAAACAAGTCACACTTTAATACTATCACTAGATTACCTTCAGAGAATGACAGGTTTTCAAAACAACAGGATCTTTTAGTTGCTTGATAAGAAATGATAAATACATGAAAGAAATAAATTAGGGAATAAACATTACA
This sequence comes from Combretum micranthum, assembly GCA_024138025.1. NCBI lineage: Eukaryota > Viridiplantae > Streptophyta > Magnoliopsida > Myrtales > Combretaceae > Combretum > Combretum micranthum. Next base: position 52,767 of record JAMXBD010001526.1, read on the forward strand.
AAACTATTACAAACCAAATAGTTTTACTGTAGTACACAACTAGATAATCTATTCTAATAGTACATAACCAATAAACTAAAATATAACCGTAGGCTTCCAGCTCCTAAGCTCTTATCGGAGCCATACTCTTGGAAGTGACTAACCCGGGTCGTAAAGTAAACCTGAAAAGACTGTTGGAGTATGAGCGAAACCACAGCTCAGTGAATAACCAGACATATCATACATCACTCAAGTTATAGCAATTCATATGCCATGCTAGTACTCAACCATATGCACAGATACAAACTTGGATGATCTAGAATCCAAACAGGGAAAAGATTTACTCCCTCTTTTTAAGGGTTGAAGAACCATTACTCCATGACCCACCTGCCCAGGAGGGACTAAGTACACAGGAGAATCAACGATTTCTCGTTTTAGAGTTATCACTTTGAATATAATTGATTAAACTGACCATCTCCTGCACTCACCTTAGAAACTCCCTAAATATTAATCATTTCAAAGCGATACTACGGGTGGCGTTCTTCGGTACCACTTAGTTCCCGTAGAACCGACGGAACAAAGAATACCTTGGAAGAACTAACACATTAGAACAACCAAGCATAAACAGAGAACCGAAATATTAATACGTAGCAAGCTGTCACCCCAATATATATATGCAATAATGCAATTTGTGCAATGCATGATCAGATTATTTTGTTAAGCCAACAATTCTTAATCAATTTCACGGTGACCATACATTACACACAATCATCATTATACTACTTCACAACGTCAAGTCATTGCATTACCGCTTTTGTAAGGATATCTTAATAATCATACAATCAAACCACAACATACTTTCAACAAAACAATCGTTTAATTATCTTTGCATTACATATTCAACTACTTACAAGCACAAACAGTATAATATGACTGAATTACTCACCTGCTCATACTGACTCAGTCGTAATAATCTGCTGGTAGATCCTCTAGTGTATCAAAATCACCTATTAAGATGAATAAAGTATTCATCAATATATTATATGATTAAATTCCTATACGTGACTAGTGTCCTAGACTCGATATTTATCAAGTTTTAGCAGTGATTAATACTAATTTTATGTTAATCTATACTGATCTCAATATAGAAAATGATAGTTATTTATTATTACTTAGTGTTGTCGTGTTTCTCCTAATTTATCTCGTATAATTATTTTGTTATTTTTAGAAGCCACATTACTCAGGAATTTAGCTTATTTCAATTTCCATTCTTACCTATTTTATCTATTTAAAACAATTATTTGACTATTTATAACTTTTATTAACACTAAATATTTTTCCTTAATTCTAGGGTTTTAAGAATTATTAGATACTAAACAAAGTATTTTAAACATTTGTATTTACTTATCTATTTAATAAATTTCTATATTATCATATAGGTATATAATATATACTAAATAGGCTTATTGCATATATATATATATATTCTGTTTGTTTCAAAATTTAGCTTTCGCTGAAGAAATTTAAGTGTACGCCGGCTTTCAAACCCAGGTGCCGGTGTAGATTTGGTTTCGAAAATTATTTCATAGGAGTTGCACCGGCTTTGAAAGCTGTCGGCTTTCAATGTACGCCGGCCTACGCCGTCGGCATATATCTCCAGGTAGCCGGCTTACACTCATCTTTTACGTGAAAATAAACTTTACATAGCTTCTATTCAGTATAAACCATCTCTACACCACCGGCTTATCCATGTAAGTCGTCGGCATTGAGCAATTACACTGCCGGCTTTGAGGCAGTGTTGGTACTGTTCATCATCTTCTTCACCGATCCGATTTATATTCTTTAAATTTTCCACGTTAAAAACATGCTTAAACTATTTGTAAGTGTTTATATATCTTATACATAGTCAAACAACAACTCTTAACACTTCTACATGCATATAATCTTAGATCTCGATCTTAAGGAAGTAAAACTAGGGTTTCGGATTTTTACCTCGTTTGAACTCGACTGATGAAACTCGAAGCTTGTAGTTGTGTTTATTATGTTCCTATGATTGTTCGAAGTCAGTTATAATCCTTATATTTGAAAGAAAATCATTTGAACTTTATCAACTTACCTTTGAACTCGTATCCAAGGGTTTTCATATGGTTTTTCTTTTGATCCGTATTTGATTGGTTTGATCCGTTTGTTTTCTGTTTTCTGTTCATTTTGTTTGCTATTTGAATGTTGATTTGTTCTGGAAAGTGGGGGAAATAAAGAGGATTGTTTGTTTCCTCATTATGGGCATTTAAACATATATATATAGAAGAAGGAGAAGAGAACTTCGGTTGCGTTTTTCCACTGGATTTGCTTCGAATTTCCTCTCTTTTGATCTATTATTTTCATCCTAATTAATGATAAGGTGAGTCGGCAATTGATGATTGGTGTGGAGGTTACTTTTGTTGAAAATTTTGGTGAATTATTGCTCAAATCCGGTCTCTCTTCCTCACGTATCTTTCGCACCGAATTTGCAGCCGAAAAACATATATGTATATATATATATTTTCTAATTATTTAGTTGAGTTTTAAGATAATTTAACGAGTTATATGGTAAAAATTAGTTAATATTTGAGAGTTTTTGTACAAAAATATATTTATAGGAGTATACAAAACACTTAGATTATCAAATAATACAATTTTAAGTTTTATGTATACGTAGTTAATTAATTGTATAATTTTATCTCCCGCGATTAGGGTTTTCTGAACTCATTAGGTTAATTTTTGTTTCAGGCTTCAATTGCTTAAGAAAACTCGAATTAGAACAATAGCGTGATTCGATTATTTATTTGGAATTTAGATCTTGAGTTATTCAACAGTTTATGTTTTCGTTGTGTATTTATATTCCTAACAGTTCATCTTTAGGTCATCGTATTCTGTCTATAAGCGTAGTTATTTATTTACTTAATATCGTATTTGATATAGAGGCTAAACTCTATATATATATATATATATATATCTTTAGTTTTGATACCCGTCATGAAATCTTATTAGTAGCGTTTAATTTTAACTAGGAATCTCGAATTTAAAGTTTAAATTCAAATCTAAGTTCATTACTACTCGTTGTTCTAATCTCGAATCATTGTTAAGTTCAAAGACAATCATTTAATCTCTATATTTATATTTTCCTATTTAAATCTATTTGTAAAACAAGTTTCGGGTTTGAGATTTAGATTTTCTTTTAATCATATCTTGAATTATTCATTCGAGATACGAAATCTCGTTTTTGGTATCAGTTAGGGTTTAAGAAATTCTTTATTCGATTTCTAAATCCTTTATCTAACCAAATTCTAGGTATTTATCTATTCTTAGACTTTAATTAAAATCTAAATCTATTAACTAGTTTATACAATCTATTGTAAGGTGGTATACTAATATGGAAAATTTCTCGGGTTTACATTATGTGTGCATATGTAATATAGAATTGTCTTACAAGTTAAAGGTTGCAAGACTATGAGTAATTACCTAGTTTCATACTTAATTATAAAAAAATATATAATATATTTATTCATCCAAATGTTTCTATGGAACCAATACCCCACAATTTGTCAAAATTGCAAAAAATCGATATCCCTCACCAAATAATAAAATTGGGTATGGAATCCTATAATGAACAGATTTTCAAATAGTTATGCAGTTCACCTAATATACATCTTAAGTTTATCTTACATGTAGCCTATCTTTCTATTTATCTTTAAGGAGTTAATTGAAGAACATTATTCACTCAATCCTAGTGTGTAGTAAATATGGCAAAAGAACTATAGAGGTGTTAGCAAACCATAGGTCAATGAATTATCTCTCACAATCATACGTAAAGCAAGATCATGCAAACTTTATTAAGCAAACATATATAGTACTACAATCAGGCATATTAAATGCAATTAACATACTTGAATGTCTAGAATCTATATATGACATGGATTTACACCATTTGATGCCAAGGTTTAGGGAATTGTGTTATATCCCCAATGTCCGATGAATTAAGGTCTAAAGTTTCAATAGAGATGAAGGACACCCTTTAAGAGGTTCACAAACACTCGTTATAACAACTTAAATTTCTAAATTTTCAACCTCATTGAAAGTCATCATCTTTCATTTTCAAAACAAAACTCTGGATCTTACTTCTACGAATAGCATTACCTCAAGTGATAGCCACTTCTCTAGCCCCAACTCAATGGACGAAACTCCCCAATGAACCACTTAGTTTCCATTAACTAGGGCAATAGCCATATAGAGGTACTTTCTTCCCTTACAAAACTCGAAAGAGCCATCACATAGCAGAAGTGACTTATTATAATGTAGGGACGTAGGAGTATAATGCATGAGTAATTTAATTAAGTGGTCAAATAAGCATTAGTCAAGTTATTAGATGGCCAATCAATATTTCGTAAACATTAAACAATTTTATCCTACAACATAATATCTATATAAGTAATAGTACTGATAATTTACATACAATATTTGGCACAACAAACAAATCACCAACCACATGCAAGATTCTCTAACCTCACACATGTTCCATTTGAATTATATAATAGAAATTAATTAGTATGGCTACATTATAAGCATGAAATAATTTATTATTTGTGACACTTATTGAAAAAAATTACATAAAAAAGGTTGAATTTAAAAAAATAACACTAATATTGCATTTGGAAAACGAGATATGTTCATATCATGTTACGTACAAATCGCGATTTGCCAATACGATATTAACTCGAGAATATATCACCATTGGAAAGGACAATTCATCAATGATAGTTAAACATCGTGTTGCATATATGATACGTGATACATGAGCCAAACATCATATCGCGTGTATGACATGTGATATAAGTGTAAAACCATATATCCCATGTTATAAATGTAATTTTATAACGAGATTTTGGTTTTATTTTTTTTTTTTTTTACTTATATTTTGGTAGTTATTTTCGGTAATTAGGTGTTTCACTCATACAAGCACAAATGGTATACAAGGTCATAGAAATACTCATTTAGTATTGGTGATTAATTAATGAGATTATGATACCCCTCAAATATAAATGATGGAACTCTACTCATAGAGGCGTCTTTTCGATGTAATAGCTAAGAGTTTGTGAGAACTTCAAAGTTAAGCATGCTCTGAGCAGAGCAATTCTAGGATAGATGATCCTCTAGGAAGTGCTGGTACCAAAAGGATAAAACGGTGCGGTGTATGGCCAAAGTGGACAATACCTTGGTGGGTACAGTTTTGAGTCATTACTTAGTGTCTCTGATGTCCTGGTTGTGCCTGAGGATGCGTTGCGAGGGCCAATGTACCTGGCATCACAATGTAAGGTTTCATATGAATTTTAAAACAAAATTTTACAGCGGAAAATTAAAAACCTTAAAACGGAATCCATGTGCTTTGATTAAATTAGATACCAAGAGCAATGAATCTGAAAAAATATACCTTGCAGTTTCGTATCCAGAGATTTAAAAAACAATCGCTTGCAATATGAATCTACAAGGCACCACGATTTCGTTGCGCCCTCTACGTAGTTTATACAAACAAACACACCCAAAGGAGAATCGAGTTTTTCTGTTGAACTTTATGTTTACGAATGATTTTGATGAGAATAATTGTTACACAATTAATTATTTAAATATCCTTAATTGTTCAAATACTTAAAATATTTATATATATATGCTTTGTATTTGTTTTGCTGTTGTTTAAGTTTTAACAGAGCAAAAAGTTGAAGAAAAATCAAGACAAAGCTATCAAGCCTAGTAGAAGAAATGTGGAGGCATTATTCATCAGATAAAGACAAAAGCTGAGTTTTGGCAAAAACTATGAAGTCAAGTGTTGAAGTTTTAGGCAAAACTATGAAGTCAATGGCTAAAGTTTTGGACAAAATTTATAAAGTCAAGGGCTGAAGTTTAGTCATCGACCTCAGACCTTGACTTCATAAGTCTACCCTCAACTTTAGAAAGTTTACATTTGGGCAAAATTTATAAAGGCAATAAATGAAGTTCAGGCCTCGACCTTAGACCTCAACTTCATAAATTTGCCCTCGACTTCATAAATTTAGCCTTGGCCAAAATTTATAAAGTCAATGGCTGAAGCTTAGGCCTTAACCTTAGACCTCGACTTCAGAAAGTTTGCCCTCGACTTTAGAAAGAAAAGAGCTGCTGGAATGCATTTAATGCATGTGTCAGATGCATTTAATGCTCTTTCTCTGCTTTTGACTTTTACACGTTTTTAAAACGTTAAGTTCATTAAACACAAGTATGAGTTGTCAGAAACTTTTTGATAATGGGCAAATTTTTATCAAGAGCTATAAATAGAATTTTCCTCCTTTCTTTGAAAAAAAAAAAAAAGAAATCCTAGAATTTTTGAACGCATAGTAAAAACGAAAACAACGTTCTGTAAAATTTTTTTTACTTGTGTTTTTGTTCTTGTTCTCGTTCTTGTTAATTTGAATTGTTTTTAAGAGAACAATTAGTGCTCTGTTTCAAAATTTGCTGATACACTCTAAAAGAGAGTTTTTTAGCACTATTTAAGATTTACTAAAGTTATTTATCTGCTCATTTAAGGAGCTCAGTTGTAAAAGAAATTTGTAAAATTCCTAAAGCATTTTCTGTTGTAAATCTGCTCAAATAGGAGCGTTTCTTTGTAAAGGAAATTTGTATATTTCCTTAAGAACTTTTCAGTTTGTAAATTTGCTCATATAGGAGTTGTTTGTAAAAAGTCCTCAAATGAGGCATTTGTAAAAGAAGTCCTCATAGAGGCAAAGTTAAAAGTCCTTCGTGGAAAGCAAAGAGAAGTCCTCAATATGAGGCATTTGAAGTCTGGTCTGAAGTTACCAGCATCGTCCTAATTATGATTAGGCGGGAAGTTCTTCGTGGAAGGCAAAAAGAAGTCCTCAGTGGGAGGCATTTGAAGTCTAGTCTAGAGTTACCAGCATCGTCCTAATTACGATTAAGCGGAAGTCCTCAGTAGGAGGCATTTGAAGTCTGGTCGTGTGTTACCAGCACAACACTTGATTTATCAAGTGGAAGTCTTTTGTGAAAGGCAATTGTAAAAGTCCTATTATGATAGGCATTGTTGCAATTCATCATCTAAGAGGTGTATTGATTTTGGAATAATCAATATAGTGGTAAAAGTCCTCTTTGAGGCATCTACACTGTGAAGAGTAGGCAGTAGGCCGAACTCCACGTTGAATCCTTGTGTTGCTTCTCTTTCTCTCTCTCTGAGCTTCATTATCTCTGCTTATTTATTAATCAGTTTTAATTAGTTTATTCCGTTGCATTTGTTTGTTTTAATTAACACTTGTCTTATCTTAGTTAATTAATCTAGTTTGATAAAACAGAAAGATTCGTAATGCTTAATTCACCCCCTCCCCCTTAAGTATTCCTTGTGTATTATTGCTAACATTTTCTTCTCTTGTGTTTTTCTCTCTGTTAGGGTTACAAATTTTCTCTGTCGTCTAATGTGACAACGAAAAGCCATAACCCTAAAGAGACCCTATCACTTTTATTTATAATATGTCAGTATTTTTCTACTGACATTATGATGTAGGGTTATGTTCCGCTCAACAAAAGGAAAGTACCTTTGAGAACAAGAAAGGGAAAAGAAGTACAATGAAAAGAAAGAACGGAGCTCATATGTGTTTGGATATTGTGGGTAAGGCTGAGGAGTTAAGCTGGGCTAATTGAGTGGATCGACTGGACTTCTGTTTCTGCAATAAAATCGTGGCCTTGGGCCAATATTATTTGTTAGAATTCTATCATATTATGTAGTACTAAGTAGTAACGATAATTAGTACAGAATCATGTAATATTCCTTACAAGGACAGTACTAGTGGTGAGCTGGCATAACAGAATCACATGTCCATCACTAATTCTCTAGGGACCTATCTACTATACATAGGGATGTAATACACAAGAAATACATGACATAAATTAAGATATTAATTCTATTGACTTGTATTCGGGTCTCCTACTTGTATTCAAGTAGACATTGTGTTGATTTTATTGATTAATTTCTAGTTCCTTGCATCAACTGGTATCAGAACATCCTTGGTGATGGCAGGAGAAGCCAAGAAGGTTGAGGAGCTCGCTGGTATTGTAAAGGAGCAAGCTAACAAAAATGAAGCTTAAGTTAAAATGTTTATAGAAACCCTCAAGAATCAACAAGCAGTGATGGAAAAACAGGGCCAAACCATGGAGAAGCTTCGATAACAATTGCAAGCAAACAATACCATGATTAGGTCTCCAGCTAACATCACTTACTAAGGCAGGTTTCCAGCTACTGCAACACCAAGACCCCTACAACGAGGACAAGACAGCAACATTAACAACATGAATGGATATCGATTGCCAATAAGAAGTACTAAAGTGGAGTTTCTAGTGTTTAATGGAGAGGAAATACGAAATTGGCAAGTCAGAGCTGAGCAATTCTTTGCCTTGGATGGCACTCCCAAGCATCTCAAGGTAAGTAATGCAACTATGTACTTAGAAGATAAACCTTATGAATGGTATCTCTCCAATTCTAAGACTAGAAGTGACACTAGGCCAATGACATGGGAAGAACTCACTAAGGCTCTCCAAGCTAGGTTTAATGAACGTATATTTGAAGACCCTATGGCTGAGCTCAAAGAGTTACATCAAACAAAAACATCACAAGAATACATATATAATTTTATGCACCTAGCCACTCAAGTCCATTTAACCGAAAGACACTTAATAAGTTGCTTCCTTAGTGGATTAAAAACTGAAATCCAATTTCCGATTAGAATGTTCTAGCCTAATTCACTTAACCAAGCTTACACACTAGCCAAGTTACAAGAAGCAACTGCTTTATCCTCTAAGAATAACCTGCGAACCATAAGACAACAAGCTACAACCCACAGTTACAGTACCCCAAGTACTTATGCCATCTATAGACAACCTACACTAAACACCAAAAACCAAATCCACCGTCAGAACAAAAATTGAACACTACCTGCACTAAACCAATCCTATTCATCTAGACCAAACCCCAACCCAACCTTTAGAACCACTAGAAGACTCATACTTGAAGAATTGGAAGAGAAAACAAGAAAAAAACAATGTTTCCAGTGTGATGAAGCTTTTAGGCCTGGGCATAGGTTTAAAAGTAAGAAACTCAATATGCTAGTGATTGACCAAGGTGAAGATTGTGAGGAAGTGAAAGAAGATGCCACGGGGATGACTAAATTAGAGGAGGGACTAGCTCATCTTACAATCTGTTCAATAAATAGTAATCATGAGAAGAATAAGGAGAGTATGCGAATCACTAGGTATTACAAGAGGAGAAGGCTCAATGTGTTGATTGACACTGGTAGTTCTACCAATTTCATGGATGAGAGGCTAGTAAAGGAATTGGGTGCCAAACAATGGATATTACACCTGTTAAAGTTGTATTAGCTGATGGTACCCAACTTAGTTGCACATGAAGGGTTGACGATTTCACTTGGAGTATGAAGGGAATCGGGTTTGTAGCAGCATTTTATGTGCTACCCTTGTCATCCAGTGATCTCATTTTGGGAATACCTTAGTTATCGACTTTAGTGAAGGTGAATTGGGACTTCAAAACCTTGGTTATGGAGTTCTAGTGGCAAGGAAGGTTATGTAAGTTGGAGAGAGAGGTGAAGAGACTCAATGTAATACAAGAAAAGGAATTAACTCAATCATTGACTTCTTCACAATCAAGGGCTAAGTTACACTGCTGGGTAGTACAAAGAGAGGCCATGGGCAAGGTTCACGGGACAAAATAGGAGCTGCACCCTTGGGTGATTGATCTACTTGAGGATTACAATGAATTATTTGAAGAAATTAAAACACTTCCACCTCCTAGGGTTTATAATCACCAGATTCCCCTCAAGGATCAAGCAGACCTTATTAACCTGAGGCCCTATAGGTATTCATCACTTCAAAAGACGGTTTTGGAAGAAATGATATGAGAAATGTTACTAAGTGGTATTATCTAACCTAGCCAAAGTATTTTTTGCCTCCCTGTTGTCTTAGTGAAAAAGAAGGACAATACATGGAGGATGTGTGTGGACTTTAGGGAACTGACCAAGCTGACGATCAAGGATCGCTTTCCTATTCCCATCATTGAGGACTTATTTGATGAACTTTATGGTGCACACTACTTTAGTAAGTTGGATCTAAGGTCAGGGTATCATCAAATCCTTATGCGACTAGAAGATGTGTACAAAATAGCCTTCAAGACACACGAAGGAATTCCTAGTGATGCCATTTGGCCTCATTAATGCATCATCCACCTTCCAAGCACTAATAAACCATGTGTTCAAGCCCTACTTAAGGAAATTTGTTCTCGTGTTTTTCGATGATATTTTGGTGTATAATGCTAGCATGGAAGATTATATCCAACATTTGCAAAGTGTGTTTGAGGTTATAAGGAAGGAAAAACTGTTTCTCAAGCAGAGTAAGTGCATTTTTGGTGCACAGCAGATTGAGTACTTAGATCATTTCATCTCTAAAGATAAGGTAGCTACAGTTCCAAGGAAATTAGAAGACATAGCAAGATGGGCTACTCCAACTAACTTGAGACGGTTGAGAGGATTCTTAGGCTTAGCAGGGTATTACAAGCAGTTCATCCTTGGTTTTGGAGTAATTGCAAGGCCCTTAAATATGCCCTTAAGAAAGGACCAATTCAGTTGGAATCATGAGTTTCAGCTGGCCTTTGAGAAACTTAAGGTTGAACTAATGAATCCACCTGTTCTAAGGCTAACAGATTACTAAGAAGTTTGTGATTGAAACAAACGCTAGTGGGGGTGGAATTGGGGCAGTACTCATGGAAGAAAACCACCCCAATGCTTATATTACAAGTCATTGGCACCTAGACATCAAGGATTGTCTGTATATGAGAAGGAATTGATGGCATTGGTTTATGCAATTGAGAAGTGGAGGCACTATCTTATTGGAAGACATTTCATTATTAAGACTAATCACCAAAGTCTTAAGTATTTTTTGGGACAATGCTTAGCCACTCCAACTCAACAAAAGTGGGTTACTAAGCTAGTTGGGCTAGATTATGATATTGAGTACAAAAGTGGCCAACTTAACAAGGTCGCGGACTCTCTATCCAGAGTGGAATCCCATTAACTACAGCAGGTGACGGTTTCTACAGCATTGGCCAATATTATAAGGGAAATCAATGACAACTAGTATTTAGATGGTGGATATGGGGACATCATCTCCAGATTATAGCAAGGTTAGGTTGTGGGGAAATACTCATGGGAACATGATGTACTAAGGAGGAAGGGCAAGGTGGTGATAGGGCCTTCCCAAGAACTTAAGGCTAAGCTGTTACATTACTATCATGGGGGTCCTCTAGGGGGGCATTCGAGTGTCCAAGCAACATACCAAAGATTAGCCATTTTTTTTATTGGCCCAAACTGGAAAAGGAGGTGTGATAGTGGGTTATGGAATGCGATACTTGCTAGAGGTTTAAGCCTGAAAATGTAGCTTCACCAAGCCTTCTACAACCTCTTAAAGTACTTGAGGAGTGTTGACAAGAAGTGAGTATGGACTTCATAGAGGGTTTACCAATATCTAATGGCAAGGATATGGTGATGGTTGTGGTGGATCAACTAAGCAAATATAGCCACTTCATTGCAATGACTCATCCCTACACAACACCTTAAGTGGCTCAACACTACCTTAACTATGTCTACGAGCTACATGGAATGCCAAATACTACCACTGGCGACTGTGACCCGATCTTTACTAGCTCTTTTTGGCAAGAATTCTTTCTTCTCTAAGGAGTTGAGTTCAATATGTCTATGACCTACCACCCAAAACCGATGGCCAGACCAAGGTGGTGAATAGGTGTCTTCAAACCTATTTTGAGGTGCATGACTAGGAATTCGCTTAAGAGTTGGAGTCAGTTCTTGAGTTTAGCTGAATGGTGGTATAATACAAATCACCACACCAGCTCACACACCACACCATTCCAGGCTTTGTATGGTTACCCACCCTCTATACATTTACCTTACATTTCTAAGGACTCCAGAAATGAAGCTGTGGATCAATTACTGACTAAGAAGGAAGAGATGATGAAACTACTCAAATTTCATCTCAGTCGTGCCCAGAATAGGATGAAGCAGTTACTAGACAAGAAAAGGACCGATAAGGTTTTCCAAATAGGGGATTGGGTTCTCCTAAAACTACAACCCTATAGGCAAAATTCTATGAAGACCACCATGACTCAGAAGGTTACACCTAAGTACTACAGACCATTTAAAGTAATTAACAAAATCGGAATAGTAGCTTACCGATTTGAACTTCCAAAGGGGTCCAATATTCATCCGACCTTCCACGTGTTTTAGTTAAAGAAGTATCATGGATCCCCAATGATATGCCTAAAACCTTAGACATAGTGATCTCACTTGAGGGCTTGACCAAATCGGATAAAAATGATATCTTTTTGGATTTTGTAATTGGATACAAGGAAATAAAAGGATATGAATGGCTTGACGATGGATATTGCACACTGCAATCAACCGAGCTACACAAACCTTAATCCGATATGATGCACGAAAACAGGGATCACGGTTTTTTTGCCACAATCTAAAGGATTGATAAGAACAGGATGTTTGCCACGATCACAAGATCGATAAGAACGGAATTGAATTTGTTCTCATAATTGAAAGTCAAATACAAAGGAAAAGTTTATCAATATGCCAAAAACTAATGAGTCTCAATACAAAGGGGGGTATTTATAATAGAAGTAAAACCCCAAAAAAAGGAAATTCAAAAAAAGACAAATTTGACTAAAAATTAATGTGTTTTGACTATTTGACTAAAGAATAAAAAAAAATTAATACATCTTGACTATTTGACTAAAATTGATGCATATTGACTTAGGCCGATGAAGTACACTTTCCTTCAGTTGCTTCCTTCGATGTGTTTTCCTACTACACTGAATGAGGATTGACATTGAATTGTTGATTTTCACTATGCAGAATGTAAGTATTCACTATGTGAACTTCATCTGGTTCAATGCCATCCTTTTATCAGCTTCAACTGCCTCATTTTGATTAATGGTAATTGATGCACATCATTCTCGCAGCCTTGTTAAAGATTTGCCCTAAAATCTTGATGGGAAATATGTCCACTTGGATAAAAAAAAAAAAACCTGGAAAACTCAAACAGTGTGAAATACAAGTGTTCTTCAAGGATCGGCTCATAAACTGTCTCCAAGGCTTGATCTATGAACCCTCTCTTGACCAATGATTCCCATAGCTTTACAACATCAAGTCCAAGTATAGTCAACCATATTATACTACAATCATTGCCCATACTCAAAAACCTTCCAAGCAAGTCAAACCATTCATCATGAACTCAATCAATCGAAATCTTATGAATATTACGACAACTATGTAGCAAATGTAACTCTTGTAGCATCAATGACTTTAGTTTCCCACACTTGTCATCTTGGAAGTAACCAACATAGAATACCATATCGTCATATGTAGAACTTCCATCAGAAAATTCAAGAGTCACATAACCTAACAACATTGGTCTAGAACCAATAAAATAATAAGGAACACAACTATCCAGCAAATCAACAACATTTGTTTCTCCGATACCCAACTCATAAATAGGCCACGCATAGAACATTATGCACACTACTATGCCACCACACCAAAATTGAATACTTCTCCAATAAATGTAACCGTTTGATAGGCTCCAATGAATGTCCACAAAAAATTCATAAGGTCTTACAGGAACAATGATATCATAATAATTCCTAATTCTTGATAATCCCATCAATGCATCGGAATATAATGGATGAACTGTAAGAAGATAAGTACATAAATACCTTTGACTTTCCATAGCTCCAAGTGGAAATGAAAGTGGCTCCAAATTAGGTACACTATATTCAAATGTGACTCTAAATCAATGTTACATCGCATATCTTTCGTAACATTGATATCTTTCATAACATTGATATTTTCTACATCAACACCCATTGTACCTTCATGGTTAACAACGTAATCAGCACTACTAATGATGACCACTTGCATCTCATAACTAGTTTCTGGACTCTCTTCTATAACAACACTACTATCTCCCTCAACTAAACAATGTTTCTTGGAACAATTTTCCCATGAGTCAATTATCATTGAGGTGTGTAGCAGTTTTGTCTTCTCAACTATTTCAGAAACTAAGATGGAGACTTCCTTTGATGAAGTAGCCCAGATGGCTTCCTGTAACATCTGAAAACTTTGACAACCAATATCCTTAGCGATGTCATAGTTCAAGCCATTCACAAATCTAGTGATGGTGTGGGCAAGAGGCTCATATATGTCACTATTCCTTAAGAAAATCTCGTATTTGCGATCATATTCTCTAACACACATCCAACCTTGTTTTAGTGCTAACAACTTTCTATATTGTTCATCATAATAATAGGATGGCATGAATCTTCTCCTTGTCAAAGTACTCATACGTTTCCATGTCATATCTTCATAATATCCGTTCACGCTCCTCTGTAATATATTAATTTGCCAATATTCTCTTGCAAACCCTGTAAATTTCCTAGCAATTGCATAACCTAAATTGTAATTAGGGTGAAGAATTCTTCAACAACCCGTGTTACTTGAAACTCCCAATCTAAATACTCTCCAAGGGTACCATAGCCATCAAATTCAGATAGATATGTTTTTATCACGTTCAATATCTCAGGGCTAGGGTAAATCTCATGATGGTATCTATGATCCATGTCTCCTATTCAAAACTCAAATTTCATAAAACACAATCACAATAAAAACCCTAATTTGAATCCCCAATTCGCAACCTGTGCTTTGATACCAAAGATGATATGCCTAAAACCTTAGACACAATGATCTCACTTGAGGGCTTGACCATATCAGATAAAAATAATATCTTTTTGGATTTTGTAATTGGATGTAAGGAAATAAAAGGATACGAAGGCTTGACGATAGATATTATGCACTGCAATCAACCGAGCTACGCAAACCCTAATCCGATAGGATGCACGAAAATAGGGATCACGGTTTGTTCGCCATAATCCAAAGGATTGACAAGAACAAGATGTTCGCCATGATCACAAGATTGATAAGAACGCAATTGAATTTGTTCTCACAATTGAAAGTCAAATACAAAGGAAAATTTTATCAATATGCCAAAAACTAATGAATCTCAATACAAAAGGGGGTATTTATAATAGAAGTAAAACCCCAAGAAAAGGAAATTCAAAAAAAGACAAATTTGACTAAAAATTAACGCGTTTTTACTATTTGACTAAAGAATAAAAAAAATTAATACATCTTGACCATTCGACTAAAATTAATGCATATTGACTTAGGCCGATGAAGTACACTTTCCTTCAATTGCTTCCATCGATGTGTTTTCCTACTACACTGAAAGATGATTGACATTGAATTGTTGATTTCCACTATGCAGAATGTAATTATTCACTATGTGAACTTCATCGGGTTTAATGTGATTCTCTATCCTTTTATCCCCTTCAACTGCTTCATTTCGATTAATGGTAATTAATGCACATTACCTAGTGACTCCATCAATTCCTCCGCCTACAATGAACACAGATCTAGAATTAGAACCTCAATCAATTATTGATCGAAAAATGGTCAAAAGAGGGAACAAGGTAATGATGATACTTATCTCTTGGCGCAATCATTCCCCAGTTGGTGCAACTTGGGTTCTTTAGCAATTTGAAGTTACGGTTCCCAAATCATTCCTTATGAACAAGGAATTTTGAAGACGAAGGAGCTGATGTGGGGTTATGCTCCGCTCAACAAAAGGGAAGTACTATTGAGAATAAGAAAGGAAAAAGAAGTACGATGAAAAGAAATAACGGAGCTCGTGTGTGTTTGGATATTGTGGGTGAGGCTAAAGAGTTGGGCTGGGCCGACTGGACTTCTGTTTCTGCAATAAAATAGTGGCCTTAGGCCAATATTATCTGTTAGAATCAATGTTGTCAGAACCGGACCGGGGTTTGACCCGGACAAGCTAGGGGGTCAGGGGTCGAAGGGTCGGACCGGGTTCAACTGGGGGTTGAACCGGGGTCACAAAAAAATAAAAAAAAGGAATAATTTAATTATAAAAGATTAATATATGTGTAATCACTCAATAAATCTATATTTGGATCAAATTCATCAATTAATTATTAAATAAATATGATTAATGATTATATTTTATAAATTTATAATAAAGTACGAATAAATATATTAAATTTCTAATTTTTTATTTATTTTTTTATTTTTATTTTTTAGAATCCGGGTCGACCGGTTCAACCCGGGTCAATCCGGGTCTCGCTGGTTCGTTCTAAAAACGAGTTTTAGGCAAGACCCGACCCGACATTAGTACCGGTTCCAGTCGAACCCGGTCGAACCGGCCGGTTCGGGCCGGTTTTGACAACCATGGTTAGAATTCTATCATATTATGTAGTACTAAGTAGTAATGGTAATTAGTACATAATCATGTAATAGTCCTTACAAGAACAGTACTAGTGATGAGCCGGCATAACAGAATCACATGTCCATCACCAATTCCCTCGGGACCTATCTGCTATACATAAGGATGTAATATACAAGAAATACATGACAAAAATTAAGATATTAATTCTATTGACTTGTATTCGGGTCTCCTACTTGTATCCAAGTAGACATTGTGTTGATTTTATTGCTTAATTTCTGGTTCCTTGCATCACATTAATGCCCCTAATCTTATTAGGGTTAGACATGATAATAACCCTTTTAAAATAATTATTTATTATTCATAATAATAATTTATTTATTTATTTATTCTTTCCGCTGGAATTTAAAATTAAATCCATGTTCCTTTTTGCTTATTCTTTTATGTGTGACCCTATCGGTTCATTCGATATTGGCAATTAACTTAAATACTATTTTCAGTAAACATAACATAAAGGGCCTCTAGCAAGACATTTTGTTTACCTAAATCAGATGAAGATTAGTGATTTGATTTTACCTGTTCTATAACTTATGTCATCATCCTTTTTGTCTCACGATATCTAGATTGAATATAAGACATGGACAATGTCACCCTTATATTATTCAATCTTGTTAGACATCATCATGGGTCGGTTCCGAACCGGGAACCGATCCGGGAATAGCGGGTCTGAACCGGTAAAGGACCCGTCGGTTTTGACGGGTCCTTACGGTTCCATTCCTAAAAACCGTATGACCCGGTGGTTCTACATCATAAAAATTATAAAAAAAAGAAGAAAAAAATAAAAGACAATTATAAAAAATTGTAATTATAAAATAAATATCTAAAACAATTTTCGCATAAATAATAAAAAATTTATTTCCTATTCATAATATTTAATGTGTTATTATTAACAACACAAGTAATAAATACATTTGAAATCATATATTGTTAAATTTATGCAGACTTCTAATCAAAGTAGACTTTCTTTCTTAACAATGTGTGATTCGTTTTTTGTTATTGAGAATTATTTATATCTTGAATATTTTATAGTGTCACATTGCTAATATAACAACTAAAAAAGTACAAGTAATTGTATATAAATAAATACATAACTATAGAATTTTTTTTAACTAATACTATGAACAATTATTGTTAGGCTTAATGTTATTTGAAGTTAAAATTTATTTTGCATTTTTTCATAGTTAAATTAAGTAAATTATTTAATTTATTTTTTTATTTTTTCCATGGTTCCCGATTCCTCTAGAACCGGAACCGAACCGTGGGAATTAGCGGTTCCTAAGGACCGAAACCGAACCGGCTTCCATGCGTCCGAGTCCGGTTCCACCACTTTTGGAAACGGGAACCAGTGGTTCGGGTCCGGTTCCAGACCCGAACTGAACCGTAACGACATCTAAATCTGTTATTTCTCAATCCCTAAATGAACTAATAAAACAAATGAAATTGATGACATTATCAATTATTTGAGTACGGCCATGCTTTTATTAGTCATTATCGAGGGGCAAAGATATCTCTCTTATAAAGAGGGACAAATCCCATCTAATCATCAACCTCCTCTACATGATTCACATTATGCCCAATCAAAACCTTTATATATTATTCGGTTAAGAACAACGTTTGATTCAGTTGAAACATAATGTTACACATGTTGGAATATGGTGATTTTAGGTCTAAGGATGTATCGGCATTTTATTATGAGAATCACTTATGACTCCGGTCCATATAGTGATCTATAGTGAGTCAATCCAATATATAAATCTCCAATATATACTTAAGAGTTTTATATGTATCTCTATACACATAAACATCTCATGATTATCAAATAAAACTCATATTGGATTTAATTCATCATCATTTCACAATAATGAGAATCTAATAATAAATAGATTATTCATAAGCTCTATTATAAAGTAAACATCCAAACTTTATAATAAAAATGCCTCTAAATTAAAATACACATGAAATAACAATACTTAGTACTTGGCCTAGGGCACAATCATTAACACACGGTCCCTACCTAGGGTGGCCTGAGGGCCTATAGGCAACCCCTCCACTACGGTGGAGCCTAGAATGGCAGGTCATGACAAATGGTATCAGAACAGTGGTTATGGACTTGTGAAAAAAAATGACAAAGACGTCAATTCTATAAATGGGGGAGTATGTGATACCTCTTAAATATAGACGGTGAAACTTTAATCATAAAGGCGCCTTTTCAATGTAATAGCTTGGAGTTTGTCAAAACTCTAAAGTTAGGTATGCTTTGGGTAGAGCAATCCTATGATGGGTGAACCTTAGGAAGCGTTGGCACCAAAGGACAAAACTGTGTGGTAAATGGCCAAAGTAGACAATACGTCAGTGAGTAGAGTTCTAAGTCGTTATACAGTGCCTTTGGTGTCTTGGTTGTGTCTGAGGCACGCTAGGAGATCAGTATACCTGGCATCACATCCCTACCTAGGATGGCCTAAGGGCCAAGAGGAACACCCTCGCTGTGGTGGTGTAAGCCCTGGAAAATTTGAGTAAATAATTCCAAAATAAATATCGAAGATAAACTCTAAAATGACTCCAAATTAAAACCGAACTTTGACTAGTCCTAAATCACGAACAAATTTAGAAATTTCTTAATCTTGAAAAAATGAGAATCCTTAAAAATAAAATAAGAACTCAGTAGTCTTTAAATCCAAAACCACTATGTATGACAAATTCTATACTTATCTCTGACTTGTAAAATCGGGTAATATAGAACCCAAAAACAAATTATTAAAAAGTAAATAACGATAAACCTTCGGAAATAAAAACCCAATTCAAGAATTCCGAAAACTTTAAGAGATATTAAATACTTACAAAAATAAAATTAAAAATAAATTTCTCAAATTAAATGTGATGTATAAACATAAACCCTCAATTTCTAAATTGGCAAAGATCTAAACCGAAAAGTCACCCGGGAACCCTAAGTGGAATATAGTAATTTAAGTTCAGCAATCTCGCACTCTTAGCCCTAGAGGCCGAGGTGTGGTTTAAGTATGTAGAGTAACTCGTAGTATTATAAGATCGCTTAAAGATATCAGATTGGTAAATTTTTGACCTATTTCAAACCCGTTCGGATACAACTTTGAAAAGCGTGTCTCGGGGCTCGAGATATGAAAAATATACCATTAATATCGTTAAACTCATATTTTCATAAGGATTTCAAAAATATCAATTTTATAATTTTTTGATAACTAGAAATATTTGATTTTACAATTATATTCATATTTCTTTACTATCGGTAATTAACTAGTCTTTTACACTATTCACTACTATTCGTTACACAATTTTACACTACTTTGGTAAACCCTTATATTTTTAGATAAATATTTTATAAATCATAGAAAATTCTGCTTTTCTAAAATTTAGTTCGTTTCGGGTTTTTTATGGGATCAGTTTCTGTTTAAGACCCAATACTAAAAATAAAATAAATAAATTTAATAATTGGAAAATATTTGAAATATATTTTTTATTTTCATAAAATAACATTTTAGAATTTTTCGGGTCATAAAAATATTAATTATAGCTTATATACGCATATTTTGATCACACCGGTAACTTATTTGATAATTCACTAAAATAAATAAATTAATTATCTTATTTTAATTATGAAAATTCTGCTACAAAATTTGGAATACATTTTCTATTTTTTTTTATAAAAAAAAAGTACTCTTACAAACCCATACCTATAGTACACTATTCATATATCACCTCTTTTTCATGTTACTCTTTCTACACTTCACTTATCACTTCATGGCAGATTTTTAGCTCTTTTTCTTACCCTTTTGTCCTTTGAAACACTCCAAATTTGATTAAAATAAACCTATTTCAATCATTCTTTAAGAAGTAACACATACACTTGGTAACACATTACAACTTCAAGTCAAAAACTAACTAAATTTCCCTTCCTCTCTCTTCTAATATTCACGCCAGCCATGGTAGATGTGTAGGCTGCCTTTTCTTTTTTTATTTCATTTTGAGTGTCTTTAACTCCTCGTATCTCTATATATATGCCCTCTCTCATTCACACCTTTGACCCTTTACCATTCCTTGCAATTTTCCTCTTTATTTCCTCTTTTTCTCTCTTCATTTGCTCTTGTTCTTGCAAGAGGAACTTGCTGCCCCTATCCTATATGTGAGCTCCCCCACATATTTCTTTAAGATCCTTAGGTAAAACTCTTATTCAAAGCTTCCATAGTTGATGTAGGTGGAGTATAGTGAGAGTTTCATGCATCAAATGACCTTCCATAAGCTTAAAAGTTAAGGATGATGATGCCAAAATGAAACACTCATCTTACTCATGATTATTTTCTTGTGATCTTATTATTTTCTTGCTAGAAATGGTTATGTATTGTAGATCTAACTTTTATGTAACTTTGATTATGTTTATGTTTAAATCTACGAGTTTATAGCTTACTACCTTAGATTTCTCTTATATTGATGTCCATAGTAGGTGTAGACCTTGGTTTTAAACTCAAACAAAAATGGTAAATTTCGTATCTAGGCAAGACCCATATTTAAAAACCACTTTCCAAGTATCAAAATGGAAGTTTTACTTGAAATAATGAAGGCTTAGTGGGTATATATCATCAAGACTTCATTCTATATGATTCAAAGGTGATTTTCAAAGATTAGTTTTCAAAACAAAAATTCTATTTTTGGATTTAGACCAAGGCACAATTTAAAAACATGTTTTCCAACTCAAAAATGAAGATTTTATTTAAGATATGGAAGGCTCTTAAGATAGGATATGTGAAGGATGAATTTTCATAAGTTTAGATGGATTTTATCAAAAGATATGTCCAAAAACAAATTTTGTAAATTTGGATCTAAACCAAGACCAATTTTGGAAACCTATTTTTCAACACCAAAATGAAGGATTTGTTTAAAATATGAAATGCTTATGGAATAGGTATCAATAGGAGATGTTTTTTATAAGTAAATGGTAGATCTACTAATAGAGATTCTCAAAATAGGAAGAGATTACAAAATATAAAATTTGAGTTTTATCCTAACCTTGTCAAATTCATATCTAGAAAATGATAATATGAAAACCCCTATTTTTCAAACTTAAAATGAAAGTTTTACTAAAGGAATGAAGTCCTTAGTGGCTAGGTATGGTTGAGCTTTAAGTTTCTAAGTATCAAATGAGTTTGCTTAAAGGAATCACCACGAGAATAATTTTTATAAATTTCGGATTTTGAGATGAACCATATTTAAAAACATGTTTACAAAGTGTAAAATGGGAATTTTTATTGAAGAATAAAGGCCTTAAGGAATATACATAATGAGGACTAAATTTTAACAAGAATAAATGAATTTTATCAAGGAATTTTTCTAAAAACAATGGGAATTTTCAAGAATACAAGACTAGCCTTTCTAAGTTGATTTTTCATAAAGTCTTACAAGGAAAAGTTTTCTAAAAATTTCTTTTATAAATATCATCAAGAACATTTACATATATATCTCATGACATATAATTTATGATAGTAACTTGTTCATATTGCATGTATACTTGCCTTGGATAATAGAAACTTCATAAACTTTCACAAAATCAATTCTCTAATTTGGTTTTCGCTACTAATCTAAGCTGATAAGATCTTTTCAAAGCTTAAAATTTTTCAAAACTTAAATATGATATTAGAATTAGATAGATCTTTCGAAGTAGATAGAAATTGGTATATAATTTGCTAAATTCTGAGTTAAAACGACCTAGTTGTGGCCGTTTTAAGTTAAAATTCCTGTGTGGGATGAGAATTATGAACTTGATAATTTGTATGAGATAGAATGGATTGGTTTTGAGTTAAAATACTCATTTAGGTATTTCTTTCGTTAGGTGACTTTGCTTTCGAGGATTCTTTACCTCCGGATTTCTATTACTAAAAGGCCGGCGACCCATGGCCGAGTGAGTATTTCTTCCCAATTCCATTTATTATATGTGATTGTAATGATAGTTGCATTAGATTTTAAGCAAAGAAAAATGGATATGTATGGTGGGGATAAATGGGAATTATGTATATTTACTGATGATATGACAAATTGAAAATAAAAATATTGAGGCTGAATGATTAACTAATGGTTATATAGATGAATTAAGATTGATTGTCTGCAATTATTGATTGATCACCTAAGGAATTGGCATAATTGACTATTCGGAATTGATAAGTAATATGGGCTCATTCATATCACAAATGGGGATGGAGCATTAGCATTGGTTGGTTGCCTGTGATCCAAAAACGAAGTAAAAGTTGGTTAATCGTGATCCATAAATGAAATAATGAGTTGGTTATTCGTGATCCACAAACAAAATTATAAGTTGGTTGACCGTGATCCAAAAATGGCATATTTTAGTAGTACTATAGTATTCGTTAATCTGCTAACCCGGAATGGAGGGCGAAATTCTATTTATATATGATTTCCGGCTAGTCATATGTCTATTGATTTCCATATGTTTAATGCATATCACTTGCCTGATTAATCACTTGCTTGTATGATGTGTTATGAATGTAATCTTAGAAGTTCCCCACTCACTAAGCTAGTGTAGCTTATACCCCAATAGGTGTTTGAATGAAGAGGTTGACTTAAGAATGTTACCTGGGGATTGAGATGTCTGGAGCTGAGAATGACCTCGAGGTTTCGGTAGGAAGTAAGAATACTTGAAGATATTAGCTAGGTTTGTGAATTGCTTTGTGATAGTATTATGTAGTGAAATCTTTTGATGAATTGTAATTGAAGTATAGTGAATTGTACTTCCTTTACATTGTTACTCAAGTTGTATCAATATAAAATATATCACTCTGATGTGTCTCCTACATGTGTTAGATGCCTTGTATATAGTATGGAAGTCTTCGTGTGACTGAGGTGGTCATTCCTAGGCTTTAATATTGTGTACGGCGGATTGTCACGTTTAGGGTACCTTTTTGGGCGTGACAGGTGGGGCCTAGGGTGGCAGGTCGTGATAGAGATAATGTTAAAAATGGTATCTAAACTTTAGCAAAATATGCAATTAAGTACTTACAATTTCAAATCGATCAATTTAGTACAAGAACTTTGAAATCGATAAATTTAGTATCTAAAAATGAAATTGATCAATTTAGTACTTGAAAAAACTTGACAGTGGTACTGTTGGTGTGTATAAAAAGTTATTTTCAGGTACTAAGTTGATCAATTTAAAAGTTTAGGTATTAAATTGATAAATTTCAAAGTTTAGGTACTTAAATGGATATTTTGTCAAAGTTTAGGTATCATTCGTGACATTAAACATTAATTTGTTATCGTAAATCTTTAGGAGAGCTACACAAATAGTAAGTTTAGCTACATGTACATGGAGAATAGGGCAAAGTGAATCAATAATTATTCTGTGCAAAAAATATTATTTATATTTCATTTGTAAGTATAAGGAGTATCTATTATTTTTTACTTAGTCGGATTGTATTTATGGTAATTTTTACTTTTATTATTTTTTAGTTCTTTATTTTATTTATTTATCTATTTTAATAATTTTGGAAGTTTAGTTTATGTTGTGACTAAGCTTACTTTCCATTTAAAGTGTATGTAGTTTACATAATACCTATACCTTATGAAAAATGTATTTAATATTTCAATTTAATGATTATAGTAATTATTTTCAAATTATGAGTTGATTCAGTACTCAATTAATATTCTAATCCCTAACCTAGCCCTTTAAGGCTTTTCAAATATTCTTAGACATTTGTAAAGCTAGTTATCTCTTTTGTATGGTTTATTTTATTTAAATTAGGTATCATAGTTAGTTTTATAATAGGTCTCAACTCCATTAAAGAATTTGCTACTATTCACAATGAAGGGATCTTACTATTTATAGTAAAGAAAACCATCATTCTTTAAGACTTCATTAAATATGTTTGAATCCGAGCCATTAAATGAATGATGGATTGATCTATTTTTCATTATATAAGATGAATTTAACTTATATTTCTAGATATCTTACAACATACCTATTGGATAAAGAAAGGGTAAATTACATTAGAAGGTTTGGGGATAAGTTCATTTAAAGTCCTAACGTTTGAAAAAGTATTTTTTTTTAGTTTTAATTAAATATTTCTCCTATTGATACATGTCAATTGAGACATTAGAAAAAAAAATTCTGAGTTTTAATTAAATATTTATCTATTAACACATGTCAATGGAGACCTCAATTGACTAATTTATCTAAATGTTGGAATCTCTTTTTGAACCATTAAAAAACGTTGGGATCTCAATTGACCTACTTTTCTAAATGTTGTGACCTTTTTTGAACCATTTGAGGCATTAAGATCTCAAATAAATTTACCCTCAAATATTTGGATCTACTAGGATGATTTACCCAATAAAAAAATCAATAAAACAAAGAGGGAAAGAAATTCCACATAGGAACAGTCTTACTGTAAACTCGCACTGGCTTCATTAGTTTTATTATAAGTCAAGCCTATATAACCTTGTCTGCCATAAGATTCTTCTCTCTATACTTAGGATTCCAAACTCTACTTTCCCAATTACAACTTAACCCCTGATAATATTAAACTAATTATTAAAAATGATGTAGTGTGATAATCTTGGAAAAAACATATATAAAAGAAAAATGGAAAACTTAACCTAAATTCTCTATTGTCTTTTCCACTTACAAATTTTAAAATATCACTCACTCTTTTCTCTCTCATACATTAACTCTCTTCCTCTTCCTTTCACACATGAATTCTCAAATTTTCTTCAAGAAATTTACATTTTGGTTTCCTCGTATTGCCAACTAGCCTGTGTAGATTTTGGTTTACTCTATATTGAAAATTTAAATAATTTATATCCATCTTAATGTATTTCCTATTTAATGCCACACATCTTATGACATCTATTAAGAATTGATATAGTCAAGTTTAGGAGGATACATTTGCCACTCAAGTAGGTCGCAAGTTGTAATTATTGAAATGATCATTTGGTTTATATTTTGTTGATTTTTTATTATGCTTTTATTGTATAAAAATAGAAATCGCAATAGTAATATTTTTTTTGTTTCATTTGTCAAAGTAGCCAAGTGGATCTCTCTTTGAAATCACCATCGAAAAGAAGGTTGCAAGTTGCAACCACTATAATCGAGCGGTTTCAATTGGTAAGGTGAAAACTCTTCTTTTTATTATTATTATTATTTGCTGGTGACCCTTCTTTTTAATTTGATAATGAATTTCCATGCATCTTTAATTTTCTTATTAATTTCTATCCCATTGTTGCTATAACTATTAGAATGATAATTTGTTAATATTTTGTAGACTTTTCATTATGAGTTTGTAGTAAATCAATTGTTCCTATGTGGGTTTTATGATTTTTTTCCCACTAAATATCAACGTATAAAATGTTGTATGTTAAATATAGTTGATTTTATTTAGTTATTTTTTCTTTTTCTTTTCTACTTTAGTTAGCTATTGAGATTTCACTTGAAAATTTTATTTAATATATTATGTTTTATGTGTTTGAAATTATATAACAATCGGATATGATAATTTGGTTTGTATTTTGTAGACTTTTTGTTATGAGTCTAAATTATAGACTTTTATTTGGGTTTTCTTATAATTTTCTCCCCTAAATATCCACAAATATCATATAATAGTGTACTAAATATAGTTGATTTTTTCCTCTTTTCCCCTTTAGTTCTTGTTTAAGGTTTCATTTGACTTGATTTTTTTTTAATATATTATGAGTTTTATGATTTCAATTCACGTAGCGGTGGTATATAAGTTGAAAAGAAAATTAATAATTTGTTTTACATTTGATCTTTTGCACATCATTTCATTATTATTTGAAATAGTACTAAATGTAAGTATTTTTTTTTTTTTTTACTAATTTGTTCTACAAAATTTTATCTTTAAATGGTCTTTTAATGTTTTAATTATTAGGTCTATCTTAATTCATTTGTCTATTTGTTTTTCATTCTCGATGGTAAGTTTCTAGATTTATTATGATTTTCTCAAATTTTAGATATAAGTTTGGTATTATATTTAATTTTTCATAGTTTTGTTAGCATATGCAGTTTTTCTTAATGTTGCTTTTACTATTAGTTACTAATTCCTATCATGATACATGAATATAGTTGTAATGTTAGTTCATAATGAAATTTTCTATCTTGCTATGTATAAATTTCTCATAATAACATCTGTAGGTAAACAATGATATTTTGGATGAAGCAAATCAAATTTGATTAGCATTTCTTTAGTTAAAATATATTATATAACTCTGATTGTATTTCTTCTTCTTCTTTTCCTCTAAGCATTTTCCAATTTGTTTATGTATTATCTTATTTTCTTTCTTAAATTATCAATGATGTACATAAGGTATGAATTGATATTATATTTATATTTACATAAAGTATTTCACTTTTCATGTATTAAATTTTATATTATATTTTGTGTTTTTTATTTAATAGATTAAGATGCTTGCTTTTTATATAATCAAAAGAAAAAAAAAATGTCTGGAAGTTACAAAAATAAGAAGCTACAAATGGGAATTTATTATGTAGGAAAATTCTGTAGTCCAATCATTATTTCTTCTATAGGATTGGTCTCATAAATTATTTAACAGTTAAGATTTATATTCAATCTAGCAGTGATTGGGTCATCTAATACTTATTACGATTGTTGACTAGGGATGCAACCAGGCGAACTATTACAGGGTTTCCAACCCATCTAATTCGTTAAAAACCCTATAGGGTTTTAGATTTGGGTTTAGATTAGGGTTGGGCATTTATCGTATGACAAACCCAATGGACACATGACGACCTGGTATTATAATTTAAAATAAAATAATAATAATAAAAAAAAAGAATTATTAAAATCTAACTCTAACCCTCATCACTCCTCTTAGTCCTTTTTTAAGTTATTCAAGTAGTTATTGCCTACCAATTAAGAATTACTTTTATGGATTCTATTCATATGAATGACTAAATATGTGGTTTTAATTTCAAAATGACCTAAAAAATAGTATCGAAAAGCCAATAATATATATGAATAAATTGTTAAAGGTAAAGCATGCTTACTAGGCTCGATAATTTGACCACAAATCAATTCGAAAAGCACAAATGTGGACACACCTAGGGATGCAGTCGGATGGATCAGTATAGGGTACTCGACTCACTAAAATCCTGTAGGGTCTGACCCTATAAGATCACGGATCAAGTTTGAGAAATGATACTTTAATCCTATAAGGTTTCAAAGTAGGTTTGTGTCATTAGATGGAAAACCCAACTTGTCAAATTAAATATAGTTTAATATAAAATAATAAAAGAAAATTGGAATTTTAAATTAAAAAAAAAAACTAATGTAAGGTCTGACTTCTTTTTATTTTTTGCCAAACTATTATATGCAGAATCAGATGAATTGAATAAGAACTTTGGACTATTATTTTCTTGTTTTCCATTATTTGCTTGTGATGAGGATTTTATTATAATTGGTTAGCATTGTAAATCCATATTAACTAATATATTTTGCTTTGAAGAGTGGAGTCAAATGTTGAAATATAATATAATATATATATATGTTGGTAATTTCTTATCAAGCGTAATTTAATTGCTAACGGATGTTTTACCTATATTAGGGAGTGATTAAAATTTTTTTGTTACTATTCAAATAATATAACTACTTATTTGTTTATCCTACAAGCACATGTCTATAAATTTGGCCTAAATAACTTCTTTACTTTGTATCACCAGAATATTTCATGTTAGAAAAATAACAATAAAATTGTTGTTTTACTTGAATAGGTATCTTGACAGTTGTAATTTCTAACTTCATTTGTTCCATTTATTAAGTAGTGACCATTACTGTTATATAACCTGGGTATCAAGAGTGCGTAAAAGTACAATTATTTTCAATCTGGTTCATCAATACATGTTCGGCGACCTTAGGATGTTCTATATTTCTATAGCCTTAAACATTTTTTTTCCTTTTTATATTTCAAATTATGTAGGAAAAACGAACAAGAGCTGATATTCTCAAAATTTTCTCAACTGGACTGTATAAGTAAGCCAACTAAACCAATCTCATAAAAAAGGGAAAAAAAAATCAGGTCAATAAGGTGGGGTAGGTAAGGACCAAAACCTCATAGGGCTAGTTTGGATGTTATAAAAAAATCCCTATAGGATTGTAGATTAGGTTTGGACAATCCTATAGGGAACTAGGACAGGTTTGTGTCTCATATGACCCATGCCAAAATTGTCCTAGTTGCATCCTAAAATACACCAAATGAAAATTGAGATTAATAAGGTATGAGTATGAGTGTGTCAATTATCTAATAAAACCTAGTAACCAACCGACCAAACCAATAACATAATATAATGTAATACATACTTATGACAAGAAGGGGGAGAGGAAAAAAAAAAGATAATAGGGTTGAAATCCGGGTTCTAAATACGAACCCTATATAGGGTGAGTTTGGATATAACAAGAAAACCCTATAGGATTATAGGATCGGGTTTGATAGATCCTATAGGGTAAGGGGTTAGGTTTCAGGTTCATATGATATGTTCAAAAGCTGACCCGATTGCATCATTACTAACATAGATGTTCATATATTTAGTTAAAATATATTTATACACACACATACATATACATATTAATACAATAATAATGGTAGTCAAAACAACATTAATATAATTTTATTGATATTAAAACTACATTTACGATAGTCAAACAATATTATCGTAATATTAAAGACATTTAAATTGTATTTTAGTTAATGATTAAACTATATTTATTTTATGATCATACATGACCAATTCCTTTAAAATGAAGCAAATGACTATAGAATTTTCCTTATTTTATTTTATATCATTATGAAAATCTTTTTGAGTTATTACCAAGAAAACAGTACGAGAAGAAATATAAAAGAATTTCTTATTTCAATGCATTTAAGTAATAGAAAGTAAATTAAAGAGACTTTCAATTATTATTAAAACCAGCAAATGATGCACTCACGTTGCTGGTGTAAAATTAAATAAGAAAATGAACTTTTACAATAAACAACATAGTTGAAGTTAGTTACATGCAAGATCGGTGGACAAAAGAAAAAACTAAAAACATTGCATAAATTGTACAAAAATATGAAAAAGAAATTACATGATTAATGAAATAACACTTTAATATATTACGTCATCCTTGTACCACCCCAGATACACCGTAATATGGGAGCGCCACTAGGTTCACAGACCATCCTGGGTAAGCAGTTATGATGCTGAGTACACTAATCCCCAGTGTACCTACAGGCGACACCGACAACAAGTAGGTATTGTTACGCCTTAGTGAATTGACCCTCTAGTTGCAGCTTGCAATGATCGAACTCAAGACCTAGGACTTTTGTTTCCGTAAGGCAAACAAAAGTCCTAAGTCTAGGGTTCGACTTCTAAAAGTTGCAGCTATGGTCAATTTTGTTGTGGAGTAACAATACTTACTTGTGCTCGGGTTGTACCTGAAGGTGTGGTGAATCCAGGTATACTGGCCCCCAATGCACCCTCAGGCCAGCTTACAAGGATTGAACCCAAGACCTAAGCTTTTTGTTTACCTTAAATACGTGACACATTGTAAATATTTATAACAAAGTTTATAACACATCAATCCTAATCGCAATTATTTTGCTTCATCTGAAATATCCTTAAAACTACCTTAAGCTTAATTGATATCCATGTACATGTTTGTTTGTTCGATGTGATAAATTGTGTTGTGTTGTGTTTTATTATTCAAAGCTTTAATGTGGCTCAATTTGTTGCAACAAATATATGAAGATCTAAGCCCAATTATAACCAACAAAAGTCAAGCCCAAGCCCACCAATCAAAGCCCCTTAAAGCCACAAACTCAAAGGTAGAAATATGATAAGTATAAAGCAAAATTTTGCCAAAAAATCTTAATCCAAAACAAACCTAAATACCAACCCTCAACCAAGCATTATTTTGCAAATCAAATCAAATCATCATCTTCATCTAAACTTTTTCCAAACTCAACTATACTTCCTTCAACTTGTTATCTATTAAGGTAGAATTTTGCTTGCTTTTCTAGTTATGTATTTGCTTCTTTCATGGTCACAAGTTATAAGAAATGGGATTTTGTGAATTATAGGTAGTTGATAAAGCTAGGTTGATTTTTGAGTTTAGATGAATTATAGGAGTTTGTAAAGTAAGAACATGAAGTTTGTTGCAATTGTCTTGATGAGTAAATGATTTGTATGATTTACATGTTGTGTGGTCTTGAGAAGTGAGGTAGTGTTGTTGTTGATAATGAGATGGTTGGGATGTATATATATGAATGTGTAGTGATGGGTATGTTAATTTTGAAGTGTATGAGTTATTTTAAATGAGTTAAGTTCAAATTCGAAAACGGCAAAATAGGGGAAAAACATGTTTTATAAGCACTGGGTAAAAATCGCGGGCATGATAATGCAATTTAAAACATCGGGTTTATCAACTTTTCACAAATCACGGGCGTGACCAAGTCTTGGTAGCTACTGTTGTGTAAAAACTAGCTTATCACGGCGTGATTGATTTCGAAACTTAGTGGTTTTGTAAAAATTCGAGAATCAAGACCGGACTTAGGTCTTGCTATCCTTGGGTCTTTCAAATTTTTTTCAATTCAAATGTCACGGGATTGATGTTACCTTTAGTAGGCTCGAGTTGTAAAGTTTTGAATCATCATGGCGTGATTCAACCTGTGATTGTGTGTGATGGCCACCCTTACCTTGATCACAGGCATGATCAAGGGTGTGATTGAGATCACGGCATCAATCACGGTTATGATCTGTCTCCTTGTCTTGTTTATAAAATAATAATAATAATTTAATTAAATTTCCAAAATTTAAAATAAAGGAATGTATTATATTTATGCGTATATATAAATAAATAATAATTTAATATGGTTTTTTTTATTCAAGTTTTGTATTGAATAAATGATGAATATATTACTTATGACTGTGAATTAATATCAAGTTTTACATAAATTGATTTCTTTAACAGATACCCCCCCCCCCCCCCCCCCCCCCCTTTCTCCATTAGATTTGTTTGCTACTTTTCTATCAAGGACACCAAATATCTCAGGTATGCTGTAACTTGGATGTTGTTTGTTAGGATAGGCGACATTAATCAAAGATGAGTTAAAAATGTTTGAGATTGTTTGTGCATGTGCTGTTAAATCTGGTTAGAGGAACGATAACCCTGTTAACAAGGCTAACATAGTAGTTAGGCGCTTAGGCCACCCGAATCATAATGCATGACGCCTATAAGTGGCTCAACAGGATAGTTGGTAGGGTTAACGATATCAGCATAATGTTTACTTATTCTTAAGAGAAAATAAAATGATTTAGTTCACGTTTATGGGACTGGTTGAACTAAGTGATATTATGGATTAAGTTAAATAAAGATGAAAAATAGTTGTGAACTCTAGATAAAGCTATTATTATTTTTCAGTTAAATATATAAAACACAGGTATTGGGGCTACCTATATTAATCTCTTGAGTAGCTACTGTTACTTAAGACACCCAGGTTCCCAATTGCTTGTTTCGGAGTTTGAATACTCCTATTTTGATTGACAAACTTAATTACTGGTTAATAATTTGATTATTGTTGAATTGCATTTAGCTCAAATGTGTTTGTCACTTTGTATTTGCTTATGTTATTTGCGTACTGGGCCTTTGGCTCATATTGCTACTTTGCAGGTGTTGATAATGATGAATTTTATTCTCAATTGATTATGGGACTGACTTCGAGGACTTTCTAGATGGGTAGGAGGACTAGGAACCCTAATCTTGATGATGACCTTTTTGTAATAAACTAGAGAAAATGTTTTATGGATGATGTAATAATTATTAAAGACTTCATCAAACTTGTATGTATTTTGTTATAAGCTTGATCTTAAGTCTGTGTTTTGTAACTCTTATGTATAAATATGTACTAAGCCTTTTTATCTTGAGGAAGAAAGGACAACAAAGCTTTATAAGGTTATATATGGTACTTCTCATAATAAGATGTTTTCAGAAAATTGTTCTTGTAACAAATTTAGACAAACAATTAATCAAACTCTTTATTTACAGACGGCCTTACATGTAATATTGCAGGATTACATGTGGCTGGGGGACTGCATACTCCTAGTTTAAGATATACCAGGTTTTGGTCCTTACATCATAGAAGACGTAGCCAAAACAAATGAAACATTAGAAAGGAAATTCATTTAATCAAATTATACTTCTTTGTATACATAATAATTACAATGACAGTTATAAGGGGAAAAAAAAAAGAAAAGAAAAAAAGCCTAAAAATAAGAGAAGCAACCAATGGTCATTACATAGTTATGAAGATAAAGTAAGCAATAATCAATAAGAAACAATTTTTTTCCTCTGTGTCATACATAATTATTAGTATGGTTAAAATGAAATATAGTATAATAACTTAAATTTTATATGAAACAATTCAAACTCATAGGCAAACATTTTGATCCGTAGCGGTAGATTCCTTTTTCACTTTCATTTCGTAATCTAGATCTTGATAGCAGTGATGGTCATCCTTATTCAAAATTGTCGACATATTTCATTTGCAACATTTGTTGTATTATATATCTTTAACAAATTTATTTATATGGGTCAAGGTAATAGGAAGAGAGTAGTTAGAAGAGATAGCACCACTTGCATGTAGAGGTAGAAGAATCAATGGTAGAATGTGATAGAAGTGGTTTTTGTGTTATAAATATATAATGAAATACAAAGAATAAATTAAATGAGTCTAAGAAAAGAATTATACAAATTTAAAATCAATAATTATTCTTTTGTTTAGTTAATAGTCATGAATATTTTAATAAATTTAAAATCAATAATTATTTCATTTCCTAGTCAATAGTCATGAATGTTGTAATAAATGAGTTTCTTTAAGTAAAACAAATATATAATAAGGTGAATTGATAAAGTCAGTATATAAAACTATATAGTATAAAAGTGTTTAAAATCAATAATTATTCAATTACTTAGTCAATAATCATGAATGTTGTAATAAATCAGTTTCCTTAAGTAAAACAAATATACAATAAGAGGAATTGATAAAATTAGTATATAAAACTATATAGTATAAAAGTGTGCGACGAATGAATTATTTCTGGCTTAAATATAATAGAAAAATGAGTGTAATGAACATTATTAATATGTTTATTATTTTGTAAAATAAATTTAAAATAGATTAATGATAATTAACTGACGAAATCAAAATATTTATTTTTTTTAATTCATTAAGATTTTTTTTAAGAAAACCTTTTTAATGAGCTTTCTTACATAACCACAAAGAGAGTTTAGAAATGATAAAATATGAGAAGATATATAAGAGAATTTCTATTTGAGTATATTTAAGCAATAGAGGAAAAAAAATAAAAAATATCATCTATTACTACCATAAAATAAGGTGTAATGTAAATTTCTTAATATTTTATTACTATGTAAAATGAGATATAGGAATTATTTCCTTATTCAATATTTTTCTCCATAGTTGCATCTTTAACCAAGGTCATATTTTTTCCTTCTAGCTATTATAGAAGGCATATTATTTAATTTATTTAATCATTTTGTGACCAATTCTTTTAGTTTCTAGACACAAGCATCACGCAGGTATGTTTGCTAAACAATATATGCAAAATAATTGCTATTAACACTACTTCTATCTAATTTAACATAAATAAATATTATGTATATTATTACTTCTAATCTTATTTAATTTTCTACATACTTTTATATATTTAATACATTTTTTTCTTTCTTACTCACTGATCATACGTATTTTAATATTATTCATTTGAATTATAGTAGACTTTTTTCTTCCTCTATTTAACTTTTGCATAACAACATGGGTGCTTGGCTACCAGTTATATTTTATATAGAAATATTTTCTTAACTATTTTATCACACATTTAACCTTAATTATATTGCTTGTTTGTTCCCTATTTAATTAGTTATAACATATGCTCTTAAAAAGATTTACAAGCACTTCCTATGAAATTTATGGAAACCTACACATAACCATAGAATATGCTACAATTTATTCTTCACGTTAATAGATTTGGGGTTTCTTATAATGAATTTATTATTTATTGTGCAAAATAGAGCAATATCAATTTAGCATATCATATATCTAACGTCAATTTGGTTGTTATGATTACTAGAGATTATTAGTATAAAGATTATATGTGCAACTCCAAAAATTGCAAAATTGTATGTAATGTTCCTTTACAACAACAATTCATGTTTTTCTTTATTCACTCAAGCGATAATGTTATAAATAATACATGAATTTGATAAAATATGCACTTAGATACTTGAATTTTAAAATTGATCAATTTAGTACTTAACTTTGAAATTGATCAATTTGAACCTAAAAAACTTTGAAATTGATCAATTTAGTACCTAAAAGAACTTAATAGAGGTATCATTGTGGTATATAAAAAGTTTTTTCAAGTACTAAACTGATCAATTTCAAAACTTAGGTACCTAATTGCACATTTTGTCGAAGTTTAAGTACCATTTGTGACATTAAGCTTGTACACAAATCAGGAATTAATGTTAAAGTTTAGATATTAAATCGATTGATTTTAAAGTTTGGATACTAAACTGATTAATTTAAAAAATTTAGATACATAATTTAACAAATCAATTGTTAATGTTACAAATGATACCTGAACTTTGATAAAATGTGCAATTATGTACATGAACTTTGAAATTGATTAACTTAATACCTAAAAAAACTTTTCATACAAACTAATAATACCTCATCAAGTTCTTTCGGGTATTAAATTGGTTAATTTTAAAGTTTAAGTACTAAATTAATTGATTTGAAAGCTTAGGTATTTAATTGTATATTTTGTTGAAATTCAAGTACTATTTATATTATCCCCTTAAGTCATATTATCATACGTATATTTAATTAATTGGAGAAATTTAATCTACAACCTGTGTTTATATGGGATCTTTAGTTATAGCCTAATAGGTCCAATATCAACTTAATGGGTTAGTCGGTCCACAAGAAACTCATAAGCGCTTGTGTCGAGAAGCTCCACAAGGACCCTAGTTTGACAATGACTCGGGCTCCTCATTTGCCATCACCTTAGCTCCTTAAGGGTCGTGATCTTTTCTCTTAGAAGGTAGGATTTCCATCTTCTTGATTATAAGTCCAAAAGATGAAGATAGTAAAAGCCATTGTAAGTGAAGTAGATGAGGCAGAAATAGGATAAAATAGATAGAATGCTAAATAAATGTAGCTGAAAAAAAAGTAGAACCCTTTCCCATGTTGCAAAAATTCTAAGTAAGAGAAGTATGGAGATCTACTATTGGAAGTTCGACTTACATTTCTAGTCTTTGACAAGACTTTCTCAAAATATTAACTCCTTCGCTTTGTATATAGAATCAAGGAGCTAAGATACCTCTCTAAAACTAGTATCAACTAATTTCCCAAATGCCATGTTTTTAATAAAATATCTCTTTAAGACAATAAAAATAAATAATCAAACCTTAAGTTGGCGCTACAAATGAGTCAATACTTTGAGAAAAGTTATGAAATACTAAAAACGTAAGCCGAACTTCAAATCGTACTTATACTATTACAACTTGTACATGGCTTATTAAAATTTCCTTTATTATGCTGATAATCATGTTGACATTCTAAAAATATCGATATATTTAAATATTTCCTTTTCAATATTTAGTCCTACTATTTCTGTATATAAACTCGTTTACTTCTCTACTATCTCCATACGATTCTTCTATTTTATCTTCATGGTTTAGTATACTATAGATAGATTCTGTTTCACTTATATTATAATTTACTTTAATTAGGTCTTCATTTAGACATTCTACATTGAATTTTTATTATGAAGCGAATATTTCTTAGTACAATTCCTACATAAAAGGTATATATAGATTTTATAAAAGCGTCACAAGTTATTTTTTTATAATTTCTATTTTTATTAAAATTTTTAATATATTTATGTTGATAAAAGAAAGATTTTCTGAAGTCTTTCTAAGATAATATATTCTTTTTTATCTTTTATATAGGCTTTTTATCTCATGTTACAACATCTTGATGCATGGGTGAACAAAAAATTATCTCAACGAATTATCATAAGTAAAATAAAAATAAGGAACAACTAGTTAATATTTGCCGTAAAAATAAACTATTGCATATTTTTCCAGTAAAAACAAATATATATAAATATAATAAAAATCAAATTAACCACGATATTCTCAAAAATAAAATAAAATAAAAACAGCAGGATAATTTATAATAATTAGATTTATAAACTGGAAATATGAAATAAACCCTGCAAACAGCTGATCTGCTTGGACTTTGTGGTTAGGGTTTGTTTTTGTTAAGTCTCTCCCCATACACCGTCTCTCTCTCCGAACTCTAAAGTGTCCTTGACTGATCACCCTTGTCCTCTTCATTTCAAGGTATTCTCTTGGCAATTTTGCCTAATGCTGTTTGATTCTTACTTTAATTATGTAGCATGAGCACACTGTATAGGAACTGAATCAACAGATGAATTAGCTCGTAAATTACTTTTCTTTGACTGTGATAGTTTTAGGTGTGGTCGTACGTGCAGAGTTTTCATTTTTATTGTGTTCTTGCATTTCGACAAGAAAACGATGTAAAACATTTGAATTGTGTCGACAAAACACACAAGCTAAATAAGCTAAGACTTGTATGGTAGTAATGCAAAAAGTAGCTGATTTCTTTGAATATATGCATATTTATGAAATGCTATGGCCTAGATGGAGGAAGCTGTTTTGAGGTGTGATTTTTGGCGATACTTGCAATGTAATGGGAAAAGATGGTCGTGGTAATTATATGATATGGATTAAAGAAAATGTGTCTCGAAAAGATAACTGCCACATCTACCCGCTGCTATTGTTAATATATTTGCTGTTAGAGATATTGTTTTGTAACAATCTTGGAAAAAAAAATGTTTTTACAAATTGATGACCACTGTATTTGGCTGTCAGAAATATTAATTTTGTGGAAAAACATGAAAAATATCTCAAAATCTACTTTTTTTTTTTTTTTGTTTCTTGGTTTAGTTAGGCTGATACCATAGAAATGGGTATGTTAATAGTTAAATCTTAGTTTCTTGGTAAATGTTTAGATATAGGTTGTGGAAGGTGCAAGGCTATGTGTAAAACCGCTACACGACTTATGTGCTTATTATGTCCAACTTAATTTTTCAAAGGATATGTTATTTTTTTGGTCACCCATTGCAAAGGTACACGTGCATGGAGATGTGCAACCTGAAGGATGGGTGTTGTCATATTCATTTATGAGCTTGCATGTTTGCTTTGTGGTTAGAGATGGATTTTCAGTGTATATTTGTCTGTGTATATGGGTGTAGATTTCCGTGCCTTTAGGTAGTTATCCAATTTTTGGACAATAAGGTTTGGAATATCCAAGGGCTTGGCATCATGATTGAGCCCTGTTAACTCTCATAACACATCGAAGGAAGTTTTATGTTCTAACTTCTAATCACACCCAAGGTCACTTATTCGGGCTACATGCAAACTATTTATAAGTAGTGGATGGGTTTTATGGTGTGACCCATGTGTTTAGAGGCAACAGGTCCAACTGTGGGCGTTCCTCTCTTAACAAAGGGGGAAATATAAATATTAGAAACTTTATCATTATTCCACAAACATCAGAATTGCTAGCATGGTTTCAGCATCTACTAAATGATTGATTATTTATTATCGCTGTCTTCACTGAGCAGGCAGAGCAAGTTAAGGATTCATGAGATGATCATGGAATTCGTCTGCCTTGGTCTTTGAAAAGTATTACTTTTTTGGTAACCTTCTGAAGGAGTTTTTTTGGGTAATTTATCCATAGAATATTGTTATGCCCAGTATGGAAACGATACTAAGGTACGGGCTGATGAATTGAAACTCCAAGCAAATGAAGCCTTCAAAGGTAAACACTTGCACTGTTTCACTTCTTTTTGATGAAGTTTGGTATTGTTTCTGCAACAAAATTTACTGCACATGCTCACATCATTGATTTCAGGATGATTGCTTTTTGTGTTGGTTACTCAAAAGGAATAGGCAGTTAAAAAAACAAATTACCCATTAGATATCCATGTCACGTAGGTGTTTGCTGTTTCTCGGGATTATGATATCCACCGATGAAATTAGATGTTCTGCCATGAATCTTCTTTTGAAGGAAACGACTCTCCATAATCTACTAAAGGAAATGCCATGATTTCATCTATTCATGAAAGAAGAAGAAGAAAGAGACAGAAAAATAACCAAGAAGCAGAATTTGTTTATTTTATTTCACCAGTGATTTGGGTAGCCATGGTGCTTTGTTGTTGACTCATAACTCCATGGTGCACACTCAATTATTTTGAAGAAAAATTTTTAGGCAAGGCATTTACATTAATGAGAGTTGACAGTGAGAAAAGCTCTCTTCTGAATGTGCCTACTGCTTCCTTACAAAGTTGGTAGGAAATTCCTAATGCTTCTGGAGTGGGGGCTCCTTTTCTCATTTGTATGTCCCTCACTTTCAGATTTGGTAATTTAGGGAAACTGTTTAGACTTGTTATCTTAATTAAGCCTTGTCATGTTAGGTACCTCTACATAAGCCTTTGCTACATTCTATGATCTAATACTATGTATAAAAGTATGCCAAACAATCTTGTTAGGTTAGAGGCACAGAGGTTTGTTTGTAGAAAAGCAGAAAGCTTAATCTCTTTGCTAATAAATGTTAAAAATGTCTGAGATATTTAGTAGAGTCTAAAAAAAAGGCAATTCAATATCAGAGCTGCTGGTCATGATATTTTTCAAAAAACGTGGTAATTTGTTACTAATTGCCTTATCTTTTGACACATCCAAGATGAAATATGTGTGCATGTGATGTATCTTATATGATGAAGTTTCTTGAGTCAATCCAATATTCTACTATAAGCAACATGGGTAAGGTGCATGGCTTATAGCACTCCAATTCTTTTATGTGCATAGAGTGCTTATTCAAATGAAATTGCTTTATTTGTATATTGCTGCAGTTTATTTTAAGTGTATCAAAATGCATCTCTCCTCTTTTTTGTTCTAAATAAATTGCGTGCCTATATGTTAATCTCTCCAGTTTGTGAACTTCATGCTACCATTCTTTATCTTTGTTTTGGTTTCTTTTCCTGAGAATTTATCCAACATTAACTTTTACTCTTGTTTGTTTAAATGTTCTTATTATTATTATTATTATTATTAAATTGCTGACTGAAACTTCCTCAAATGTGAGCTGCTCTGGTCTTCTGTGTATCACCTGCATGTGCTTTTCTTTATCCCACCAACTCTGAATTTCATAGCATCTTCAACCTTAAAATGTGTTTATACAGTACATTTGACAATTTGAAAATTATATGAATTGTTTAATTTTGTTATAGCACACAAGTATGCCCAAGCAATTGCATTATATAGCCAAGCAATTGAATTAAGTGGAGACAATGCTGTATACTGGGCCAACCGTGCACTTGCTCATACGAAGCTGGAGGAGTATGGAAGTGCAATACTGGATGCTTCCAAGGCTATCGAGATTGACCCTAAATATTCAAAGGTATGCTTTACACACTTATTTTGTGCTTCGGTCTGCTGCTAGTACACTAGAATATCTAACCACCAACGAAGAAAGGCCCGAGACAAAAGTGCATGGATAAGTGATTCAGAGGCCCCATTTCCTACTGGAGGGACACGAATGGCCTCTGCCCTTTCATCCCATGGGGCAGATTTTGGGTTTTCTCATGTTGTTGAAGCAACTGTGTTTATTAATGGACATATCATCTGATTGTTAGTGCATTGCACAGGGTTACTATAGGCGTGGTGCTGCTTATCTTGCCATGGGAAAATTCAAGGAAGCACTCAAAGATTTCCAGCAGGTTTTTATTTGTATTAGAGGCCTTTTCATTTTACAGTGATTGGGTTACTGCTATATCAATGTGCCTTTTGTGATACAATGTTCAGTCTTTGCACTGATAAAGTGGCATGCTGCTAATATTTCATATAATAGTTTAGTTATCTTTACTGTGCATATTTAAGCTTTACAATCTTCTGATTTCTAGAATCATAGTAATGTCTTGATATCCGTATTCTCATTTTTTTTTTCTGCATTGCTTAGGTTAAGAGAATTAGTCCAAAAGATCCAGATGCTAACCAGAAATTGAAGGAATGTGAAAAGGCAGTGATGAAACTCAAATTTGAAGAAGCAATTGCAGTACCTGAATCTGAACGGCGTTCAGTAGCGGATTCAATTGATTATCATGCCATAGGTACCTTGTCTTTGTCGGTCTTCCTATCACTAGTTCGTGCTTTAAGAATATTGTCAATTTCGGCTTTTTCATTATTCGTCTACTTGTAGAGCAAAATGATGAATGTTCTGTGTCTCTACTGCTGCTCTGGCATCTTTGTTGCCAAATCAAATGTGCCTGCAATTTAATATCTGACTTCTATACCGACTTATGGTTCATGTCTCAACTAAAAATGGCCCAAAAATTTAACCCAAAAAAAAAGGCCCAAAAATTTACCCATACAAAAATGGCCCAAAAATTTTAACTTAACAAAAAAATTGTCAATGCATTGGATGAGGCATAAACTTGTTGACAAGCTCCTTATGTTTTGGTTAAGTTACCAAGTGTCACTGATACAATGAATTATGTTCATCATTCTGCTTTAAAGGATTAAGCTTATAATTATCATAACATCATTCTGAAAAGTTGAGAATAAATTGAGCTTTTCTTTTGGAAGTAGCAATTGAATTTTTCTTTCTTAATAATTTTTTACGGAAACTAAAGTATGAGGCCAAAAAAGAAAGCCAATGAGTATGCCCTCAAGGGGAAATTGAGAGATTCCGGGTTTTGATTTGTAAAATAATGTAGTTGTTGGAACTGGAGATAGATAGTTGTGCTAATAGTTTTTTATTAAGGCACCCATCCTATTAATTCTTTGAAATTGTTAAGAGTTCATTTATTTCGTCTTCATATTGTGCATTTAGATGGTTCATTTGTCTCAAAAAATGGAAAACAAAATTAGGGTGCTATCTCTATGAGATCCAAATGCTGGTGTTTCCATTTTATGGACTAAATAAATGAGAAGGCAACTCGTTTTCTCATTAGAATTATCCAGAGGTTTATTTTACCACTCTATGTGGTTGATAGTCTTCTAAATTTAGTGTTGAAAGGTATTAGCTGTTAAAGGTGCTTCAGGATTGTCTTATATTTTTGTATCTTAATTCGAAAACTTTCCAGAAGTGTTATTTAGTGAACTTAGTTAAATCTGTTCATAAAAAAAATTAATAATAATAATAATAATAATAAAAATAGAAATTTACAGGTAATCAGTTGGCATGATTTCCAATAAACAATTATGATGATAGTTTGTCTTTAAGTAAAATCAAGTTGAATAAATTAAATTACTTTTGATATATCTTATCGTTATAGGGACATCCCCCAGGTCATCGTCTTTGCCCACCCAAGCGGCTGTAGCATCAATAGCAGTTGCAACTGTGGCAGCCTTGGTAATGTTGGTTGGAAAAGCAGCAGCTGCCATGGTGGTGATGATTATGGTGGTTCTAGGGGCATGTTGGTGGAATGGTTATGGTAGTGGCTTTTTTTCTGGGAGTCCAGAACTTGACCTAGGTTTGGGTTTGATTAAAACTTCTAGGTGTCATTCTTATGTTGAAAACATTCTAGTATCTTCATCATCTTAAGATAGCCATTTGAACTTGAA
This sequence comes from Combretum micranthum, assembly GCA_024138025.1. Lineage (NCBI taxonomy): Eukaryota > Viridiplantae > Streptophyta > Magnoliopsida > Myrtales > Combretaceae > Combretum > Combretum micranthum. Next base: position 95,045 of record JAMXBD010001526.1, read on the forward strand.
ACTTCATGTGGTAATGGTGTTTACCTGGCCCAACAAGATGTATAATCATTGGAATTCCTTAAAATGGTGTCTTGATAATGCAGATTTGCTCCTGTATCATATTACATAGCGAGGGAAAGAAGTACTATTGTCTGATTGTGTTTATATGGATTTTGACTTTAAGAACGGATGAGGTTATGTTTTTTCAAGTTTGTTTAAAATTTTAACTTTCTCAGCCTTTTTAGGTCAGTAAAATGTTCTTTGGCTGCCAATTTCTGTGAGTAAATTAAGGAACGTACATTTGCATTGTCTAATTTTATGTTCTAGTAGAAGTTTTAAAAAAAAAAAAAAGTGTTGTTGGAGTTACTTTATATTTATTTTTTAATTTTTTTTTGCCACCCTGTTCAGTGCTTCTTTATATAGTGGCTTCTATGCTAATTTCAGTTTAATATTCATTTGCTTGTCTCTAAACTGTCCAAGGCCCCTGCTCAAATATCCTTGAAAAAAATGAGTAGTATAAATTTCCATTTCATTTGAGCACCTTTCTGTATTATCAAGATAAATTCTTTCCGTTGTTAGTATAGCACAAATAAAGGGAACTTAATGCTTCCAATGTAGAGGTGGAGCCTCAGTACTCTGGTGCAAGAATTGAGGGTGATGTTGTCACCTTGGAGTTTGTGAAAAAGATGATGCATGACTTCAAAAATCAGAAGTGTTTACATAAACGGTATGCTAGAAGGCTATTCGTTTTTTTTTTTTTTTGGTTAATATAATTTGGAACTCAAGGATATGTTAATTGCATTTTTGTAGATATGCATACCAGATTGTTTTACAAACGAGAGAGATGCTTCGAGCATTGCCTTCTCTTGTTGATATAACAGTTCCTGACGAGAACCATTTTACGGTTTGTGGTGATGTGCATGGTCAGGTAATAATGCAATTTAGACTGGTGTTGTCATTCTTGCTCAGTTGTCTTGGTTAGGTTTTTGGCCATATATTAGGTTTGGTGCTTAAGTTTTGACTAAAATTTGGTTAACTGTTTTAAATTAGAATAGCTAAATGTAGCACTTAGTTGGAATTTCAATTTGTGGTATTACTGCACCTCTGTCATGTTTTGTGAAACTTTATCCAACCATAGCTTGGCAGCTGTTCTTTATAATGTGAATAATTAAAACAATGTGTTCCATCAGAGCTTGCAACATGTGTTTACTTGTTCAATGGATGCAATCATTTTTCTTCATGAGGATGCAATCATTTTTCTTCATGCAGTTCTATGATTTGTTGAATATCTTCGAGTTAAATGGACTCCCATCAGAAGAAAACCCATACTTGTTCAATGGAGACTTTGTGGACCGAGGTTCTTTTTCCATGGAGGTGATTCTCACATTGTTTGCCTTCAAGTGCATGTGTCCATCAGGTAAACCCTAGTTGATTTTTTGCCTTTTTTTACCATACTTTGTTTTATGATTGCTCTGGTCAGTTCTATTTTGCTATACTACATTGCTAAATGATGTTTGCTTATTTCACTATGTAAAAACACTGCTAAATTTTGTAATGCAACCCCCCTTTTATTTTGACTACACAATGTTTCCTGTCTTGTATTATCCGTTATCTTCTTTACTTCTTTTGCTGGTGCAAATTCTTTATATTCCACTGTTCAATATTGGTAACCTTGTAATGGAACGGGCAAACAATTACTTGAGTGATTAGGGAATGGCCATGCACGACAGCATCTCAGTGAAGCTGTCATCTACAATCAACTTATTGTTCTCTTTATATGTCAATACCTAGCATTTTCTGCCCTAACTATATAAATTAGAGTATGCTGTGGCCTTTTGTATCCCAAAAAGTGCTCTCATTCCCTATTCTCCACTTCCAGCTACTTTAAAAAAGGATTTGGATAGGACTAGTATGTCTTCTGATCTTAATGGCTAGTGGGCAAACAGTTCTTTCACCATTATGCTTGTTGCATTATGCTATTTCATTTAATCCTAAACAACAAAGGAGCTCAAGCTAGAAATTCTAACCAACTAGCGGCACCACTAATGCTGATGAACCAGCAACAACAGATGTGCCCAGCAGTAAAATCGGACAACAACCCAACCTACACAAATATGATTGACACCTCAATCAATCTCTGATCTGTCACCACACAATTGCTTTAGTAGTGTTTCTTAGACATTTTTATTTGAGTTACTCGTATTTGGTTACATCTGTTGATAAAGATCAACTGGAGTTCTGATACCAAGAATATAGTGTAGAATTATTTTCTAGGTCTACCTAAACGGTCAAAACATGGCTGGTAGTAACAATTATTGTTGCACCAATGCTAACTACCCAGATAATAAGTACTACTAACCTACGACATTAATTTTTTAAACTTAAAACTAACTACATTTCCTACAACTAGAAATTTGCTCCTTCCTTTAAGACTATCATATGAGAGAATGACCCCTAACTGCTTTGAGCAAAAGCACCATAGCCTGCCTTATGTACCAGAGGCAGGAGACATAACTTTTGATATGTGAGTTAGGGCTTTCCAGTGATGCACTCTTTCTCAACCTAAGAAGTTAGGCTTTTTTAATTATTGATATTCCCTATTCAAAGATGTACTTATATTGATATCTGGTAGCATATCTTATATAAATTACAGAATTAAACCTATCTGTAATTGCATCAACGAAGGCTCCTTTTGCCATGTACTATAATGCGAAACTCATAAGTTGTAATGTGCCATCAAACATGTCATCGTTGTCAAATTGGGACCAACCTTGCCAGTCATGGTTTTTTTGAGGTGGGTGATGATCTCTTCCTTCATTTCTTGTCCGACAAGCTCTTATCGTCACATGGAATCATCAACTATCCTCCTGTGGATATGGTTATATTGATAAATCTCAAGGTAGCAACTTTCTTTCCCCTTCCAGAAAATATTCTTAATGAAAAATTTCTTTCTGATTAATCAGCGATGTATCTGCACGAGGAAATCATGAAAGCAAGAGCATGAACAAGATTTATGGTTTGAGGGAGAGTCCGTCTAAGTTGAGCGAAACATTTGTTGAGCTTTTTGCAGAAGTATTCTGCTGTCTGCCTTTGGCCCATGTATCAATGGGAAGGTGTTTGTAGTTCATGGTGGCCTTTTCAGTGTTGATGGAGTGAAGCTCTCTGACATCAGATCGATTGACAGGTTCTTGATCCTCCTGAAGAAGGTAGGCTGTCACATTATGTTCTGCCTTTTGTTTGTCTCAGTCTCTCTCACGCATACACATGCACATGCTCCAAACACACGGGGATAATTATTAGATAGGTGTGGAGTCCTATGTCAGCATGTACATGTAACCAATAAAAAGGTCTCGTGTTAAAGTTTTAACTAGTACATTATATTTCGTTCCTATCTTGTTGCAGGTATCATGGCTTTGTTGGTATTCCTAATTTTCTGCACATCATGACTTTATTGACCATTAGAAGTTGATGTATAAATTATTTGTTGCCGAGTTTACCGCGTTACCATGCTGACATGGAACTCCAGGCAATATCTTCACACACAAACTCTTGCTCTCTCACACACAATGCACGTGCAAACAAATGCAGATGTAAAAGCCTTCCCACCCACATGCATAATGCATTTGCCAAGTACTCACATCCATAGAATCTTAGAAATTTTCTCTGTATGTGAATGAATTTTGGGGTCTATTTTATTCTCTGGACCATTATTGAAATGCTGGTCTATTTATACGTCAGGCTTATGTAATTGTGAACTTTTTAGCCAAAAATATCATTTACTTTTCTTCTTTACCAGAAAATTATGAACTTCTCATGTTTATTTATTCGAGTATTATTGATGCATTCACATGTTGGTTGATCTAATTCAAAGTTGAAGGTGTAATTGCTGCAGCACTTCTGTTTTGCTTCTTTCTTTCTTTTTAGGTGCATGTGCCAAGACTAATAGATAATGCTTCGCTGTTTAAACATCTATATGTTTGCTTATCTGGTTTGACAGGGTCTGGCTTAACTGAGCTTTGATCTAATTTTGTAAGTTTGATGTGTGAATTGTTATGGATGACCCCCAACCATTCCCTGGAAGAGGCCCTAGCAAGCGTGTGTAGGTCTATCTTTTGGTGCAGACGTAACAAAGATTTCTGCAGGAAAATAACTTGGTATAATTTTTCACTGAATGCCATGTCTCTCATAGTCTTTCTTTTGGGGGATATATATTCTCTTGTGTTTTCATCAAACGAGTTGAACTGACTATTTGGCAAACTCCCATCCATTTTGATTGACAGACTTAGTTTGCGATCTCATGAGGTTAAGGATGAAGGTTATGAAATTGAGCATGATGGCAAACTAATTACAGTATTTTCTGCTCCAAACTACTGTGACCAGGTATTTGCTCTCTATTTTTTGAGGATGCAGAACTTCCACTCCCTTCTTTTCGTATGTCTGGCATATAATACAAACTAATTGGTGCAGATGGGTAACAAGGAGCTTTTATTCGATTGAAGCCCCTGAGATGAAGCCAAACATTGTTACATTCTCACAGTGGTCAGTTTCTATTCTTCTCACCTCCTACACCCCAAACCCAACCCCAGCCTTCCCACCAAAGCAATTGTTTTACTTATATGGTTTACCTTTTCATTTGGATCGCACTGGGTCTACATGTCTCACATTCTTTGTTCTGATTCAATGCAGCCTCACCCAGACGTGAAGCCAATGCTTATGCAAACAACTTCCTCAAATGTTTCAGTGACGTAACAGATAAATGAAATGGCTGAGCAAACATTAATTATGGAAGTGGCTTTAATCTGGATGTAAAATTCTTGGCAGAAGGGCAGTTTTTTAGGCGACTTGCAAAGACGGATGAGGGAAAATCGTTGTTGCCTTAGTTTTCTCAGTGCTATCGGTTTTCATAGCTTTTGACGTTGGTGGTATAGCATCTTAAATATTTATGGTGACTGAGCCAAGTTCGTGCTACAAGACAATGATTTGTCATGTAAAAAATACTTGGCCTCATGCCTCGAGTAGTTAATATGCCAAAAAAAAAAAAAAAACTGTCTTAAAATTTCATTTAATTTTCTTGAAGTTTTCTATTTGGTACTTTTTACAATAAATGATAGTTCTCATTTGATTTGAAAAGTGACGTAATTGTTAATTGTCATTCCGATGAAAACCCCCACCTTCTCAGTTGAGTTGGACGGGTGATGATCGCTTTTGGTTTATATTTCGTAGTTTGATTTTACTTTGAGTATTATTTAACTAGTGTTTTTTGGTTTGGTTATTTTGACATCACGTTTTTGTTGTTTTTAAATAAACTAGCGGATTGTGTATCCCTTATACAGGTGCTTAACATATAAAATAGAAAGAAAAGAAAAAGACTTGATAAAATGAGTTAATCATGGGAAAAAAAAAGATATGCTAACATAAAATTTGGTTGTAGCTAGAGGATGGATTGTATAAGTGTAAAAATGCATATGGAAGTTAATAGATGGTGGGTGGTGGGTAGAGAAATGAGAGAAAAATATAGTAGGATAAAAAATAATTTAAAAATGTGGAGTTCAAATAAAAAATGTTGATTTTATAATAATAGATGTTTATCAAGAAATATATATAATAAAAAATTGATAGTTTTATTCATAAATAATTTAAATAGATATGATATAAATAAATTATAGATGTATATAATATAATATAATTATATATATATGTGATACAAATAAAAATCCGATAATCCGAACATGCCCTTATGACACTAATCTGCTGATTACATGAGCCCCAGCCATAAAGGTGGTCCTAGATTTTTGTGATATCCAAATTGTCTACTCGTTTGAGACAGACAAATGCATCAATATAATGAAACGGTAAAACTTTACTTGTTTACATTCCTTAATAGCATAGGTAGATAGATGCTGCTTATTATTATTATTATTATTATTATTATTATTAACTAATCATCTTTCTTCCCATTTGAAATCTTACAACACTCAAGTTGGAATAGTTGAATTTGAAGTATTATGCTATGTTTGCACTATTTGTGTTTTGGTCCCTTATCATTGAAGCTAATGTGAATCTGATTGCATCAAGCTTAGAGTTGATCAAGTTCAAGTTCAACAACTGGAGTTCCAAAGAAAAAAACACAAGTTAGGCGAATTAAGCGAGTTTATAAAATAGTTTGGGACACGAAAGATTAAAGCTTAAAGCCTTGTACGCTGGCCTGTAATTATTTTGATATCTTTTCAAATTTCTTATGTGACTTTTTAATTTTTTTTTTAAGAATTATTTACAATTATGTTTTTCAGTTACATAACTATCATAATTATGATTTTTCAGTTACGTTGTGTAACTGCCACAATTATGTTTTTTAGTTACGTTATTAGTTATGTAACTGCCACAATTATATTTTTTAGTTACATAACTACCTTGTAATAAGCCTAAGGTTAGTAACTACTCAAGATAGATAAAAAGTTTTTATCATATCTTTTGAGATATTTGAGAGCACATTTAAGTGTGAAACCCCTTGTGGTGATTTTGAATATTGAGTTTAGATTCTCTTTATTTTTGAGTTCTTATCAATTCTTGTGTCATATAGAATTGTGATGAATCCTGTTATTAGAGTCTTGCGATTCTTTTAATATCGTGATTAATTTATAGATCGTGGTCTCTATCATTTTATAATCTAAAATCACAAACCAGTTTAATTTTGTTGTTCGTGGATCCTATCGAACAATAATTTTATCCATATCATTTCTATTGGAAACCCTAAAAATTCATATCAAGATTCAACCCCCTTAAGTTCGTGTCAGATTTGGTATTAGAGCCAAGGTTTGAAGAATTTGTTAATCAACGCAATTTATTCCAGGTTTGTTGGGTTTGTTAGATTTTGTTGATCTATTGTCTTAGTATTTTGTTAAAGAAGAAGAAGAAGAAGAAGAAGAAGAAGAAGCAAATTCGTGCAAAAGAAAATTGTGTTTTTAGGTATTTTTTAGAGAGATTTGGGTTTATGGATCTAAGGTTTGATTTTTTTAAAAAAATGAGTGAATTACAAGTGAATGCAGATCTGTTGAGGATTGATGTTGATGAATTATCATTTGATTCTAAATTTTATACTAGATGCTATGTGAATGAAAGGATGTGTAGTTTGAGGATTGACAGTGGGTGTTGTACAAATTTTGTTAGTACTTTGTTAGTGGAAAAGTTGAATTTGGAAACTTTGAAGCATCAAACGCCTTATAGACTACAATTGTCAAAAGAGAGTGAAGAAATTCAGGTAACTAAATGGGTTTTGATTACGTTTTCTATTGGAAAGTACCAAGATGAAGTCTTATGTGATGTGGTACCAATGGAAACTTGTCATATTCTTTTGGGATGACCATGGCATTCCGATAAGAAAGTCAACTGTGATGGAATCAGGAATCACTGTACTCTTGTTCAAAGCCAAAGACGTGTGATTTTAAAATTTCTCAATTCCTTAGAAGTGTATGAGGATCTGATGCAACTTCGGCAATCTTTTACAAAACACAAGGAGAATGAAAAGTTAAAGAAAATGAGAGAGCAAACAAAGAGAAAAAAAAAAGATTGCTTTAGAAAAGATTGAGAGTGAAGAAAAGAGGGAAATTGAGGACAAGAGTGATGAAAATACATTAGTGAGTAAAGAGAGAAAAGAATTAGAGTGTGAAACACAAAAACTTGAGAGCGATCTTGATAAAAAAGTAAGGATATTTGTTTTTCCACTAATGAGTTTTCTATGCTAAGTGTCGATGTTTCAATGATGTAGGATATTAAAGATTTGTGTCCCCAGAATCTACTAGATATAATTGATCATCCAGTTGATTTCATTCCTAGCAAATCAACGTATAGATGTAATTCAGAAAAGTCCAAGAACAAATATTTGATGATGAGTATTTTCAAAGAAGGAGGAAACAATGTGAATCTGATAGCATCAAGCTTACAACTGACCAATTTCAAGTTCAACAATCAATTTCAAGGAATTAGAGGCTCAATGGTTGGAGTTCTAAAGTAAAAAAACACGACAAGCGAATTAAGGGAGCTTATAAAATAGTTTGGGACACTAAAGATTAAAGCTTGAAGTCTTATACGCTGGCCTTTAATTATTTTGATATCTTTTCAAAATTCTTTTGCGACTTTTCGAATTTCTTTATAAGAATTATTTACAATTATATTTTTCAGTTACTAACTATCATAATTATGTTTTTTTCAGTTACATTGTGTAACTGGTACAATTATGTTTTTAGTTACGTTGTTGGTTATGTAACTGTCACAATTATATTTTTCAGTTACGTAACTACCTTGTAATAAGCCTATATATAAAGGCCAGTAATTGCTCATGATAGATAAAGAAGTTTTTATCATATCTTTTGAGATGTGGTGATTTTGAATATTGAGTTTTGATTCTCTTTATTCTTGTGTTCTTATCAATTCTTCTGTCATATAGAATTGCAGTGAACCCTATTATTAGAGTCTTGCGATTCTTTTAACATCGTGATTAATTTATAGATCGTGGTCCCTATCATTTTATAATCTAAAATTACAAACCAGTTTAATTTTATTATTCGTGGATCCTATCGAACAATAATTTTATCCATAAAATTTCTATTGGAAAACCCTAAAAATTCATATCAAGATTCAACCCCCTCAAGTTCGCTTCAGAAGCTATGTTCTCACGATTTTAAACCTTTAAAGATGATTTTGGAGCTCATTTTATTACTTTGCCTATGGATAAAATAATTAAAAAAAATTATGAAAATACTATTATTTTTAAAGGATAAAAAAGGTAAGGAAAAATTGTTTTTTGATGATTTATACGACCAAAAGTTTGACTTCATGGACATAGGGGTGGGTGTATGCGTAAATGGAATAAATTTAAAGAGTATTTAAATTTATCCTTAACTAGTGAAATAAAAATTAAATTTGCTCATTCCATTTCAATTCAATTACTAAGATATTAAGAAAACTAGAAATAACATTTTAACTCGTGCTTTTAGATAAAATCTAGTATCAAAACCATGCCAGCATCTTGTGAGCTATTAAATTTGGGACTTTGATATGATATATCCATACTGTATTATATAGAAAACATGTAATATGCAAATTTATTCTTCTTGCTATGATACAAGCATTTTTTTCTTAGAATGGAAAGACATTTATTATCGCTATCATATTCGCCAATGTCTAGAAAATATCAAATTAGAATTTCAAAAATAGCGATAGAGTTAAATTTGAGATCTTATTCTCCAATAAATCACACCTTTAAGATGAAATGAATTAATTTCATGATTTTTCAATCAACCATTTAAATTTTGAAACTACGGAAATCTAATACCTTATTGAACTTTTGTTAGGAAAAGGTCCAACTTTTTCCTCTTGCCAATGCGATAACAAAAAATAGAAAACAAAGAAAACAAATTAATACTAGGATTTACATGGAAAACCCCAAATCGAAGAAAAACCACGAGACCTCTACACTCACAAATCTTCCACTATTGAAAATGGGTTTTACAATTTTTCTCACTAGTGGATTACTCAATCTCACCGACAACAGGTGGAATCAACAACAAATGGCTTTTCTCTCTCTAGATTCTCTCTCTAGGATTTGAGATAGCCTCCCAATGTCTTTCTGTCTGTACCAAAAAACAAACAGGAACAAAAATATAACAAAACAAGGGAAAAAACGCATAAAAAACAAGGCTAGCTCGTGATCAAATAAAGGCTGGTGATGTTAAGGGCGGTGTTGAAAATCAGTGTTCCTACACTGACCATACGTTGGCGGCATACCTCCCCTATGCCAGCAGCGTTGAAGCTGACATAGCTAGTCTAGAGCTCTCCGCAAATAATTGCAAATTCAATACATTTTCAAAGCCGTCTTAAGGCCGGTGGTGCACATGTCCAATTTGCCAGCATACCCCTTATTTTCACAAAAACTCTTTGTTTTGCATCTTTTCTTCTAAGTATATCCCATATACTTAGGATTTTCTTATCACAAACCCATATGAGCTGGATCTATAACCCAACAATCTCCTTCTCTAGCTAATATGGGAGGTTCCAACACTCCTGTTGTCTTTCTACACCTGATAAGTTTGTTTTTGGGTAGAGGCTTGGTCTTCATATCCGATGCATTATCATCAGTATGGATCTTTTCAAGCTTCAACTATTTTGACTCAAGTATATCCTAAATCCAATGAAACCTCACATCAATGTGTTTGGATCTAGAATGAAACATTGGATTCTTGCTAAGATGTATAGCACTTTGGCTGTCACAAAACAGCTTCAAATCTTCTTGCTCTTGACCTAATTCTTCAAAAATCTTTTTCATCCACAAAACTTCTTTGCAGGCATCGGTCAATGCTACATATTCTACCTCAGTCGTAAATAGAGCAACACATTTTTGCAAATTAGATTACCATGAAGCAGCTCCCCTTACATATGCAATTAGATAACCTGAAGTGGATTTCCTGGAATCTGAATCTCTAGCCATATCAGCATCTGAAAACCCTTATAATACTGGCTTATTATCGCCTCCAAACTGCAAACATAACCTGGAAGTGCCCCTGAGATATCTGAGAATCCATTTGACAACGGTTTAATGCTATTTACCTAGATTCGAGAGAAAACGGTTTACAACATTAACAACATGAGCAATATCAGGTTTTGTGCAAACCATAGCATACATTAAGCTACCAACTGCTGAAGCATATAGGATCTTCTTCATATTTTCTTTGTCTTCCTCACTTTTAGGACACTATTGAGAACTCAAATTGAAGTGAACTCCAAGTGGAGAGCAAAAAGGTTTGGCTTTGCTCATATTGAATCTTTCCAGCTCTTTTTCTAGATATCTCTCTTGTAATAACCACAGCTTCTAGCCCTTCCTGTCTCTAACAATTCTCATGCCAAGAGTTTGACGTGTGGGTCCTAAGTCTTTCATGGAAAAAGACTTGCTCAGTGATATCTTCAGATCTTGAATTTTCTTGACATCACTGCCAACAATCAGCATATCATCAACATAAAGAATGAGTATCAAAAGATCACCATTTGCAAACTTCTTCAAGAAAACAATGATCCGATGTAGTCTTAGTATAACCCTAATCAATCATGAAGGAATCAAACTTTTTGTACCACTATCTTGGGGCCTATTTCATCCCATACAACTCTTCTTCAATCTATAGACAAGATTCTCCTTCCCCTTGACCTTGAACCCTTCAGGCTGCTCCTATATATTTCTTCCTCCTAGTCTCCATGAAGGAATGTAGTATTGACATCCATTTGTTCAATTTCTAGGTTCAAACTAGCTGCAATACTCAGTATAACCCGAATGGAAGACATCTTCACCACAGATGAGAAAATTTCATCAAAATCAACCCTCTTTTTTTTACTAAACCCCTTCACAACCAGTCTTGCCTTGTATCTCAGTTGCAAGCTGTTTTCATCAGTCTTCAACCTGTAAATCCATTTGTTTTTCAACGATCTCTTGACCTTAGGAAGTTTCGCCAGATCATAAGTTTTGTTCTCATGCAGAGATTTAATTTCTTCTTGCATGGCTTTGATCCACTGTCTTTTCTTCTCATGTGCTATAGCTTCTCGATAAGATTCAGGTTCTCCCCTATTAGTCAGCATCATAAATTCTTCAGGATTATATCTTACCGATGGTCTTCTTTCTCTTGAAGATCTCCTTAACTCAATCTCTGCTAAGGCTCATGGAGTTCTTCAACTGTGTCTTCTAATCTCTCCCAACAGTAGAACCTTTAGGTGGGGGCACTAGATCAACATTTATAGGGATATGAGTTGAGGATTTTTCCTTTTCAGGCTTCTTAATGTCTTCAATTATTTGGTCTTCAAGAAAGACCACATCTTTACTCCTGATCACATTTTTCTCTATTGGATCTCACAACCTATATCCATTGTCATTATGTGCATATCCAAGAAAAATACATTACTTGAAGTGAGCATCAAGCTTCCTTCTCTTATTCTTTGGAATATGCACGAAAGCCCTACAACAAAAAACATGTAAGTGATCATAAGATATATCTTTACTTAACTAACTGTCTCAGGGATATCTCCATCCAGAGCATATGAGGGAGATAATTTTATCAAATCAACAGTAGTCATCATTGCTTCACCCTAAAAAGATTTAGGCATCTTAGCTTGTGATAACATGCACTTCACTCTCTTAGTGATAGTGCGATTCATTCTTTCAGCAACACCATTCTACTGTAGGGTCTTTGGAACAGTCTTTTCTAGTTTGATCCCATGAGCATTACAATACTCCTCAAATGGTCCTCTATACTCCCCACCATTGTCTACTCTAACATAAATCAATTTTCTCCCAATTTCTCATTCTACTCTAGAGTGATACTACTTGAAAACATTCATCTCTTTGGACTTCAAAGCATAAGTCTAAAGATTTCTAGAGTGATTATCAATAAATGTAAGAAAATATACAACATCACCTACTAACATGTCTTTCATATAGCAAACATCTATATGAACCAGACCTAGTACATGAGCTTTCCTGGAAGGTGGATTTCTGTCACGCCCCGAGGGTACCCTAGTAGTAACAAACAAGTTACACTTGAATATTATTGTCACACCCCAAAGGGTACCCTAAACGTGGCAGTCCGCCGTACATAATATTAAAGCCTAAGAATGATCACCTCAGTCACGCGAAGGCTTCTATATTATGTACAAGGCGTCTAACACATAAAGGAGACACATCGGAATGATACATTTTATGTTGATACAATTGAGTAACAATGTAAAGGAAATAAAATCCACTATACTTTCGATACAAACCACTATACTTCAAAATACAAATCATTCAACTTCAATTACATTCATCCACAGACTTCCCTACATAAACTATTACAAGACAAATCATAAACTAGCTGATAACTTCAAACATTCGTATCCTTTGCCAAAATCCCGGAGTCATTCCCGGCCCCAACCAATTCAGTCCCCACTTTGCATTCTTGAGATAACCTGTTCATTTAAACAACTATAGGGTATAAGCTATACTAGTTTAGTGAGAATTCCCTTAATTCCGTACCATAACAAGCAAGTTATAATCAACCATATGCTATGCATGAGCAAACAATTATGTATGGGTACCGGAACCCACACACAAACGGATTTACGCCCTCCGTATCTTGGGTTAGGGATTGTAATTGAAGTCTACAACGACCGCTGCTAGTCCCTAAGCCCTCGGCTCATAGCACTCGCCTCGGCTAGGCTCACACATGGAAAGCATCCCCCGATGCGCCTTAGTTCCCTATAATTGAGCTCTGATCCCGGGTCTCATTATCCAAACGAGTCCTCGGACCATACCGATCGACCTGCGTAGGAGTAGCATGCTACCAAATGCAATATGTTTAGCTGCGATGCATGATTAATTTACTTTTTGCTTAGGTCAAAATATTGATACATTCTTTAGAGTGACCAGCCAATATCATACACATAACAGAAATAATATAAACGGTACAGTTATCCAATCAAATCGTGGTTTCGATATCTTTAGTATTCCTTGCATACATTCATCACAAGCCTCATCATAATCCCATCCCCCATTCATATCGATTTTTATCTTGTTCCTATAATTCTAATGCAACTAACTACAATCACAATCAAGGTAACAAAACAAGGAGAAAACTCACTTGGCCATTGGATCACCGGTCTTCTAGTAATAATAATCCGGTGGTAGGGAATCGTCGACCTCGGGATCTCCTTAAAAGGGAAGAAATATTCATAATAAGTATTTCAACTCAAACTAATCAATCGATCCAATATTGAACTACAAATTCGTAATTCTCCGTCCTAAGCGTGGATTCCAACTTAAAACGGCCATAACTTGGTCATTTTAAAACTCGGAATCTCGCAAATTATATATCGATTTCTATCTACTTCGAAAGATCTATCTAATTCTGATATTATTTTCAAGTTTTGAAAAATTTGAAGCTTCAAAAAGTTCGGATCAGATTAGGACAGCAACAATTTCAATTCCCGAAAAAAATAATTTTGTAAATGTTTGTAATGTTCCTACTATAATAAATTGGCTATACATGCAATATGAATGACTTCCTAACATGAATGGCATGAGATGAGCTCAATGTATGCATGATATTGATGATTTTGCTAAAAAGAAATTTTATAACCTTTTATTTTGCACGACCACAATAACAACTTACTTATGAAAAATCTAGTTTTCTAACTTTTATTATTTCCATTTGTTTTGGATTTGTTACTTAAGAAAATATAATTATTTTTGTCAAAATTAAGTCTTCATTATATATATTACTTATGACCTTCATTTCTACATAAAAATTTCCATTTTACACTTTGTAAATATGTTTTCCAATATGATTTACTCAAAAATCCGAATTTTAGAAAATCCACTTTTTGAATGATTCATTTGGGGAAAACTTGTTTAAAGCATTAAAACTTAAGGCTTTACTATATCAATTACCTAAGGACTTCATTTAACACATAAAACTTGCAATTTGAGCTCAAATACTAAGTGATTACTTATGCATCATCTCAAATTACGAATTTGACAATTGATCACTAACTCAAAATTTTTCATTTTAATTCCATTACTTGTTTAACACCTTACTCATGCCTAAACTCATTTTAATTTGTAAAAATCATTGTTTAATGATATCTATTACCTATATACTTCATTTTTCACATAAAACACGAGTTTTGGAGTTGATACATGGGTTCTAAAAATTGGTCTTGGTTGAGATCCGAATTTACAAAATTCATTTTTTGTTATATCTTTTGATAAAATCTATCTAAGCTCATGAAAATCCATTCCTTACATATCATATCTTATGAGCCTTTCATTTCTTAAATAAAAACTTCATTTTTGAGTTGGAAAACATGTTTTTAAAATAAGCCTTGGCCAAAATCCAAAAATGAAATTTTTATTTGGAAAATAACTTTTGAAAATCACATTAGATTCTTGTAAAAAGAAGTATTGATGATATTCATATATTAAGCCTTCATTTTCTTAAGAAAAATTTACATTTTGACACTTGGAAAGTGGTTTTTAAATATTGGTCTTGCCAAAATACGAATTTCACAAATTTTGTTCAAGTTCAAATCTAAGATCTACACATAATATGAACATAAACCTAGATGAAACCCATGAAAACAAACTTTAAACTCATAGATCTAAACTTTGCTCATCAAAATTACTCATTTATGTTATCTATACCTTAAGCCCTTCATTTTAAATGAAAAATACATATTTTGAAGTTGAAAAACGACTTTTCTAACTATGGTTCCATTTTCATCCGAATTTTTAAAATTGATTTTTGTTGAAAACAAAATAGATCTTGGGTTTCCTACAACTTTCCCACCATCATCAAGCTATAGCAAGTTGTTCATGAACATAAACAAAAATCTAATGCATCTATGAACTCAAAACTTTAGATCTAGTTTTCTAAACTAGTTTTACATGCATGAATCGCTAAGATAGACATGTAGATGCTAGATCTATGCATAAATCATAAGGAATAACAAAAATAACAACTCAAATACAAGATCTATGGCATAAACAAAAATCAAAGCTATAAAAAGTTAGATCTACAATATATATCAACTTTAAACAAGAAAATAATTGGAATACAAGATAATAAAAGTAGAGAAAAGGAGAGTTTCATTTTTGGCATCATCATCCTAAGCTTTTAAGCTTATGGAGGTCATTTGATGCATGAAACCTTCATTACACTTTACCTATATCACCTATGGAGGCTTTGCGATGAAGATTTGCTTAAAAATCTTCAAGGAATATGCATGGAGGCTCAAGAATGGAATTGGGGCAGCTTGGTTCTCCTAAGAACAAGAGCAAAAATGGAGAGGAAAAGAGAGGAAAAAGAGAGAGAAAAGTTAAAGAATGAAAGAGGGAAAGTGAGTAAATGAAAGAGAGAGAGAAAATGAGTGTTTTAATGAATGAAAGAAAGAAGAAAAAAAAATAAAACAAGGCAGCCAAATAACCCATGCTGCACGTGAAATGTAGAGAGAGGAGAGAGAGGGTTTTGTTGATTGACTCAAAATTGAATTGTATAATTAATGTGTAATGTAACTTTTTGAAGAAGGATTGAAATATAATTAATTTTAGTCAAAATAGGAGTAAATGAAGGACAATGGCAGCCACAAAGAGGGTCAAAAATCTGCCATCAATTGTGGGATAAAGTGTAGAAAGATTGAAGTGAAAAGGAAGTGATACGTGTAAGGTGTACTTGAAGGTATGGGTTGTAAAAACACTTTATTAATAAAATAAAATAAAATTGGAAAATTTATTCCAAATAATTGTAGCAGATTTTTCATAATTAAAATTAAATAATTATTTGAATTATTTTAGTATTTTAACAAATATGTTACCGGTACGGTCAAAATACGCGAATATGAGCTATAAATAATATTTTTATAACCCGAAAAATTCTAAAAAATTATTTTATGAAAATAAAAATATTTTTAAAATAATTTCCAATTATTAAATTAATTTATTTTATTTTTAGTATCGGGTCTTAAACAGAATCTGATCTCGTAAAGACCCGTAACGAACTAAATTTTAGAAAAACAAAATTTTCTATAACATATAAAATATTTATCTAAAAATATAAGACTTTATAAGAATAATAAAATTTTGTAATGAAATAAAAATGAATAGTGCAAATGACTAATCAATTACCGGTAATAATGAAAATACGATAAAAAGGTTATAACTGTAACTTTTATAACCCGAAAAATTTCATAACTGATATATTTAGAAATCTTATGAAATTACGAGTCTAACGGTACTATTGGTATGTTTGATATCTCGAGCTCCAGGACACGCTTTTCGAAGTCTGTGTCCGAATGGGTTCGAAATAGGTCAAAAATTTACCAATCTGATATTTTTAAACAAAATCATATTACTATGAGCTATTCTATATATTTAAACTACACCTCTCGGCCTCTAGGGTTAGAGGCACTAGATTGCCAGACTTACACTATTGTATTCCGGTTAGGGTTTCCGGGTGATTTTTTGGTTTAGACCTTTGCCAATTTGGAAATTGATATTTATGTTCATACAACATATTTAATTTGAGAAGTTTATTTTAAATTTTATTTTTGTAAGTATTTATTATCTTTTAATGTTTCAGAATTTTTGAATTGGGTTTCATTTTCGAAAGTTAATCGTTATTTACTTTTTAATAATTTGTTTTTGGGCTTTATATTACCCGTTTTTTATAAGTCGGAGTTAAATATGGAATTTGTCGTACGTAGTGGTTTTGGAATTATAGTATGTTGAGTTCTTACTTTGTTTTTGAGAATTCTTATTTTTCCCAAGATTCGAAAATTTTTCGAATTCGTTCATGATTTAAGACTAGTTGAAATTCGATTTTAATTTGGAGTGATTTTTAGGGTTTATTTTCGAAGTTCATCTTGAAATTATTTATTGAAATTTTCTGGGGCTTACAATTATCACTAGATTACCTTCAGAGAATGGCAGGTTTTCAAAACAACATGATCTTTTAAGTTGCTTGATAAGAAAAAACAAATATATGAGAGAAATGATTTAGTGAATAACCATTACAAACTATTACAAACCATATAGCTCCTTTGAAATATACAACTAAATAATTTACTCTAATAGTACATAACCATCAAACTAAAATAGATCTGTAGACTTATAGCTTCAAAGCCCTTACCGGAGCCATATTCCTGGATGTAACTAACCAGGGTCGTAAAGTGAACCTGAAAAGACTGTAGGAGTATGAGCGAAACCACAGCTCAGTGAATAATCAGACATACCATACACCACATAAGTCATTAACAAATCATATGCAATGCAGGCACTCAACCATATGCACAGATACAAGTTTGGATGATTTAGAATCCAAACAAGAAAAAGATTTACGCCCTCTTTTTAATGGGTTGAAGAACCAGCATTCAATGACCCACCTGCCCAGGAGAGACTAAGTACACAGGAGAATCAACGATTCTCGTTTTAAGTTATCACTTTGAATATAGTTGCTTGCACAAACCATCTCCTGCAATCCCCTTAGAAACTCCCTAAGTATTAATTATTTCAAAGCGATTCTACGGCGACGTTCTTCGGTGCCTTTTAGTTCCTCATAAGACCGCCGGACCAAAGAGAATCTTGGAAGACTCACACATTGGATCAACCAAGCAAAAACAGATATCCGAAATATAATACGTAGCAGGCTGTCACAACCATATATGCAATAATGCAATTCGTGCAATGCATGTTCATATTATTTTGCTAAGTCCATAATTCTTAATCAATTTCGGGGTGATCATACATTACACACAATCATATTATACTATTGCACAACACCAACCATTGCATTATCGCTTGAATAAAGATATTTTAACAATCATACAATCAGATCATATCATACTTCAACAAACATTCATTTGATTATCTTGCATTACATATTCGACTATTTACAATCACAACTAGTACAATATGACTGAATTACTCACCTGCTCATAACCGACTCTCAGTCGTAATAATCCGCTGGTAGATCCTCTAATGAGTCAAATTCACCTATTTAAAACAAAATATTCATTAATACAATCTAGCTAAATTCCTATATGTGCTTTGTGTCCTAGACTCGATATTACTACTTAGTATCGTCGTGTTTTCCTATTTTATCTCACATAATTGTTTGGTTATTTTAGAAGTCACATTGTTCAAGAAATTAACTTATTCAATTTCCATTCTTATATATTTTATCTGTTTTAAAACAAATTTGACTAATACCAACTTTAATTAATACCAAATATTTTCTTAATTCTACGGTTTCAAAGTTAATAGATATTCATCTATTTATTCTAATCTCTGATAATAAATTTTATATTGTTGTACACACACATATATATATATTATACTAAATAGGCTTTAAGAAAGATATATATATATATATATATATAGTTTCTGTTTGGATTTGAAAAACTTTCGTTAGGAAATTTTAACTGTAAGCCGGTTCAAGGCCGCCAGCCTATATCTCCAGGTGCCGGTGTAAAATCACTTTGAAGAAAAAATTTCAGATCGAGTGCACCAGTGTTGAAAGCTGCCAGCTTTCAACGTACGCCGGCCCTACGTCGCTGGCTTAGATCTCCAGGTAGTCGGCCTACGTTTATGTTTTACGTGAAAATTATTTTACGTAGTCTCTGATCAGTGAAGCCGCCTGTAAGCCACCGACTTATCCATGTAGGCCGCTGGCGTACATCGTTTACACTACCGACCTTGAGGTAGCTTTGCACTGTTCATCATCTCTTTCCTCGTTCGATTCTTATTCTTTTGATTTTTACACGTTAGAAACTTACTTAAACTACTTCTAAGAGTTTATATATCATATATAAGGATATATAACACTTTCAACACGTTTAACACATAAATATATAGATCTCGATTTTGTGAAAGTAAAACTAGGGTTTGAAGTTTACCTTGTTGATTGTTTGATGAAATCCGAAGCTTGTGTTTGTGTTTATTATGTTCCTAAGATGATTAGAAGTCAGTTACAACTCTTATATTTGAACGAAAATCCTTTGAATCATGTCACTTACCTTTGAGCTCGTTTTTGAGCGATTTTAGCCTTGTATTTTCCTTTGATCGAGTTTAGATGTTATGATTCGTTTGTTCTTTGTTTCTAGTTCGTTTTTTTTGTTGTTTGGGAGTGATTTCGTGCTGAAGATATTGAGGAATTATGAAGTTTGTTTGTTCTTCATTAATGGCTTTAAACACATATATATATAGAAGAGAGAAGGAGAGGTTGCGGCTGTTTCTCCTTCGTTTTCTCCGATTTTTTATCATCTTTGCTGTTGTTTTCCTTGCAATTAATGTGGATTTGAGCTGGCATTATTCCATTGGTCATTGGGTCACTTTGGTTGAAGTATTTGGTGAATTATTGAACACATTCGGGCGCCTCTTTCTTCCTCCCTTTTTCCACCGAAATGCAACAGCCCAAAAACATATATATATAGTTATTTATTTAGTTAAATTTTATTTAATTATACAAGTCATATGGGTATAAATCGGCTAATAATGGAAGTTTTTGTACAAAAATATGTGTATAAAGTTGTACAAAACACTTAGATTTTCAAAATATACAAATTTAGATTATATATATATACGTAGTTAATTATTCAATAATTTTATCTCCTGCGATTTAGATTTCTTAAGCTCATTAGGTCAATTTTGTTCAGGCTCTGATAGCTTAAGAAAACTCGGTTTAGAACAATAGTGATCTGATTATTTATTTGAAGTTTAGATTTTGAGTTATTCATCAGTTTATATTTTCGTTGTATTATTTAAAATCTTAACTGTTCATTTTTGGATCATCATTTTCTAGTTTTTAAGGGTAAATAATCATTTATACAGTGTTGAGCTTAATACAGAAACTAAACTATACTATATCTCTAGTTTTTGATACTGAACATAATTCTTATTAGTAGCTTAAATTTAACCAGGATCTCAATTTAAGGGTTTAAGTCTAAATATAAACTCATTACTACCGTTATTCTTGTCTTGAATCACTATCAGAATAAAAAACAATCATTTAATCTTGATATTCATATTTTCTATTTAAATATATTTTATACTAGGTTTTCAGGTCTAATTTAGATCATATCTTGAATTAGTTATTCAAGAACAAGATCTCTTTTCGGTATTAACTAGGGTTAAAGAATTCTTTATTCGATTCCTAAATCTTCATTTATCCAAAAATTAAATATTAATCTATTATTAGACTTCAACAGAATCTAAATCTATATCTAGTTATACAATCTATTATAAAGTCGGTACTAATGTGAAAAATTCTCGGGGTTTACAATTTCTCTGAAATGCAACCTTGTGTTATTTACCACAGACATCTGAAAGTTTTCAAAGGAATATCTTTGATATTAGGTAGAAGCTCATCTACAAGCATCTGGAGCCATTTCTCACTCATGTGACCAACTTTTGGTGCCACAACTCCATAGTAGCTTCATTTGTCAAACTGACATCGTTTATCCAGTTTTTCTGACATTAGTAAGGTATTCTTCAACAATTATAGAACCGTTGGTGGAGCTTTCCTCACCCTCATCAAAGTGGCTGTGATAGCCATCATCACCAAGCTTTCCAGTAGATATCAGTTCAGGAATGTCTGGAACATGTCTCACTCTTTGAGTATGAGCATGCAACCATGTTAATCTGCAACATAACATTTTCCAATGCTTAAAATCTCAGAAGTTTCATTATTCCCATCTTAAAATTACCAAAATTACTAGCAATATAAGATGAGAAAAAATCACCATATGCAGTCATATGAAAAGAGGCACCAAAATCAATTACCCGGTCACCATCATGATCAGCTAGACTAACACATTCCTCATCCTAGGTAACCACAGTCTCACCATTTGCTGCTGCAATAGGGTGTCTTCATTTTTATCTTTGTCTTTATCCTTACCCTAATCTCTCTTCCACTGTCTAGATTCTCTCTTAAAGTGCCTTGGCTTGTCACAATAGAAACATTTCAGATTTGTCTTCCTCTCCTCACTTAGATCTTTCCCTGGATCTGTTAGATTTTTCATTTGGGCCTCTATTAGTGCTTCTACCTAATTTGCATCGCTTGTCAACAACAAGTGCTCAAGTTTCAGAAGTTAAACCTAGATCTCTTCTCCTAACCTCTTCATTTATCAAACTATCATTTGCTATCTCAAGTGTAAGCATTCCATCAAGAGCTGAATTGCTAACCGATACCACCAGTGTAACACCCCAAAAATTTAATTTGATTAATTAAATAATTTAAGGCGCTACTGCTACTTATAATATTCTAAAGTATTACACGCTAAGACTTTCTTTGAAAAAATTTTGTTTATGTTGGATATTGCTACTCAATTTTAGGTTATGAAATCGTTTATTTAGGTTCTTGTATAACTAGATTTAGCAGTGGAAAAAAATTATTAAAATCATTTTAAAACTCTACTTCCTACAAAGTAGATCAACTTTCTAAGAAACAAAACTTTATAAAAACACTTTAAAATCTACTCTTAAGAGTAAACAACCATTTACAAAACAATGGGCTAAAACCCTTTAAGGAATATTACAAGTTCGGAAAATAAATCCAGCTCTAAAGCTAAAACAAAATAAAATAAAACCAAAGTACAAATAATCCATTGCCCTAACTCACATAACTCCTCCTCATCCTTTCCCGAATTAACTGAGCACCCATACTTGACCAAACATCATTACATCATCCATATCAACATCTCATCATCAACAACAATACTACAACAACAACAACAACAATACTCCACATCATCACAATTATCATATCATCACTCATCTTCATCAACTCTTGTAAAAAGAAAACACAACAAGAATGAGCCGAAGCCCCAGTACATATAACACAATCACACACTCGAGGATGGCGGAGTGACACGTACTTAAAATGTAATACATCAACAACAGATTATTATCTTTTCTTAAAGTAAACAAACAGCACGTGAGTATTCAAACTTCGGACAACAGGAATCTGGGTCCTGAGTAACACGCGGATGCTCAGGGATTGATATAAGCAGTTCGGGTACTTATATCTCCTAGATGATATATTGAAAACGAGAAATAGCCTCATTTAGGGTTCATGGACGTTACACAACTCCTTATCTTAGCCCATAAATTCACCTAATCTAACATTCCCATAAACGTTTGAACTAATCATGTACTTCATTCTAAGCTAAGCAAACGTTACCCCGATACCATTTGCCCTATTAAGCTATCCGTTGTACCCTCAAGGAAGTCATATCTTATGACGAAGGGCCTAACGCCTAACTACCATGCCCCAAATCTGAGTAAGGTGTCGCCGCTCTGGACCGAATACCAACTGCCATCTCAGGTAGAAACGGATTTAAACGCGAATAGACAACAATTCAATAATTATTAGGATGGGTTTAAGTTTTAGTCCATTAAGATGCCTATCCTAACAATCACTATGCGAGTTACTGCATACCTTTAGATGACGCCCACAACTCAAAAAAATCAGAAGATAACCCAGGAGAAACCACAAATCCGAATCAAACATCTGTTTCAAGAAATCGAACTCTTATAAGAACTTTAAGCTATACTCATTTATCTACTTATATCAAATTTTATTGAAATCCTATTGAGCAGACACTAAATAGGAACTCTACTATGGCTACAAATATCGCCCCGCTAAAATACAAAAGTTCTCCTTTCTGTCAAAGTAATTTCATTTTCTCTTTGTTATAATGTTTAATTACAAAAGCATCAATAAAGAATTCATAAACTAAAAACATTCATTTTTCCAAGTAAACATACATTTGAAACAACATATTCACCATGTTAATCTAGGTTATCCTATCTCATTAACTTAAACCAATTATTAACCATTAACTCCTTCTAACTAATCTTAGCCAAATTGATTAGTGTTATTTATTTAAGTCATTTACTAAGTCAAGTTAATAAACTAGACAATCTAACTCATTTTAGCTTAGTGAAGTTTATTAAGCCAATTGGACTTAGATTAATTACTAATTCATTATATATCTAAAATTCTTGTTATATCCCAAGTAGCTTTAAACCTAGCCAAATTCATCAAAGTTAAACAATCTCATCCATTTAGTTCATTCAAGTTCATTTAGTGAAGTTAGACTTAGGTTTGTTAACTAAGTTCATTTCTTAACTAACTTCTAGATTTAATCTAATTATTTGTTAAATTTATAAATCTAGTTAACTCATGTTTGATTATATCAATTAACTCACATAACACATCAAACATCACTTATTTATCTCATTTTTAACTTAAAAAGATCATTTACACTTAACAACAAAATTTAGAAAGTAAATACAAGTTTGATTTCGTTTTAAAAATAATATAGCTAAAAAGAAGTAAAATTTAAGCATTTATACATTTTGATTTTGCAAAAACTTAAAATATGAAAGTTTTAGATCTC
This sequence comes from Combretum micranthum, assembly GCA_024138025.1. Classification (NCBI taxonomy): domain Eukaryota; kingdom Viridiplantae; phylum Streptophyta; class Magnoliopsida; order Myrtales; family Combretaceae; genus Combretum; species Combretum micranthum. Next base: position 118,991 of record JAMXBD010001526.1, read on the forward strand.
CTTTTAATATTTCCAACGTTATTTGAATCACTAAATCCAAGTTTGGATGAAAAAGTTATGATTAAATTACAAAACATCATCGCAGTAGAGAATTTTGTACCCAAGGCTAACCAGACCTAGGTCACAGCCATGATTCTTGGAAAGATGTTATAAAATGACATATGAGCTATGAATCACGCCTGTGATTGTTGAGTTTCAAAGTTGTATGACTAACCCAAGGCTAGTAAGGCATGAATCACGACCGTGATTGATGGAAAGTTTGCAAAAAATCACTTCTACGTCAAAAATCACACCCGTGATTGCCTAAAATTGTCTAACACAAGCTTACCAAGGTCTTAATCACGCCCGTGATTGATGATTTCCCTGAGTTACGAATTTCATTATCTTTCAAACTTTATCTTATCAAACTTTTACACATTCTACTTCAATCAAAACCTCATAAAAGCTATATACAACTCATATCAAGTCTAAACAACACTTCTATACTCATCAACAACACCAAACACAACCAAACTACTTCAACAAATCCCAACCCCACTATTCATCATCTTCTTCCTCAAACCAACTTCCATCAACATTAATCCAACATATACAAATATAAACAGTACTTCCAACTCAATTCAACATTAAAGCAATATATATATACTCCTAACTACAAACAAAACAATATAAACCATATACTTAGCTTTTGGAAGATATGAAACTTCTCTTCTTTCTTCTTGTTGGAGCTACTTATACTTGATTTCTCTTCTCCTATCTCATCTTCTAGTTTGATTCCTCTTTTTCTCTTCTTGAAATTGAGATTCATGTATTGAATTTTTGAGAGAGAAAGAAGAAGAAGAAGAAGAAGGAGAGAAATGGAAAGAGAGAAAATGAAGGAAAGAAAAGAAAGAAGGAAAGAGGCAGGGAATAGAAAAAAAATAAAAGGAAAGCATAAGGTTTATTTAAGATATTTTAGGATTTAGGTGTAGGTTTAGAACTATTAGATCAATATCTATAGTTCTAAAAGTATTCAGAAGATGATTTCTGAACTAATAGGTTAGAAATTATGAGCTTAAAATAAGAACTTAATTTAGGAATTTATTTTAGATAAAATGATATTTAATTTGAGTTCGGGTTTAAGAACTGATATTTTTATTCAAGCAAATGAACTCAAATTTTTGTGGGGATTTAGGAATTAGAGTTTTGGCTAAGAATTAAGGGTTTAGGAATCCTCTAAACATTTTAATGACATGTTTAGAGATTTAGAAATCCAAAATCTCAATTTCAACTTAATATATTACTATTATCATTATATCAACTTGCCTTATTATCCTATAATTCATTTAACTTATCAAAATCTGTCCAAACTCAATTTCTAATATATATTGAGATTTGGGTCATTTCAACTAGTGTCTCCCAACTTTCGGCAATGAACTCAGCAACAATAGTACTTGTATTTCATCATTAAGGATAAGTTTCATAGCCATCAGTTGATTCATAAGCCCTTGAAACACACTCAAGTGCTCAGACATATTGGATCCATCCTTGTATTTTAGATTCACCACTCTCCTTATCAAGGAGGTTTTGTTTACAACTGTCTGCCTTTCAAACATGGACTCTAGTTTTCTCCATAGGACATCAGTCTTAGCCTCCTGAGCAACATGATGGTAGACGTTTTTATCAACCCATCGTCAGATCTATCAAACAGTCTTTCTGTGCAAGATCATCCAATCTTGATCAGACTTTTCCTCTGGCTTTGTAGCATCACTGCCTGAAGATAAATATAGATCTTTGCAATACAAAAGATCCTCCATCATAGATTTCTAATCGAATAATTTGATGAGGTTAATTTAATCATCGATATTGATGATTCAGCCATGATTGCACTTTCTCTGATAGAAAAATAAGAAATCCTAAAAAAAAAACCTATCTTTTCTTTTTGAACTTAGCGCTCCGATACCACTTGTTAGGAAAAAGATCCGAAATTTTCCTCTTGCCAATGAGATAACAAACAGATAACAATAAATAGAAAACAAAGAAAACAAATCAACACCAGGATTTACGTGGAAAACCCGAAATTGAGAAAAAACCATGGGACCGCCACACGTAAAAATCCTCCACTATTGAATATAGGTTTTACAATTTTTCTCACTAGTCACACTAGTGGATTACTCAATCTCACTAACAACAGGTAGAATCAATAACAAATGGATTTACTCTCTCTAGATTCTCTCTCTAGCCTCCCGGTGTCTCTTTATTTGTACCCAAAGACAAATAGGAACAAAAATATAACAAAACAAGGGAAAAAACGCATAAAAAACAAGGCTGGCATGTGATTAAATAAAGGTTAGCGGCATTAAGGGTGATGTTGAAAATCAGCGTTCCCACGTTGGCCGTATGTTGACGGCGTTGATGTCGGCGTAGCCAGTTTGGAGCTCTTGGCAAAAATTTGCAAATTCAATACAATTTCAAGGCCATCTCAAGGCTAGTGGTGCACATGTTCAATCTGCCAGTGTACCCCCTGTAATCACAAAAACTCCTTGTTTTGCACTTTTTCTTCTATGTATATCCCATTTACTTAGGATTTCCTTGTCATAAACCCATATGGGCTAGATTTATAACCCAACACTTTTTGAGGTTGGTGACATTGCCTTAGTTATCTCTCCACTTGTCCAATTGGATTTCTTGACCAACAAAATAAAAAGATATGTTAATTACCCATACTTAGCATGTTTGCCGCATCCTAAATATGGTGTTAACTACGTTATAATAAGTTACCACTTAGTGTGTGTACCTATCGAGGGAAAGCCGAAGTCTACAAGGTTTTATCTTAACAAAATGATCTTAGCCGTTTTATACTAAATAATATAGGATAACGTGTGTGTATGTGTGTGTGTGTGTGTAGTAATGCATGGGTGAATTTAGGGGGACAAAAGGGCTACCGCTACCAAACTCGGAAAAGTCAAATTTTTTTTTGTTTAAAAAAAATAAAAAATAAAAATGTATGATTTTTATATTTTATAAAGCAAATTAATATTTTTTATTCTAATTTTTCAAGGTACATTTATTGCTTAAATGTTATTTTTCCCTTTATTTTTTAACTTTTATTTTTTTCCATTCATTCATTATAAATTTAAATGTTATTTTCTTTCTCTCTTTTTAACTTTTTTTTCCCGCTTTAATAATAGCGTTAAATTCATTTATAATAAAAAAATATTTAACTAAATAAGTTATCCTAAATAGTTACTTTTTATTAGAAGTGTAGCATAAATGATAATTCCATTACCAATATTATAAATGTTCCATCCTATCATATCAATTATTAGTAAATATCATCAATTATATGGTTTGGTTTGGTAATAATTTGTTTTGTAAATACTATTATGATGTCAATCATTAAATGATTGATTGTTGAGTAACTTATATTCAAAATGATTTTTTTTAATGTTGTTAATTAAATAAACACACAAAGTAATTATGAAAAAAATTGTAGAATACCAAAATTCTAGTTAATTTGCTCTTATTATTCTACTTAAATTGCCTAATTGAAATATTTTTTCATAATCTATTTTTGTTGAAAACAAAAATTATATAAGTTTTATGTATTAATTTTTTTCTAATACATTGATAGATAATTATTAATTAATATATATACTATCATGATAAGGTGAAAGATATAAAAATAAACATTTTGCATACTCATGTATTACTTATTTGCCACTAATCGAGTCTCTATTTTGCAGGCCCTCTACCATATTAATCTGAAACCCTAATTCGTAACATAGATTCATTATATCCAATTTCTACTAGATTTAAACTAGCAAATGTTAATACTCAATAACTAAAATAGTTCTCTACAATCTCTAATTATTTTATACATGGTCTTTGACCCAAATAAAAAAAAAAAAGATTATCTTTTGGTTAAATCATTCAACTTATCTAAGATGTTTTCTACTATGTTTTCTTTGATTGGGTTTTAACTTTTGTAAATTTAACTAAGTTATTAATATTTTAAATATGTCATTTGTATGTGACCCTTGAAGCTTATTTGTATTATCTCCATAAAATGCTTGACTCTTCATTCGGGGGGGGTGTGTGAAGAAGGAAAAAGAAAAAGGAGATCATTTAAAATTTTCAATGTTTCCATTTTTGTATCTTAAAGTTAAATACCCTTTTTTGGGAAAAGGAAAATAATATTTATATTTTTTCAAAAAATTACAAAAATATCACTAGGATAAAAATAATCCCAGTTTCATGCCACGTGACCTCCTCTCTTCAAGAGACGAGGTATTAAAATTATGGACCTATCTCATCTCTTGAAGAAAGGAGATCAACAGCTTATGATCTCGTCTCTTCAAGAGACAAGGTCATCAAGCCATATTTTTCCCCATTCCTTTTTTCTCTCCCCTTTATGCTTGTGAAAAAACCTAATCTACACTTGCAAAAAAACCCCATCCCTAATTTCACTTCATTTCAATAGGGTTTGATTATCTAATTGGTGTGAGTTCTTTGGTTTTCGATTACTAGGCATCAATTTGTGCAAAATTTAAATGATTTACCCTTTAATTGTTGAGGACGTGTTGAACTCGCAAGTAAGAAGCTTGATCTCATCCATTGACTTTTTCATGATTATTGATGTTGTAATGCAGGTTCTTTGGTGTTGTAGACATTGTTAGATTTTTTTTTCAAATGTTGAAGCAATATTATATGTTATTTTCCTATGAGTAATATTGTGGCATGGTAATGCGATCTTGGTGTTTGTTGTATGCTTTATTGATACTACAATGTGGACATTGGATGTTGTAATTTTGATGTTACTATATACTTTTAGAATTTAGGAATCAAATTATGAAACCATATGTTATTATACGTCTCATAACTTGATATTAAAGGAGTGCAATTCATAACTCGTGATTGCATTTTATGCATTCAACCTATGTTTTATGAGCTTGCAGGGTTGGTGAGGAAATGGAAAATGTTAAGTTTATATCATACACTGATGGCAACATTGTGGAAGGGAATGAATATTTTGGTTATGATAGGCGTCTAGTTGCTATGATTAGTGTTTGTAGGAACTTTACCTATGAGCAAATACTAAACACCATTTGTAGTAGATTTAAGGTAAATAAGTCTACACATCAGGTTGAGCTGTATCATAGGGTAGCTATTGGAGATAAGATGCTATGTTATGATATTATTTTAGTGATTGATGATGATGTTGCATAGGAGATATTGGTGTACACGAAAGGGTTAGTAGCTGCATATGTTTAGATATTTGAAAAGGAATTTCCACAGGCATCTGCGGGCACCATAGGCATTGATGGAAATGTTGGCAGCCAAGGGTTGGCAGATTCAAACTCCACTCCAATTCATACAGGAGTTAGCCCATAGGTTCAAATGAGTAACTTTAAAATGGGTGCAACTTGGTAGCAAAGCATGTGGGGTGGGTCGTAGAGTGGGATGATAGGCACAACACATTGTGGACATGCTAGATATCCCCAACAGTACATCTGAAGATTATTTTGATTGGTATCATGTGATCACCAGAGAATTGATCAGTCGTACAAGGGCCACTATATATATGGTAAGTTCAATGATTACATAAGGTATATGGATGTATATTGTGTTCGTTATTTCTTGATTAACATGTTGACTCTCAATTGCAGGCAGATTTCATTTATCAAGTCCTTGAAATGCCACCTGAGGACACTCTTATCATTGCATGAGATGTCATTCGTGTAGTAGATGAGTTCATGGGACTTAATATCAATGATCCATCACCAGCACCAACACCATCATTAGTACTTGCACCTGATATCATTGGTGGTGAGGATGACCCATAGCCTCAACCTGTACAAAGATGTAGACCACATTGAAAGAGATGTAGGTGGGGACGAAGTCAGGACAGAGAGCGAAGGCGAAGGAGATATAGAGCTGTAGATATCAGAGACGAGCCTTTGCCCCCCATGCACATCATGAAGAGCTTGGCACTTCACATGTTCAACTTGATTTGTTTGGTCCATCACCATCATATGCTCATTTGTCGGACATCCCGATGCTAGTTATCTCATATGCAGAGGTCCATACCCTTGGAGCTCCACATAAGAGGCGACCGTCACCTTCATATGATATGGGGGAGGGACTCACCTAGGTGGATCCAGACCCTGTCCCATTTCACTAGTACAGCATTGGTGGTGGAGATGGGGGTGCTACACTCACATAGGTTTATCCATCTTTGGAGCATCCCCAACAGGCTCTGCATCACGCTATGCCATTTCATCATAATTTTGCTAAATGGAGACGAGGGAGGCGGACTACGTAGGAGTAAATTAGATTAGATTTTATTTATATTTATGTTTTATGATGATGATATATAGTATTATATATACATTTGACGTAATGAATTGAACAATTTGCAACCATTTTTATATTATGTTTCATAAGTTTTTTATTACGTTGGTCATGAAAGGTTTTGGAATACTATCATGGTTGGATGGATTGGGTTTGGGAATACTTTTGTTGTTGAATTATGTAGTCTAGAAGTTGTTTCTTTGTGATGGATGACTAATGATTTATACAGCTGATTATGCATGATTTTGGCAAGTTATAATTGTTTAGATTGACTATTGTAACAAGGAGTGAGATATGAAATGTAAGGGGGGAAGGAAAGATGATTGTGCTAACCTTGCCTCTTCAAGAGGCAATGTCGACTTTTGTACTGACCTCATGATGAGGTTAGCATTCTAACTAATCTCATCTCTTGAAGAGATAGGATTAGCATTCTACATTGACATCGTCTCTACAAGAGACGAGATAGCTCCATAATTTTAAGACCAAGAGACGAGGTCATATTGCCTAAAAATAAGATTATTTTCGTCTCAATAACATTTTTATAATTTTTTAAAAATATAAATATTATTTCCTTTTCTCCTATATTTCAACACAAATACAATTAAGTAAAAACTCATAACATATGTAGATATGAATTAAAATCTAAAGATTCTAAACATATATTTATAATAATAATAATATATTCACATAAAATATTATTAAAACTAACATCTTAACGATTTGTTTTTTCATAAATATAATGTGGATGTTATTATTTAATTTTAAAAACATATATTTTGTATTGTAACTTTATATGAAAACCGTATAGTCCTTCTGTATTTATATCAAAAGATATATTATCACAAAAAAAAAAATATAATCTTTTAAGATATATAAATACAATATAATAAATACTAAGAACTGTGTTATTTGTGCTATGTCATATATAGGTTGAAATTCTTTTGCATGAAGGATATACTTTTATATTTACATAAAAAATCATGTTCCTTTTATAACTATATATATTTATTTATATAAGAAACACACATTCCAAATTTTGAATTATCATAGTAATACTATTGTATAGGAATTTTCTATAGTTTTGTTATTATTTTTGACAGGATCGATCTAGTTAAGTATCAATCGGTTATTGTATGTAATTGCATGTGGAGTTCACCGGAAAATGTCCACTACGCTTTTGAAGAATATTTAATGCAATCGAGGCAAATCTGCCATGAAGACAAATTAAAATAAAAAAAGGTCCAACCATGAAATGTCCAATGAGGAGGGGAAAAAGTCATCCAATCATATTTAATATATTAAATAAAGGTTGTACATAGTCTTTCAATCTTTATAATGATCCATCTTAATATGTTTAAAGTTTTTTTTTTTTTTTATATGTATGTTAGAATAATGAAATTTAATAGTATAATTAACATTAAAATATATGTCATATATTATGTATTTAAAATGAAGATTTTTGGAAAAAAAAAAGAGTCAACATATTTAGTTGAAGCGTTTGATTTCAATTTAAATTACGTAAATATTTAAAAATTGTGGATAAAAAAATCAATTGCAGATTTTAATTAAGTGCTCTATTATAATGAAAATGTAACATTAATTTAAGCTCATAAAGTGAAGAAAATAGAGTTTGTATAGTGAAATAGAACTTATGCCAATGAATTGAGACTTGTTATGTAAAACAAGAAACTTACCACTGTAAACCTCGGTTTTCCTAGTAGTCAAGTAAACTTCGGGAACCAAAAAGCAAAACCCTAAATCGGTCTAGTTCAAGCTTAGTGAGAGAAGCTTAGAAACCCTAGATCCGACTTTCCTTCGGTTTCATAACAAAAGAAGTTTTATAAAACAAATTAATGTGATTTTAAAGTATATTTCAAACCTTATACAGTTTTAGTTTTGGAAAATTTTCTATTTCGGGCCTTCCCGAGCTCCATTACGGAAAAACGAGCCTTGAGGCTAGAAACTCAGAAAAATATTCCGGAATACTTCTTAGAACCGAAATTTTATAAGGATTTCAAAAATATAAATTTTATAATTTTCCGGGCTATAAAAATTACAGTTATAACCTTTTTCCCGTATTTTCCTTACTACCGGTAAAGTAGATGTCCTGTCTATTATTTACCACTATTCATAAGTACAACCTATACTACACACTACCCATGCCCTATTCTCACATCCTTACAACTACTCATTATATTTTCTTTTCCAAGAAAATTTTGTTTCCTACTAAATTATTACTTTTATTATATTTTTTACTTAAATTACAAATTCAAACAAAAATAAATCACTCCCTCTCTCTCTCCCTATAGTGGCTAGCGCACCCCCTTCTTTTTCCCCCTCTAATTGTTTTATTTTTTTTCTTCTTTTAATACAATTAAACCCCAATTCACTTAATATATAAACTCATTTTCACTCTCTCTCTTCATTTTTACTCTTCCAGAAATTTTGAAAAGTGGAAAACTCTCTCTTCTCTCCCTCTTTGTTGCCGTGAACTCCCCTCCTCACACACACACACACACACACACTCACAAGTCCATTTCTTCTTCATTTCTTCTCCAAATCTTCCTTTAGGTGATGATTTCAAGCCTTATCTCTACTTAATCTTGTAATGGCAAGAGTATTCTTATGTGTTTTCACTTCAAATCCCAATGAGCAAATGCTAGGGATAAGAAAACACTAATACATGAATATCAAGCAATCACAAGAGTAGATCTTGTGTTTAATGAGTTTTTGTTGAAGTATTATTATGTTCATGCATAAAAAAGTAGAGATCTTGCATGAAAAATATATGTTCATGTCTTTAAACTCATTTTCATGCACTATAAGTAGTAGATCTAGCATTTAGACACTCATATTTTTCTTGACATTCATGTTCATATGAATATTTTGTGTTTTCGTGCATTAATGTGCATAAAAGCTTAATCTTGTACATATAAATGTGATAGTTGGTAGATCTTTATGAAGATAAGACAAGGAACTTGAAAAAAAAAAGATTTTTGTTAGAAATATTCAAGGGAAAATTCGTATGATTTGTAAGACCTATTTTAAAAACCCTTGAAACCACTTTGAAACTCATATTTTACATGAAAAATGGAGGGTATAAGTAATAGGTATTACTAAGTAATGATTTCTATAAGTTGAAATGAGTTTAGATATGAGTAATGTGTAAAACAAGTAGTGGAATTAAGATGGAAAATTTTGAGTTAGTGTTCAATTTGTTAAATTCGTAACTTGGGATGATGCCTATGTAAACACCTAGTATTCAAGGTCAAATTGCATGTTTTATGTGTTAAATGAAGTCCTTAGGTAATAGATATAGTAAAGCTTTAAATTTTGATACATTAAACAAGTTTCTCAAAGGAAACATGCAAGAAATGAATTTTTCCAAAATTCGAATTTTTGTGAAAAGCTTATTTAAAAACATACTTGCAAAGTGAAAAAATGTAAATTTTTATGTGGAAATGAAGGTCTTGGATAGTATAGATAATGAAGACTCATTTTTATTTAGATAACAAGTAAATTCTAAGAATGAAATCCCAAAACACTAAGGAGATGCAAAATTGGAAAATTAGATTTTCAAGAAGAAATTGTTGGAGTCTTGTAAGAATTAGGTTCTTAAAGTTTCATTATAAAAAATCATCAAGATCATGCACATATTGAACTCATCACATGTCATTCATGTTAGGAACTCATTCATATTTTATATACACATAAATCATCAACTAGATACATTTTGATCAAGTGCAAAATAATTTTTCGAAAATGGAAAAGGTTACAAACCAGATCTGATCCTCTGTTCCATGACCTAAATGTTTTCAAAACTTGGAAATAATATTAGAAATAGATAGATCTTTCGATGTAGATAGAAATAGATATAAAATTTGCGAAATTCCAAGTTAAAATGACCAAGTTATAGCCGTTTTAAGTTGGAACTTCCACAAATAGCGAGAATCACGATTTTATTTAGTTTAGATGCATAGTTGGAATTAGTTAAGTGATGAAGTTCTCATTAGGTTATTCTTATTTGGTAGGTGATCCCGAGAACAACGATTCCCTACCACCCGATTATATTACTAAGAGATCGGCATACCATGTCCGAGTGAGTATTACTTTCAATTTCACTTATTGCTTGTGATTGTAAAGATAGTTACACTAGTTGCTAGGCAAAAACAAAAATGAATATGCATGATGGGGTTATTTGGGAATTATATTTGTCTGCTGTTGTTATGTGGAATTGGATTTAAAGAATATCGAAGCCGGGTGATAACTCATTGTTTGTATAGTAGAGTAGAAATGATTGTCTGCGAGTATTGCTTGGTCACTTAAAAGAATTGGGCTAATTGATTATTAGACATCAATTATAAACTTGAACTCATTCATATCATGATGGGGATGGAGCATTAGCATTTGTTGGTTTTTCGTGATCCATAAAACGAATATATTGGTTAATCGTGATCCATAAAACGAATATGTTGGTTAATCGTGATCTATAAAACGAATATTTGAGTTGGTTGACCGTAAACCTAAACAACGTCGTACCGCAGGATTCGTTAATCAGCTAACCCGGGATGGAGGGTACAAGTCCATCCACATATGATTTCCGGCTGGTCATATGTTTGTTAAACTCACGTGTTTGATGCATCTCACTTGATTGATTAATCACTTGCTTGAATGTTTTGTTGAAATTGTGATATGAAAGTTTTCACTCACTAAGCTAGTTAGCTTACGCCCCTATAGTTTTTACTTATTGCAGCACGAGTTCATTTGGCTTAGGCCAAGGCAGACTACAGCTCAGGTACCGAAGTTAGGCGTTTCCTTTAGAAGTTTATTTCGGTTTTGGTTAGACTTCCATAGGAAACCAAAATGACTCTGGATGACTGTAATGAACCTTAATATTCTTTTGCGGGGGAATGCCCCTTAAACTTTGTAACTTTATGTATGTGTTTTGATTTATTACCTAAGGCTATCGAATACCGCATTAAACTTCTTAACTCCATTGAATAGAATATTCTATTGTCGTAAAGGGACGCTTTACATCTATACAAGACTCTCAAAGGGCTCGGATAGTAATTCGAGAGTCTTATATAGTATGTGGCGGACTGTTACATTTAGGATACCCCTCTGGGGCGTGACAACCGCTACTTTGGTGAAAAGGCCCTTAAACAAAGAATTTCCCCCAACTATGTTGAGATGACCCCTGGAATGAGGAAATAACCTATATTATGGTGAAATGACCCAAATTGTGCTTAAAAGGCCTTTAGAATGAGGAAACGATGTTGTGAGACGAAAATGACTTTTGGATCGAGAAATTTCCAATGAAATTGCCTCTAGGGTGAGGAATTACCCTTTATCATGATGAAAAGACCCTTGGAATGATGAATTAATCCCATTGTTTGAAATAAGGAATTCTCCCCAATTGGTGTAATATGCCCCCTATAACGTAGAATTAAGTCCTATTTTGGTGAAATGGCCCATAGAATGAGGAATCTCCCTATTGTGGGTGAAATTGACCTTGGAATGAAGACTCCGCCCCTTCTTTGGTGAAATGTTCCTTAGAAAAATGAATCCCCTTACTATAGTGAAATAACTATGTAGATATGGGATTCTTGCTAATAGTGGTCACGTATGCATCGCGTGAATCTCTTGCCTAGCATGTAACTTTGGAGTGCTGTTGAGGAGATGATACTTGATGATGGATGGCTTAGAGAGTATGACAAGGAGGAGGAATAGACAATCTCAATGTCTTGAATGCACAAGTGACAAGTAAGGGAGCTTGAGTAAGCCTCGTGCGTCAATCTTACAGTTTTTGAGCAATTGAGGTAGAAATCACTTGAGTCACATGTTTGATCTTTCAAAATAGAGTTTCCTTTATAGAATGCTGTTTATCTTCTCTCTCTCCAAAAGTTTAAAATAAGAAGGAGTGATTGAGTATTTATATGCACTTAGCATGGATGATAATTGTTAGATCATCTCAGTGATTAGTGGATGAGATGGAGTAAGCTTAACTCATGGTTATCCTAAGTGAGCTTTTTATGGGTCAAGGCCAATAGTTATTTCTTGTGTGCATGAGCCTGCTTAAGAAAAGTTGGATGTGACAAACTGGTCCAATGATCTCTGTTTTGAGCCTACCAAGCCATCCCAATGAATGAACTGGACTCGTTGGGCCTTATAACCTAGCCTACGAGTAAAGTCCAAAATAAATATAAATAATAATATTTATATTTTAAGTCAATTTACAACATAAAAAATGAGGAATCCCGCAAACTTTGGCAAAATGGCCCTTAGAACGAGAAAATCCTCTTACTGTGGGTGAAATGACCCTAGCAATGAGTATCTCCCTTCTTTGGTCAAATGGCCCTTGAAACAAGCAATTCCCCCCTACAGTGGTGAAAAGGCCCCTATAATGAAGAATTCCCCTTATAGTGGTGAAATGCCTTTATAATAAGGAATGCCCCCTTGCTATAGTGTAAAGGCCACACGAACAAAGAACTTCCCTTTACCATGGTAAAAAGGCATGTGCAACGAGAAATCCTCTCTTACAATAGTGAAAAGCCCCCATAATGAAGAATTCCCCTCTAACGTGGTGAAGAAGCCCTTGAAATGAGGAATTAACCCTTACTATTGTAAAATGCCCCATGGAATGAGGAATAAATCCTTAATATGGTAAAATACCCCATAAAACGAGGAATTAACCCCTAATGTGATGATGTGACCCTTAAAACGAGGAATTCCCCTCTATTGTGGCATAATACCCCTTAAAACGAAGAATTTATCTCTAATGTAGTGAAATGGCCCCTATAATGAGGAATTTCCTCATATTATGGTGAATAGACCTCTACAATGAGGAACTCCTCCTTATAGTGGTGAAATGCCCCTAAAACGAGGAATCTGTCTCTACTACAGTGAAAAGGCCCTAAGAACAAAGAATTTTCCCCTATTGTGGTGAAAAGGCACATGTAATGAAGAATACCCCCTTACAATGGAGAAATGCCCTAAGACGAGGAATCCCCCTATTTTGGTGAAAAGACTCCTATAATGAGGAATTCCACAGTTATGGTAAAATACTCTTATAATGCCCAAAATTTAATCAAAGTGTATAAACCACGTATAATACCTCATGTATTACTGCTCAAGCTTCCTTAAAAGAAGGTATTTATGTCAAACATTGCTGGCCGATTTTAAATTTTGAAATTGTTTAGTTAGATTCTGAAGACAACTAGATTTAGCAGCGGTAAAACAAACTTTGTAAAAATATTTCTAGCTTCCACTCGTATAAGTGGACTAACTTTCTCAAAAACAAGGCTTTGAAAAGCAAGGTAACCAAAGCTTTAAAGCTTAATTTACCACACTCGGGCTCTACTAGGTCATTTAAAAGAATAATACAAGTTTTAAAATATAAATCTAGCTCTTTATACAAAACAAACAAAACACAAATATCCTATTAGTCTTAACTCACTTCACTTTTCCTCTCATAGCTCTAGAATCACCTATACCTGAGTTAATCAACATCATCATCAACATTATCAATCATCATCAATCATCAATCATCATGTTCATCTTCATCAACTCATCAAAGAATATAAGCACAAGCAACAATCAATTATTAGGCTGGTTTTAACTTTTAATTCATTTAGGATGCCTATCTTAACATACAAGACACACGTCATTGTGTACCTTATCTAAAAACTAGCGGAGATTAAAAGATAATCCAGAAGAAGTAGAAGCCAGATTCAAACATCTGTTCAAAAGGTTAAATTATTTAAACAATTCAATTATTTACTAACTCACATCAAATTCTTATTAAAAACTCAATTTATACTTTCATTTGATCAGACATGAAAATAGAAACCCTACTATGGTTGCAAAGATCACCTCACCAAGATATGGACAATTTTTTATTGCCTGTCAAATTATTTCTTTTATTAACAAAGCTTTAGTCTAACATATTTTAGAAATTACATACTCCTTATCATTTAAAGTTTAACCCAACATATTGACTTAAGCCAATTATAAGTCAAGTCTATATACTCTAGAACTATGTTAACCCATGTCAATTACTAATCCTATTAATTCATTAACTCATTCTTAATTATACAAGCACTAACATATCATTTTATCTATCATTCATCTAATTTATTTCTTCTTTCTTTTTTCTTTTTTGTTTTAATAAATAACTCTAGGGGACAGATCACGCCAGTAATGGGGCCGTGATCTAGATCACTGGCTTCATCACACTTGTGATCAAGATCATTCCCTTGATCATGACTGTGATCTAGGCTGTGAGGTGGATCATGGGCAATTTCACGCCATTATTCATGCTTTACATTTTTATTAGAGGAGATCACAATCCTTGTCACACCTGTGATCATCCTTGATTTTGCTTTCCACTTATATCACAGGCCATATCATGCCTGTAAACCCCTAAATTTTCAGAATCGGTTTAGCATAAAACCCTAACCGAAAGTCAAACGAAACCCTAAAGGTCAACAAAACCCTAGTTTACCGTATCAAGCTAAATCGGCATTGCCGTTTTCTTTGGCCCGGAAAAACGAAGTTGGGATAATTAGTTAAAATAGTTCGTAATAACCATAGGTTTCATAAAAGTTTCAGTTTTGCGAAAATTCGGGTGTCCTTCGAACCCGATCGGACAGTTCTCGAAAAACGTGTCCGGAAGCCCGGATAGTAAAAATATTCCGAATATACCGTTAGACTCGAAAATATAAGTTTTCCAAAAATATCAATTTCGAAATTTTTCGGTAAGTAAAAATAACAGATATAGCTATTATAACGCGTATTTTCTTACTACCAGTACTTTAATTGTCTATCTACTTTACATTACACTATTCATTACTATTCTACACTATTCTTTTATCTCTACTTTTCTTACACCTACTCTTACACTCTACATAACCTATAATCTTAACTTTTTACCTTTCCCATAACTTTATATCACATCTACCTTACTTATTACATCTTTTATTTAACAAAAAAAAAAATTAAAATCACTCCCTCTCTCCTCTCAAAAGTGGCCGGCACCCCTTCTCTCTCTTCCCTTCCATTTGTTTTAATTTTGCATTTATTTTAATCACACAAAATCACTCCCATTTTCCTATAAATACCCCCCTCCTCTTTCACTTCTTTCACATTCACTACCACAAATTCATACCAAACTCTCTCAATTTTTCCTCAAAGCTCTCTCAAATTTCTATCTCAAAACTCTCTCAAAATAATTCCACAACAACTTCCACCAACAACAAAAACCCATAACCACATAACCATATCAAAATTTTTTAGGTAACTCATTTGTAATTCTTTCTTCTTTTTCATGTCATGTAACTTTACAGACCATAGTGTGAGTTTCCAAATACTACAAGTTGTGGAAACTACATTATGTCATGTATTGTTCTTGTTCATGCCAATCCAATTATGTTTATGTTGTTTTATTATTGTTTTATGTATCTATACATATATATACATATTCTTTAGAGCATATAAGCTCACTTGTAATTTATTTATTTCATGCAAGGCAATTTATTTATTTTTCCATTTCAATTTATTTATTTATTCCCAAGTTGTTGTTAAGACTAGTCTCTAGTCTTAGACTTGTCCTCATCAAGTCAAAACAAGATTTTCTTCTTTCATTTTATTTCATTATGGGACTAGTTTATTTCTTAGTCCCGGGAGCCTTGAAAAAGCTAAGACTCCGATACTTAACTTTATTATTATGCTTTATGTTATTTTGTTTATTATTATTCTCATAATCATGTTCATTTAGATTGTTGTCCAAAAGTGTTATTTTCTAAAGATAATCAAATAAAAGAAGGCTTTTTGTCACTTAGGAATAAGTTTATGTGAAACATAAAAATATAAGATAACAAAAATAAATTCATTCATTTTCAAATTGCCAAAAAGAATTCATTATGAATTTGGAAACTATTTTTACTTAAAAAGCTACTTAAATCCTTGTTACTCTACCTTGTTTTCAAAAGAAAATATCTTTTTTACAAAACGATTCTTTCATAAAGAAAATAAGATGAAAGACTAAGGAAATTTTTAAAAGACCTTGCAAACAAATAGGCAAAGAAAATTTATGGCTTGAAAAATAATAAAGTTATTTCTTTTCAAGATTTCAAAAAGAAGTTAATAAGATTATAGAAATTAATTTTCTACGTGTTGGTTTATCTCAAATGATGATTTTGATGATAACAAAAAGGAGTAAATAATTACTAACATATTTATTAAGTGTGCAAGGATTTAATATAATCAAAGTGGTTTACAATGACTTAAGAGAATGATTTCAAAAGAGACTCTATGCAAAGAATACTTTAGAAAGTGTTTGGAGAGATTTCAAGAACAAATGAGCTGTCAGAAGGTTAATCAGAAGGTTCGCCGCTGGCTTTTTAAACTATCAGAAGGTTCGTCAGAAGGTTCATCAGAAGGTACATCAGAAGGTGAACTGCAGCAAAAAAAATGACGAGTTTCAGCTCCAGATTGAATTTCTTTTTAGATTTAATATGTTGAAGACCCAGCTCCAAAGATTGAGTATATTTGGGTAATATACTCAATGTGTTCTACAAAGTTGGTTTATATCCATGGGGATTCGAATTTCGTCGGATCAAAGTTCATTTTTTTGAGAAAATTATGTTTTGACAGCAAGAAAAAGAACGTGACTTACAATGATGCATCTTCAAGATTATTCAAATTTTAGTTGGAAATATGGAAAACATGATCCAAATATGCAAGGAACTTGTCTGATGATCATTTATCCATATAAAGAAGTCGAAATTTATGGAAAATACGATATTTTTGTTGCATGAACAGTACCAGACGAAGGAACAAGCCAACAACGGTGATTTCAAATTCGAATTTCAAGTTCAAGATAATTATACAAGTTGTTGGAGATTTTAAAACTTATCCATTGGAGCAAGAATTCGAGATTACAACAACAAGATCTCAAGTTATTCAAAAATATGCAGATTTTGAAGAAGAGAAAAGCTAATATTACGCACAAAATAAGGAGCAAAGTTTATCCAATTGATTTCCTAGCCGTTGGAAGATACAAGGATAGTATACTCACCCAAGACAGAAAAAAAAAAAAAAAAGCACAATCACATGAAAAAGAGGAGAAAACAAAGAGCCACGAATTTCTTTGAATTTGAGCAAATTTACTGTCATATTCTATTGTTACTATTCCTTGAGCGAATACATTTGAGGAAACATAATTCTTTATTCCTCTGATTTGTTGTTACACATTTAATGTGAGTTGAGAGTTACAAGTAGGCTTAGTTGATTGATTGTTTGTGAGAATCAAGCTAAGTGAATTGTAGCCAAAAGTTTGGCAAATACTCTTGTAACTTCATTGATTTGATTGGATAGTAGAACACAACCGGTGAGGAATACCGGGACCCGGCTTGGAGCTGGAAGAGAGGATTGACGCTCGAGGCGGAACCTCTATAAATCGATCTTGCAATCTCTTCTCTACCTTATCTTTTTAATTTCGTGCATATTTTATTGTTTATTCTTGCTGCATTATAAACTCAGAAGACCAGTCAGAGAGTAACTGGAAATTTAAGTTCTACTGAACATTGAACTCAGAAGATCAGTCAGAGAGTAACTGGGAGCAAAATAAATTTTTATTAACATATTTTTTTTTAATTATTTGCAAACTTGATCTTGTTGATATTATTCGAAATTTATCATATATTTAAATAGAGTTTTAGAAGCCATTTAATTTGAGTAACTGTAGAGTGAATTTGGTTGATTTTAAAAAAAAAAAAAAAGGTTAAATTTTATTAAATAACCAATTCACCCCCTCTTGGTTATTCTTTCGGGACCAACACTACGAAAATTCCTTAAATTGCTCCACATTGTTTTTATGAAGAAAAAACAAATTTTTCATACATGGATGATTATTTTTGAAAATGAGAAAAAGAATGAGAAGTAACAAGTAAGGAATTTTTGCAAAACAAATAAAAACAAAGGAAGTTACACAAGAAAAATGAAGAATAACATATTT
Source organism: Combretum micranthum (assembly GCA_024138025.1). Classification (NCBI taxonomy): domain Eukaryota; kingdom Viridiplantae; phylum Streptophyta; class Magnoliopsida; order Myrtales; family Combretaceae; genus Combretum; species Combretum micranthum. The sequence goes on from JAMXBD010001526.1 coordinate 137,340, forward strand.
TCTAAGAAAACTTCAAATATAGTAAATAGAAAATTTTATTTTCAAAGGTCACTTGGAAAAAATAAAACCAACATAAAACGTTTTTAGAAAATAAAGAAAACAAGGTATTCATTTCAAAGAAAATTCACAAAAACAAATTCCGAAAAGCTTCAACCCGACATTGATTTACCTAAGAAAAATAATTTGGACAACAAGACACTTGAGCATGCTTAAATATGATTTATATAGTTATAAAAAGAGAATTTCTCAACTATATAGATAACTAAGTATTTATCAAACAAATTTTGATCTCTTGAACCAAAGTTGTTTTTACTTGAAAATCCGTGGTGAATTTTGTCACACTGTTTCGGAGCCTATATGGCTTTGTTTGTGGGAAATAATTTAGAAATGGGTAGATCTTTTTGAGTAGATAGAAATCGATATATTATAGCACGATTCCGAGTTAAATGACCAAGTTATGGCCATTTTAAGTTAGAACATTCTTCTATACGAACTTTAACGTTCTTTGACATTGTTTTGTCAAAATTCAAGAAAATCTTCAAGAAAAACTCATTGGGTATTTTCTTTGGTTAGGTGACCCCGAAGAAGGATTTCTTCACCCAAGAACTATCACGATTAAGTGGAGTGTGTGAACGACTCATCCGCTTAGAGGAATAGACGACATGGCATCGTGAGTTTATTTCATTAAATGCTACACTTGTTGTGCTTGTAAATTAGTTGCACTAGAGTTAGGAAAAGATAAACCGATGTGCATGTAAGTAATTCCTTGAAAGAATTCTAAGAATATCGAGCCCGAATTGTTCTAAGTGATTGTTTAGTATAATATTGATTTGTGTGAAATTCCTTGATCACCATAAAGTTGAAAATAATTATGTTATGACCTTATAAATTAATGAACTCATGCATACCACGAAGTGAGTCACATTACATGGTTGGGTTATTATCCTTGGGTGAGAAGGATAGTAGGCTCATGTCGAAAGCAACACTTGGCGGAAGATCCGAAAGCGATTGCTTGGCGGCTTAATGGAATATGCTTGGCGGTTGATCCGAAAGCAAGGTTAAATCAAGTAGGTTCGGAATACTTGGCGATGAGTGCTCGCAAGTATAAAATTTTTTATTGAATGCTTGGCGATGTGTGCTCGCAAGCTTAAATTTTCTATTATTAAAACTACTTGTTTTGAGTATCACCAAACCCCGAATGGAGGGCGTAAATCCATTCAACATATAGTTCCCGGAAAGCTATATGATTGTTTGCCCACGTGTTTGATGCATTACATATGTGTGATTAACCAACTTGTTTGAATCTTGTTACAAGAAGTTATTATGGAAATAGTTCTCACTAAGCCTATTAGCTTATACCCGATAGCTACCTTTTGCAGTTTCCGTACTTATGGCTAAGGCCACGTGGACCATGTGGGCAGGTAATTCCTTTTGAATATTAGAACTCTGGATAAAGTACATCATAGTATTAGCATGCAAATATTTATATAATAGCTTAGTAATTTAGGGAATTGTTCCTAAGTATGCACAGTCTTTGCTATGAACAAATATTCATTGTGAATCCTCTCTTCTTAATATGTTTTTATATCTCCTTAAGCTTCATTATTCCATATATGGTCCTCTAAAATTGTGAGAGTAAGCCTTACATTTAATATAAAAGCTTTTGGAAATGACTAAGGTTGTCATACTTAAGCTTTAATATTGAGTGTGGCGGACTGTCACGTTTAGGGTACCCGTTGGGGCGTGACAATGCCCATGATGCATAGGGGGATCATGCTATGTTTTTCCTTTGTCTTTTTGTAAGCCCCGGAAAATTTCAGTAAATAATTTCAAATGAACTTCGAAAATAAACCTTAAAAATCACTCCAAATTAAAACCGAATTTCGATAAATCCTAATTTACGAACGAATCCAAAAATTTCTCAATCTTGAGAAAATCTAAAATAAAATAAGGACTACAAAAGTCCTTAAGTCCAAAACCATTACGTAAGATAAACTTCTTACCTAATCTACAATTCATAAAAATCGGGATAAAAATAAAACACAGTGATAATTTACTAAAAGCAAGTTAATCATAACATGACAATTTGAAGGATCAGGAAATCACCAAAGGCCAACCCCATAAATTAGGCTTTGGCACAATTAAGAAAACTTCATCTGCCAATAATAAAATATAGACTTTGGAAATTCCCCAAACGACCAGACTAATAATCCTAAAAGACGGAAATCACAATAATCCCTAACGATCAAATCAAACTTCCAAGAATCATAGACGAGTTAGAAATTGAAATCTCGTGATCTTAAGAAGGAAGAATTCAAGAAACAAAATAACAAATTAAATAATCCTTAAGTAACCAATTGTTCATAAAACCTTAACTCGAAGCAAAAATAAATTCGAAAACAAAACATATGAAGATCCTTTTTAAAAGCAAATTATAAGAATCAATATTTCCCCAAAATCATTCCAAAAATCGATAATTGACTCAAACTCAAGAAATCATATCTGGTAATCATTACCGTATTACTCCGGATATAATAATTCAACTCAAGATTTCCGAAAGCAATAAGAGATATTCAATGCTTATAAAAATAAAATTTGAAATAAATTTCTCAACTACAGATGTTATATAAACGTAAATATCAGCTTCCAAATTGGCAAAGGTCTAAACCAGAAAATCACCCGGAAACCCTAACCGGAATGCAATAGCTTAAGTCCGGCAATCTAGCGCCCTTAACTCTAGAGGCCGAAAGGTAGTTTAAATATGTAGAATAACTCGTAGTAATATAGGTTTGTTTAAAAATATCAGGTAGGTAAATTTTTGACCTATCTCGAACCCGTTCGGATACAGACTTTGAAAAGCGTGTCCCGGGACTCGAGATATCAAAAATATACCATTAGTACCGTTAGACTCGTAATTCCACGAGATTTCTAAATATATCAGTTATATAATTTTTCGGGTTATAAAAGTTACAGTTATAACATTTTTATCGTATTTTCAATTCTACCGGTAATTGATTATTCTTTTGCACTATTCATTTTATTTCATTACACAATTTTATTATTATTATTATTATTATTTTTATACCCTGGGTTTCCTAGTAATCAAGTAAACTTCGGAAACCGGAAAATGAAACCCTAAATCAGTTTAGTTCAAAGCGTTATGAGAAAGACCTAGAAACCCTGAATCCGGCTTTTCCTCGATTTCCAAATAAGAAACTTTTATAAGCAAAACTAATTTGAATATAGTTCTTGATTACATTTCAAACCAAGAAAAGACCAGATTTTAAAAAAATTTCAATTCCGGGTCATCCCGAGACCCATTATAGAAAAGCGTGCCCCGGAACTAGAATTTCAAAAATTTCTTTATGAATACTCATTTGAATCGAAATAAAATAAGGATTTCAAAAATATATTTTTCATAATTTTCCGGCTTATGAAAAATACAGTTATAGCCTTTTTATTCGTATTTTCTTTCTACCGGAAATTAAATTGTCTTGTCAACTATTCCTCACTATTCAAAAAGTACCACCTATACTACCTAGTCTACCTATTAGCCACTCTACAAATTCAAACTCTTACCATCACTCAAATCACCCTCTTTTCTCTACACATTTTGTCCCTTATCTTTTCTTACTTTTTATGACAATTACATATCAAGTCAAATCAATCAAAATAAAGCAAAATTTTCAAACTTCTTCTTCCCCTACAAGCTACAAGACCGACGTGACATGGCCCCCCTCCCCATGTCCATTTTGCAAATTTTTTTCTTTTAAACTAACTTCATTTAACCTAATTCCAACTTATATATAAACTACACTTTCTCTCTCTCACTCCATTCTCTCTTTTTTTCAAACTTTACAAAAGGTAAAACTCTCAAAATCCTTCCCTCTCCACCTCTTTGCCGTGAGCCATATAGCTCATTCACACACACAAAAATCTTCTTTTATCCTTCATTCATCTCCTATTTTACTTTAAGTAAATGAGCCTTCACTCCTTCCACTCATAGATCTTGTTATGGCTAAGTTATTCTTGGATATTTCCAACTAAATGTCCCCATGATCTCTTGATAGGGACAAGGAAATATCAAACAAGAATACCAAACCATCACTAGTAGATCTTGTATTTCAAGGAGCTTTCAAGGCATAAGCTTTATGAGTTTTCATCAAAAAGTGTTTTGAACAAAAGATCTTTTATAAAAAATGTGGTTTTTATGTTTTCAAAACTATTTAAGCATTCATATAGTAGATCTATCATTTTACTACTCATATTCATGTAGACATTTAAGATTCATCATTATTTTGTGTTTATGTGCATTAATAGTCTTTAATGCTTTTGTCTTTAGTAAATCCTTCCTAGTATGTAGATCTATGGTTAGATAAGTTAATAAAGTCAAAAAGGAAAACACTTTTCAAAATATGAACTTGTGTAAATTCGGATCACTTTGAAACCTAGGTAAAAACACTTTTATCAACTTCTAAACATGTATTTTACAAGAGAAATGAAGCCTATGGGTAATAGATAATGTTTGGTAGTATTTTTCATGAGTCTAAATGAGATTTTTCTAAAGAAAATGTTGGAAACAAGAAATGAAGTCCAATAGAAGTTTTGAACTAAAAGTCATATAGATGAAATTCGTAATAATGGATGTATGGTTAGAAAACACTATTTTTCCAACTTCAAAAATGTATTTTCTTAAATAAATGAAGTCCTTAGGTATAGGTATAATAAATACTTAAAGTTTGAGTAAAAATATATTTTTCTCAAAGGAATCAACTTGAAAATGGACTTTTGTAAATTCGGATTTTTGGAAACCCCATAGAAAGACCCACTTAAAAGTTTATAAATGTGGATTTTATTAAAGAAATAAAGGCCTTAGGATATAACTAATATAAGGGTCAAAATTTCTTTAAACAAAGTGGAGTTTTTCTAAAGAAAATCCTTGTAAAATGTAGATGTGGTCAAGTGTAGTAAATTCACTTACTAAATTGGTATGAAATGGTTTCTAAGAAAAGTTTATTTTCAAATTCTTTAAACTAAAAAGTTATAAGAACATAGACTCATTAAAGTTCACATCATGACATTCATGATAGGGAAAATCATTACCATTGCATTTAGTTTCATTTTACACTTAGGAATCTCAAGTGCATTCATGAAAACCGCATTTTCGGAATTATGTTACCGCTGTACAGATCTGATCCTCGTTTCCGAGGCTTAGATATTTTCAAAACTTGATTTAAACTTCGTATTTAGAAAGCTCTTCCGAAGTAGATAGAAATCGATATAAAATTTGCGAGATTCCGAGTTAAAATGACCAAGTTATGGCCGTTTTAAGTTGGAATTCCCGCTTAGGACGCGAATTACGAATTTGATAAGTTCGTATGAAGTCGTTGGATTAGTTTGTTGAAATACTGATTAGAGTATTTCTTCCTTTTTAGGTTATCCCGAGTTCGACGATTCCCTACCACCGGACTATTATTACTAGAAGACCGGTGATCCAATGGCTGAGTGAGTTTTCTCCTTGTTTTGTTACCTTGATTGTGCTTGTAATTAGTCGCATTAGAATTTTAGGAACAAGATAAAAATCGATATGAATGGGGATGGGATATATGATGAGACTGTGATGAATGTATGCCAAGGAATACTAAAGCATATCGAAACCACGATTTGATTGGATAACTGCATGATTCATATTATTTATGTGTATGATATTGCCTGGTCACTCTAAAGAATGTATAAATATTTTGACCTAAGCAAAAAGTAAATTGATCATGCATCGCAGACATATTGCATTTGGTAGCGTGCTACTCCTACGCAGGTCGATCGGTATGGTCCGAGGACTCGTTTAAGTACGAGACCCGGTGCCAGAGCTCATTCTCGGGTACTAAGGCGCATGTGGATGCATCCTTGTATGAGCCTAGCCGAGTCGAGTGCTAAGAGCCAGGGCTTGGGGACTAGCAGCGGTCGTGTAGACTCAATACCATTCCTAACCCAAGATACGGAGGGCGTAAATCCGTTCTGTGTGTGGGTTCCGGTTACCCATACATAATTGCTTGCTCACGTGTTTGTTCATGCATAGCATATGATTGATTAATAACTTGTTTGTTATGGTACGGAATTAAGGGAATTCTCACTAAGCTAGTGTAGCTTATACCCCAATAGTTGTTTAAATGAGCAGGTTATTCCAAGAATGCTAAGTGGGGACCAAGATGGTTGAAGTCGAGAATGACTTCGGGATTCCGGCAAGATATAAGAATGCTTGAAGTTTTTGGCTAAGCTTTACGATTGCCTTGTAATAGTTTTATGTAGTGAAGTCTTGGGATGAATGTAATTGAACTTGATGATTTATATTTTGAAGTATAGTGTTTTGTATTTGGAGTATAGTGGATTGTATTTCCTTTACATTGTTACTCAATTGTATCAACATAAAATGTATCATTCCGATTTGTCTCCTTTATGTGTTAGACGCCTTGTACATAGTATGGAAGCCTTCGCGTGACTGAGGTGGTCATTCTTAGGCTTTAATATTGTGTACGGCGGACTGCCACGTTTAGGGTACCCTTCGGGGCGTGGACAGTACAAAACACTATACTTCAAAATATAAATCATCAAGTTTCAATTATTGTTACTCAATTGTATCAACATAAAATGTATCATTCCGATTTGTCTCCTTTATGTGTTAGACGCCTTGTACATAGTATGGAGCTTCGCGTGACTGAGGTGGTCATTCTTAGGCTTTAATATTGTGTACGGCGGACTGCCACGTTTAGGGTACCCTTCGGGGCGTGACACTTTTACTCTAGTTTTAACTACTTTTTTTCAATATACCTCAACAAAAAATATCTTATTATTAGTGTAACATCTATAAACATAACTTACAACACTTTTATATACATTTCTATATCATTTTTCTTCGTTGCATTTTGTCAAATACCTAGTCTACTTAAATATCTACATGTTTAGATTTTGACAAATAGGTTTATATTCATTAATCTATCAATATTATCACAAGTTCTACCTATATTTAACTCTACTTCAACATTTACTTATATAAACAACAGCTAAAGCAAAGAAAATAACAAAACTTATCTTTTTAGATAATTAAAACGTCTTGATCTTTTCTACCACTACTTTCTTAAGTTTTTGAAGTCGTTTCTTACATAATTTCCATCCTCTATCTTGTTTTCTATCTTTGATTTCCTCTACAATCTTGTTGAATTTAGAATTAGGTTTGGGTTTTGAGAAAGAAGAGAAAAAAAGAAGAAGAAAAGGAAGAAATGTAGAAAGAAGAGGAAGAAAGAAGAAAGAAAAGAAGAGGAAAAGAAGGGGCAGGTGGCACAAGGAAATGGAAAGGAAAAAGTAAGAAATTAAAGATATTTTTGGGATAGAGTATTAGATTTAAAACTTTCTGATAATTATATTACGTATCAAACTAATTAGAAAATAATTTGAGAATCTATGTTATAAAAATTAATAACTTGATTTAGAAACATAATCTAGAACTTTAGTTTACAATAAATTGATATATAATTTAAGTTTGGATTTAGGAATTGATATTTTAAAATAAGCAATTGATTTAAAAAATTATAAGGATTTGAGAAAATGAAAGTTAACTAAAATTCAAGTGTTTAGAAGTTTGCAAAACATTTAAAATATTTGTTTAAAGATTTAGGAATTTAAATTTGAAGTGGAGTCTAAATGAAGGATTAGGTAGAAACTGATTAGTTTGATTTATTATGAAAAGTTATTGAGGATAAATAGATAATTTGGAAAAAAAAATTTAAAATCCTAATTCCAATTCAAATATTTACTGATTTAACTATGTCAAATTATCAAATCATAATTCATTGTTTGTTTTACTTGAACTGTTTAATTATATAAGATAAATTTCTAACTAAGTTCAAATTCAATACCATATAATCAACTATCTTTATACTATTTCATTAAACTATTTCTAACTTAGATAGGTAAAGGTTTGGGGTATTTCAATGATATTAAAATTTCCTAACCTTACTTTAGGGTTTTAAATTATCAGGGATATATCAAAAACTATTATATCATTATTTAACCAGTGTAGAATTTATTTTCTAATTATTGGACTTAACGCGAAGGATCTTAGAGTTTACAGTAACAATTGATTTATCATCGATCGTTAATTGTCTAAGATTATGGAAGTTAGAGTTTGCGCTTCAAAATTTTATTGGTAAGGATTCTAATCATTCTAATTATAATGAAATTTGTTTACTTTTAATAATCTTAAATCACGAAAAATCAGGGGTTATCTTTGCGACTTTTCCTTAAAGTTCTTCAAGATTCTATGTTTATAATTTGATTACCTGTTTACTTGCACAAATGAACTAGGTATATTTATTACTGATAATTTTTCTCTTCATGTGCAGAGGAAATAAAAAAAAAAAAACTATCATATGGTTTTTTTTTTATTTACCTCTCTATCCCCTCAAATTTCAAAAGATGTTACTATTTTACCCCTAGTAAATTTACTCATTGACAAATATACATAACAGTACTTAGAACCCTCCTTTTTAGATATAACTGTGTCATTCTTTATTTATTTTATTGTTAAAATTTAGTCATATATAAATCTACAATGCAAATCATATATAACATATACATATGATACATAATTTATGTTCTTATAATGACCCGTAAGTTATAACTTTTATATAAAACTTTTAAGTAATATATGTTATATATATGAATTATAGAATATATATGCAAAAATAGCATGCATTAATAAATATATAAGTTATAAGTTATATATATGTAAGTTATATAATTTACTTATTATATATATATAAGTGGTGAGTTATATATATCACTTATTCTAAAAAAAATATATAAATACATGATCTAGATGGATTATGAATATATGAGCTATATATATATATCGTATATGTTACTATATGGCGAATGAATAGTGTATTGATAAAATATATAGGTTATTTATCTAAGTTATACATGTAAGTTAAATTATATATATACATATAAGTTATAAGTTTTATATATACATATAAGCGATATCACATATGCATAAGTAATAGTTCATATTAAGGGTGAGTAGGTAATCTGTCGTACAGGCTACCTACTCAGCTCTTGCTCGACTGGGTAGGGTCCGGTGGGTATTAAGGACCACAGGACAGGATACGAGTATCAATTTTTTAGAGCCTATTTTCAAGGGTGTGGTATGGGTATGAGGTCTTCAGACCCTATACCTACACTGGAACCTATACTATGCTATAATAATATTAATATTTAATAAATGATGATATTCCATATTTTATTTTGTAACCATTTATATTCAAGATTATTATTTGTATACTACATTTCAAAAATTTTTATTATAGAATGATTTGTACTATTCTATTTTAGAATGACTTATTATTTTTATTTTAAAAGAACTATGGTTGTATGTATGTACTAGAACTTCCAAATTATATAGAGATACTATTTATATTATTTATTACTAATTAATATAGAAGTAGTCCCAAAGTTTTTAATTTTAGAATTTTGTGGAAGTTTTATAATTTTGTTTAATATCAGGTAATTTGTTTCCACATGCATTTGTTGTAGGTTTCAACTTTTACACATAATAAATTCTATACAGTATTGAATTTGTGATATTACAAATTACTTTTTAAATTTCTTTCTAATTTATTTATATTGAATGTTATGGAATAAGATAGTATTATGTATTAATTAAAACATATTAAAAACTATATACTTGATTTTTTTTCAAAAGAGAAAATATAGAGATTTTGTAAAAAAAAAAAAAAATTACAGGTTTCATAAAGTAGCCTGTATCCTGTAGATTTTATAAGGTACAGGGTATAAGGTGGGTACAAAGAGTCACAAGTAGGTTCTAGGTATGAAATTCAATACCTTGTACCTTACAGAATAGGGTATAAATAATGCTTTATACTCTACCTGCCCTGTACTCGCTCACCCTTAGTTCATATATACAAGTTATAAGAAATAAGTTATATAGTTATCGATTGTATATATATATAAGTTTTAAAAATATGTAAATTTATTAATCTAGAGATTTTAAATATAAATGTATAAGTTGTATATATAATTTATAAGTTATAAATATGAATTATTTTTGATGTATATAAGTTGTATATATAATTTATAAGTTATAAATATGAATTATATTTTATGTATTAAGTTGTAATTAATAAATATAAGCTATAAGTTATATGTAAGGGTTATATATGTATAAGTTTAATACTATTTTATAAATTTTTGATACATCATTTTTATTTATAATCTATGATTTTATACACACACATATAATTTTTAAAAATATAAGTATAATCTAGTGTTTGAATTTTGTATAAATGGAAATAATAAAGTATTAATAAAATATATAAGTTGTATAAGTTATAAGTTATACAATAGGTGATTTTATTAGTTGAATAATGGATATAAGTTATATATTCATAGCTTGTTATATGTAATATGTAAAAGTTATATATATTAAGCTACATTTCATTGTAGATAAGTTATAAGGAATATTATATATAATTTTCATTAATATTAAGTTATGAGTTATAAGTCTTTATTTGTTATATAATATATTAATTGTACATATAAGTGGTTAGTTATACATATTACTCGATCTAAAAATATAAATAAATAATCTAGGGGTTGTGAAAATATTAGCTAGTTTATATATGTTATATATATATATATAACAAATGAACAGTGTATTAATAAAACACATAGGTTTTATATAAGTTATAAGTTATATATGTAAGTTGTATTTTATAAGTTAGATTATATTTATAATATTTTAAGTTAAATATTGATAGCTATATACTTATTTCAACTTAGATATTTAGAATTTTAAACTATATTTTTGAATATATGAAGTTAGTATTGTTACTATATATATATATAATAATATAACATTAAATATATATTATTATAACATTATAGTTAAACAATATAATGAAAATATATTTATAACTATATAAATAAATAGTATTATAAATTAAAAAGACATCGGCGATTAATTGTTGCTCAAAAATAAATAACAATTCTATTTACTGGCCTAAAAATATATTATTGACATTGGGCTTATGTTACCATGGGTAGGTCATATTATTCAGCAAAAGGTGTCAATTTACAAGTTGCATAATTACTATTGAGGGAATGAATATACTTTAAGTTTGGAGGATTTTACCATAAATAAGTTTTAAATATCTTGACCTACGGTAAAACAGTTGACTTATACTAAAAAGTCTCATCTAATAGAAATTAAAACAATTGTAACTCATTGTGTATTAATTGCAAATGTCACCCATTAACAGTAATAATGTCATTATCAGTGAAGTAGCCTATGTTAGTTAATTTGATACCATTATAGTAAACTTATCTAAATTACAATACAAATTCCCATTCAAAAGTTATTATTTATCAATAAGTAATTTTTTTTAACAATTAATATGACCTAATCACAGTATAAAAACCTCATATTTAGTGAATACTTATATATAAACTTGAAGTAATATAAGTTAGGAAAACAATGTGTTGTTATATTGTAAGGACCGAAACCTCATATATTTTAAACCAGGGTATCCAGTCGCTCAGCCACATGTAACTCGAATATTACATGTCAGACCATCTATAAAGAAAGAATTTGTATAAATTGTTTGTAAATTGTTATAAGAACCATTTTCTAGAAACATCTCATTAAGAGAAACTCCATACATAAAATTACAAACTTTGTTATCCTTTCATCAACAAGACAAAGGGACTTAATACATATATATATATAAATATATACATAAGTGTTACAAAACATTGGCTTGAAATCAAATCTAAACAAAATACATACAAGTTTAATAAAAACTTTAATAATTAATACATTATCTAAAAAAACATATTCCTATTCTATTACAAAAGCTTCTACCAACAAAGTCGGTGTTCCTAATCATCTCATCATCGGAAAGTCCTCAAATTCGGTCCATAACCCAACTGAGCATAGAACTCATCTTCGTCAACACCTGAAATAGTAAAACATGAGGTAAAGGCCCAGTACACAGTAACATAAACAAATACAAAGTGACAAGTACACTTAGACTATATGCAATGCAACAATCATCAATTTTATTAACTATTAATTAAGTATGTCAAAGAATATAGGAGTATTCAAACTTTGGAACAAGCCATTGATAAGTTGGGGTCCTGAGTAATAACCGATGCTTAGGATGCTGATATAGGCAGCCTAAATACTTGTATCTTCTATATGATATAATCGAAAAAGAATAATAGCTTCATCTAGGGTTCATAGTCCTTTCTATCTTTACTTAACTTAATCCATAATATCACTTAGTTCAACTAGTCCCGTGAACTAAATCACATTATTTCATCTTAAAAACAAGTAAACGTTATGCCTACCCCTATCAACTACCTACTAAGTCACATATAAATTGTTATTGCATCATGACAGGGATAGCCTAAGTGCCCAAACTACCATGTTAACCTCGATAACAGGGTTGCTACTCCCCAGACCGGGTTCAATGACACACCACAAACAATTTAAAATAATTTTGAACTCATCTTTGATTAATGTCAATTTAGCATATGCTCATCCTAACAAACAACATCTAAGTTATTGCGTACCTAATACATTTGTAAAAAGGCTAGTAGATACACTCAACTGAAAGGGATAAGTTGTAAGAAAATAATTCAATTAATATAAAATTGAATATTATTTGCAAACAAATCCTAAGTTTGTCATTCAATGCAAAACATAACAAAAATCATATTAAAATCACACACACACACACACACCCCTATCATTCCTTTGTTTTAATTTTGAAAATAATTTTTTTTCTGCATAAAAAACAGTAGTGTATGTCCGTACACCTACGGGGGGCAGGGAGGGGGCCATTACAAAATTGCACAGGTATGAGCACTTCTGTGCTATAGGAAGGAAAAAAGAAAAATTTTCATCAGAGGCCAGTAAAAGATGGTACACGCCTGTAAGGGCAAGTACATGCCTGATTTTGTTAAAAATTTTAGACCAGACGCCTGTAAGTTCTCATGTACCCCTTATAAATGGAAAAAGTCACGACCAGAGGCTTATAAGGTGCTTTATACACCTGTACAAATGGAAAACACCACATTTAGAGGGTCATAAGGCCTCATGCATGCCTGTACAACTCAACTAACCTTGGGTTACGAAATCCCTTATTTTTCAAACCTCATTTTATCATTTTTTCACACATCCTACATGAATCTAAACACTATAAAAGCATCATACAACTTATCACATGCACTTAATAAGTCAAATGCATATAAAAACCACCTCTATTATCCAACAAATCCATATTTAACATGAAATATCACACAACCATTGTAAACCCCGAGAATTTTTCACATTAGTACCCGACTTTATAATAGATTGTATAAACTAGATAATAGATTTAGATTCTGATTGAAGTCTGATAATATAATAATATTTAGATTTTGGATAAATGAAAGATTTAGGAACTGAATAAAGAAATTCTTTAACCTTAGTTAATACCAAAAATGAGATTTTGTATCTTGAATAACTAATTCAAGATATGATCTAAAATCTAGACCCGAAACCTAGTATACAAATAGATTTAAATAGAAAACATGAATATAGAGATCAAATGATTGTTTTTGATCTCGATAATGATTCGAGATTAGAATAACGAGTAGTAATGAGTTTATATTTAGACCTAAACTCTAAATTCAAGCTTTCTAGTTAAAAATTAAAAGCTACTAATAATAATTTATATTCAGTATCAAAACTAGAGATATATATATAGTTTAATTTTTGTATTAAGTCCAATATTGCATAAATGATTATTTATGCTCCTAAACAGAAAACGATGACCCAAAAATGAACTGTTAAGATTTTAAATACACAACGAAAATATAAACTGATGAATAACTCAAAATCTAAACTCCAAACAAATAATCGGATCACGCTATTGTTCTAAACCGAGTTTTCTTAAACTATCGAAGCCTGAAACAAAAATTGACCTAATGAGCTTAAGAAATCCAAATCGCGGGAGATAAAATTATATGAATAATTAACTACGTATATATATAATCTAAATTTGTATTATTTGAAAATCTAAGTGTTTTGTATAACTTTATACACCTATTTTTGTACAAAAACTTCCAAATATTAGCCGATACATACCCGTATAACTCGTTTAATTATCTCAAAACTTAATTAAATAAATAAACTAATATATATATATGTTTTGGCGGCTGAGTTTCGGTGCAAATTGTGGAGGAAAGAAGAGCGGATTTTTGCTCAATCATGCACCAAATTTGTCAAAGAAAGTAACCTTCACACCAATCAATTGTTGCCAACTCAGCTCCACATTAATTGCCAGGAAAATAACAGCTAAAGGAGAACAAATTCGGAGGAAAACGAAGGAGAACAGCCGCAACCTCATTTCCTTTCTTCTTCTATATATATGTGTATTAAAGGCCGTTAATGAAGAACAAACAAAACTCCTTCATACCCAAGTTCCACAGCACGAAATAGACTCCAAATAACAACCAAAATGAATCAAAATAGAAAACAAACAGATCATAAAACACAAACTCGGATCAAAGGAAAAACAAAGCCAAAAACCCTCAAAAACGAGCTCAAAGGTAAGTTGACTTGATTCAAGGGATTTTCGTTCAAATATATGGATTGTAACTGACTTATAATCATCTTAGGAACTTAATAAACACAATCACAAGCTTCGGATTACATCGAACGAGCTCCAACAAGGTAAAACTTCAAAACCCTAGTTCTACTTTCACAAAATCGAGATCTATATATTTATGTTTTTAAACGTGTTGAAAGTTGTTATATATCCTTATATATGATATATGAACACTTAGAAGTAGTTTAAGTATGTTTTTAACATGTAAAAATCAAAGAAAAAGAATTGAACCGAGGAGGAAGATGATGAACAGTGCAACACTGCCTCAAGGCCGGCAGTGTAAATGCTGTACGCCGGCGGCTTATAGGCGGCTTACACTCAACAGAGGCTACGTAAAATAATTTTTCACGTAAAGGATGAACGTAAGCCGGCTTCCTAGAGATCTACGCCGGCGGCGTAGGGCCGGTGTACGTTGAAAGCCAACAGCTTTCAACGCCGGTGCACTCGATATGAATTTTTCTTCAAAATGATTTTACACCGGCACCTGGAGATAAAGGCCGGCGACCTTGAGCCGGCTTACAGTTAAATTTCCAACGAAAGCTATTTCTGACCTAAACCAAATTATATATATATATATATATATATATATCTACTAAGTATATATATATGTATGTTATACAAATATGTATTAGATAGTGACTATAATACAAGTATTTAAGCCTATTTAGAATTAACGTCTAATAACTTTTAAAATCCTAGAACTAAGAAAAATATTTAGTGTTAATAAAATTATAAATAGTTAAAATATTTGTTCTAAACAGATAAAATAGATAATGGAAATTGAAATAAGTTAATTTCTTGAGTAATGTGACTTCTAAAAATAACAAAACAATTATGCGAGATAAAATTAAGAGAAACACGACGACACTAAGTATTAATAATTACCAAAATATCGAATATAGGACACAAAGCACATATAGGAATTTAACTAGATTGTATTAATGAATACTTTGTCTTAAATAGGTGACTTTGACTCATTAGAGGATCTACCAGCGGATTACTATGATTGAGTCGGTATGAGCAGGTGAGTAATTCAGTCATATTGTACTGGTTGAGATTGTAAATAGTCAAATATATAATGCAAGATAATTAAATGAATGTCTGTTGGAGTATGATTTGATTTGAGTGTATGATTGTTAAAATACCTTTATAAAAGCGATAATGCAATGATTGATGTTATGCGGTAGAATAATGGTGATTGTGTGTAATGTATGGTCATTTTGGAAATTGATTAAGATCTATTGACTTAACTAAATAAATATGAACATGCATTGCACAAATTGCATTATTGCATATATGGTTGTGACAGCCTGCTACGTATTAATATTTCGGATCTCTGTTTTTGCTTGGTTGATCTAATGTGTGAGTCTTCCAAGGTTCTCTTTGGTCTGGCGGTCCTATGAGGAACTAAAAGGCACTGAAGAACGTCGCCCGTAGAATCGCTTTGAAATGATTAATACTTAGGGAGTTTCTAAGGAAGTTGCAGGAGATAATCAGATTAATCAACTATATTAAAAGTGATAACTTAAAATGAGAAATTTCTGATGCTCCTGTGTACTTAGTCTCTCCTGGGCAGGTGGGTCATTAAGATTTGGTTCTTCAACCCATTAAAAGAGGGCGTAAATCTTTTTCCTGTTTGGATTCTAGATCATCCAAACTTGTATCTGTGCATATGGTTGAGTGCTTGCATTGCATATGATTTGTTAATGACTTGTGTGATGTATGGTATGTCTGGTTATTCACTGAGCTGTGGTTTCGCTCATACTCCTACAGTCTTTTCAGGTTCACTTTACGACCCTGGTTAGTTATATCTAGGAATATGGCTCCGGTAAGAGCTTTGAAGCTAGAAGTCTACAGATCTATTTTAGTTAGATGGTTATGTAATATTAGATTAGATTATTTAGTTGTGTACTACAAAAGAACTATACGGTTTGTAATAGTAATGTAGCGTTTATTCACTAAGTTATTTCTTTCATATATTTGTTATTTCTTATCAAGCAACTTAAAAGATCCTGTTGTTTTGAAAACCTGTCATTCCCTGAAGGTAATCTAGTGATGGTATTCAAGTATAACTTGTTTACTACTACTAGGTTACCCTCGGGGCGTGACAAACAAACTGACTTATTCATCTCCAAAACAACTCCAATACTTCCCTATACTCATATACTACACTTCAAGAGCTTATTTAGCTAATCAAACACCTTTCACTTCTTAAAATTTCATTTGAAAAAAATTATATCCATGGAAGAATTAAAAAAATAAATGAAAAGAAAAGCATATAAACTTTAACTTAGGCTTCTTTAACTTGGTGGTGAAGTCTTAAAAGAGTTCTTGAAAATTGGGCAATAAAATTAGATCAATAAGATGTGATATATTAGATGGTGAAAGAGGCGGTGAAGGTAGTCTGTTTGGATTATGTTTGGCACAATTTTCAGTTGATATTATCCCTTAGGTTGCTTTGACTTTAGGGGCAGCTAATATGGGAAAGAATCAGCTTGGGCTTGGGTTTGGGCTTTAATAATAAGGCTTGTATTGGTGTTTGGGTTGATTTTGTTGAAAATCTTGTGCTAACTTACATAAAACAAACGATACAAATACCAAATCACATAACACATTAATTTTTATTTAACATGCATAATTTATTAACTAAGTAAATCACAAAAATTCATATTTCCAACAAGCAAAAATATACATAATTTAATTAAGCATTGAAGTTTAAGGATATTTCACTTTTCCCTTCTTCAAGAAGTTTTGTCCCTGAAACTTACCTCATTCACTGTCCAAATAGCTGGATGCTTCTGTCTCATGAAGTGTTTTTTTCCCAAGTAGCTTCCCTTTCTATTTGACCACTCCACAACACTTTGACAAAAGGCATAGTCTTGTTCTCAAAAATTAGTCCATTCTACCAATATTCTAATAGGTTTCTCAACTGTAGTCAAATTAGGCTGAATCTCTGCCTAATTAGCATTGATGATAGTGTTTGGTATCGAATATACATTTTCTTAACTGTGATACATGAAAAACATTTGACAAATTTGGAGGTAACGATATTCTATAAGCCAATGGTCCAATTATTTCAATATTTCAAATGGACCTACATATCTTGCATTTAACTTTCTCTGACACCAAATTTGAACACCATTTAGTCAGAGATATCTAAGGAATACATGATCACCAATTTCAAACTCAAGAAGTCTTCACCTTATATCTACATAGCTTTTGTATCTCTGAGCCACTTTCATTCTCTGTTTAACAATATAATCTCATCAATAGCTTGTTGCACTAAATCTAGGCCAATCAAAGATCTTTCTCTTATTTCATCCTCGTGTAGAGGAGATCTACATTTTCTTCCATATAAAGCTTCGTATGGCACCATCTGTATAGTTGCTTGGTAACTATTGTTGTATGCAAACTCAATCAACGGCAAATGGTCATCCCATCGTCTACCAAAATCTAATGCCCAAGCTTTTAACATATCCTTTAGAATCTGAATGGTTCTTTCTATTTATCCATCTATTTATGGATGAAAAGCAGCATTAAATTGTAGATGAGTACCCAATGCTTCATGCAAACTCTTCCAAAATCAACTGACAAATCTTGAGTCTCTATCAGACACAACTAATGCTAGTATGCCATGTAGCCTCACTATTTCTTTAACGTAGATGTGGGCCATCTTCTTGAGTGAACATCCAGCTCTCAAAGGAATGAAATGCATGGATTTCGTTAATCTATTGACTATCACCCATACTACTTCATGTCTAACTAATGTTGTTAGCAAAACAGATACAAAGTCCATAGTTATATTTTTCCACTTCCATTTAGGTATAGGCAAAGGTTGGAGCTCACCTCCAGGTCTCTGATGTTCAATCATTATTTGTTGGCATGTCAAGCATTTGGATACATGATCAGCTACATCACGCTTCACATTATCCCATTAGAAGATTTTCTTTAAGTCTTTATACATTTTTGTACTTCCTGGATGGATGGAATAAGTTGAAGCATGAGCTTCCTTCATAGCTTCCTTTCTCAAATCATGAATCTTTGCCACATAAATTCTATTTCCATATCTAATAACCCCATCATCACTAATTCTCAATTCTTTTCTTTTCCCATTCCTTATAGTAGAAATTAACTTCTTACTTTTAGGATCTTCTTTTTGCCTTCTTTGATTTGATCTAGAATTGTGGGTTGAAAGGTTAAACTAGAAAGCATGATGTCAACTTTATTCAAAGTTACTTCAATGTCCATTTTTTGAAAATCTTCTTATTTTTCCTTTTTTCTATAATCAAGTTGCCACAATCACTTACTTCTTTCTACTAAAGCGTCACTACTACATTTGCTTTTCTAGGTGGTATAAGATCTCAAATCATAATCTTGATCAACTATAACCACTATCTTTGTCTCATGCTCAGTTGCTTTTCATGAAGATATACTTTAAGCTTTTGTGATCTATGTATATCTTGCATTTCTCTCTAAAAAGATAATGTCTCCAAAGCTTTAGGGCTAAATCTATTGTTACCAACTCTAAATCATGGATAAGATTTTTTCTTATGTGGTTTTAGCTATCTTGACATAGGTAATAACTTTACCATCTTATAAGAACACATCTTAGACCTTGAATCGAAGCATTGTAAATCACAACCCTTTTTTAGTAACTGATAGGGTTAATATAGGGGTTGATACTAACCGTTCCTTCAATTCTTGGAAATTTCTTTCACATTTGTCGTCCCATACAAATCTAACATGTTTTTGTGTCAACTTATCAAAGGAGATGTGATCTTTGATAATCTTCAACAAACCTTCTATAGTAGCCACTAGTAAACTTCTCACTTCTATAACATTTGTCGGCCTTTGCCATTCTATAATAACTTTAATTGTCTCCAGATCAATTGACACACCACCCTTTGATATCACATGCCCTAAGAAAGCTATCTCTTCAAGCCAAAAACTTGCATTTATTAAATTTTGCATATAACTTCTTTTCCGTAAGTCTTGCATCACTAGGTTCAAATGTTCCTCATGTTCTTTTTGATCACGAGAATATACTAGAATGTCGTCAGTGAATACAATCATAAACAAATCCAAATAATCCTTGAACACTCTATTCATGAGATCCATAAAAGCTGCTGGAGCATTAGTCCACCCGAATGGCATGACTAGATACTCAAAGTGTCCATAGCTGGTATGAAAGGCTGTCTTTGGAATGTCCTATGGGTTAATCTTGAGCTAATAATACCCAGATCTCATATCAATCTTTGAAAACACTGTTTCTCCTTTCAATTGATTGACCAAATCATCAATTCTTAGCGAAAGGTACTTATTCTTTATTATGACTTAATTCAATTTTCTATAATCGATACATATTCGCAAACTCCCATCTTTCTTCTTCACAAATAGAACCGGAGAACCACATGGAGAAATAGTGGGTTCGATAAAACCAAGCTCTTTCAAATCTTGCGATTATTGTTTCAATTCTTTTAACTCAGCCGGTGCCGTCCTATAAGGTGCTTACGATATAGCGATTGTTCTCGAAACTATATCACTCCCAAATTCAATCTCTCAATGAGGAGGTAAACTAGGCAGTTCTTCAAGAAACACATCTACGAAATCGTTCACTATTGGTACCATATCGATATTCATTTCTTTTGCATAAACTGTTGCTACGATAGATTTTTCCCATAACTCTGTTGTAAACCCCTAAATTTTCCATAACTCTTAGAAAATAATCCTAGGTTTAAATATCGAATTCGAAACCCTAAAAATTGACTCAAGTTAAAAATGAATTCTAAATAAGATCAACTACAAAATTTCTTAACCTTGAGAAAAAGAGAACCCTTAAAAACATAATGGAGAATCCAACAATCGTTTGATTCAATATTTGTACGCTAAACAATTCATCTGTGATCCTAACATAAACCAGAGTATATCCAAACAATATTCAATGACAAAATTATAAAACCTTAAACCCCTCGGTGAATTTCAAAATAAAAAATTTAAACTAAATATCAAAAGTCAACCCGAGTCAACACATAACCCTAGATTCGATTAAACAGTCCTGAGAATTGTAAAATATTAAATAAATCATAAAATAAAGTAAAACTTAAAATTTGAACCAAAATATGACACGGTCATAAATCCCAAAATTTTATGATCTTACAAATAAACCATAAAGTTGGAATTAAATTGGATACCTTAAACGTCAACTAAGTCAATAACAAATCCTAGTGAGACTAGATCCGACAATCCCGTGCTCAAAACCCTAAGATAATGAAATTAGGATAATCATAGATTATAGTCCATAATAGTGTAATATAGCCTAAAAAGATCATATGTGTCAAAAATTCTTTTGTTTCAGATCGAAATGGGAACACATTTCAAAAACAGTGTCTCGAAACACAAAAACGATAAAAATATTCCAATGACACCATTAGACTTGTAATAATATGAGGATTCCAAAAATATCAATCTTAGAATTTTTCGGCATTTAAAAATATCAGATATAGCCCTTTATGCATTTTCATTACTACTGGTATTTTATTTTATAGTCTACTATTTACTATACTATTCCTATTATTCAATACTATTACTTATATCTATTTTTTCTTATAACCTACATACCTGTCTTTTACATTGACTTTTCAAATATTAATTTTTACTAAACTTCTCCTATACTTTACTTACTTTTCTTTACTAAAATTAATTTTTAATCATATTTTCTCTCTCTCTCTTATGCATGCCGTCCATCCTCTCTCTCTCTCTCTTCCTCTCCATTTTTTTCTTTAATAATTTATCTAATTACATCTAATTTAGCTCTACATTTATCTATAAATACCCCATCTCCCTCTATTTCTTTCACACATCTCATTATACATACCAAAACTCTACCAAATTTTGCTCTCTATAAAAATTCTCTCTCAAACACTTTCTACCATGTACTTCTCTCT
Source organism: Combretum micranthum (assembly GCA_024138025.1). Taxonomy (NCBI): domain Eukaryota; kingdom Viridiplantae; phylum Streptophyta; class Magnoliopsida; order Myrtales; family Combretaceae; genus Combretum; species Combretum micranthum. The sequence goes on from JAMXBD010001526.1 coordinate 159,013, forward strand.
AAGAAAAATATCAAACACATTACCCATTTATTTCTTCAACCTTCAAATCCTCCATTAACCTCAGGTAAAATTCCTAGAACTATCTTCATGTTCATATTAATATAACATGAACATAATGTATGTTTTTCAAACCCATGCGGTATTATGAAAGTAATAATATGTTCATGTCTTGTTAACAATGTTCAAATATTATCATTATTGTTGTTATATTATTACGCTTTATTTTTGCTCCTAATCTAACTTTTATACATTACTAAGTATATTTATGTATATATGTTCTTAAGGCCTATAAGCTGACTAAACTTTTATTTATTCATGCTCTTATATTTCTTGCAATTTATTTATTTATTTCATGCAATTTTATTAAGACTAGTCATTCTAGTCTTAGACTTGTCCTCATCAAGACAAAACTTTTTGTTTTTCTTTCTTTAGGACTTGTCCATAATCTAAGTTCGAGGAGCCTTGATATAAGTCTAAGCCTCTCATGCTTTTCTTATTATTTTCTTACTTTTCTTTTTGGAACTAGTCCATTGTAAGTTCTAGAAAGCTTTGATACAAGCTAAGACTTTGCAATATTGATTTTACTTATAAGCTTATTTAATTTTCTATATGTGTTTTTTTTAACATAATTACAAGTTCATATTCATGTATGAATATAATGTTGTTGTCTTGATAAAATTTCCAAAGAAACAAAAGGAGTTATTTTCTCACTTAAAAATAAGAACTAAACTCTCTAGAACTATGATTTAACACTTAGGACAAATTTTTACTAAAACATAAGATTATGGTTCAACAATACTCTTTTCAAAATAATAAAATAAGTTTACTGCTAAATTTTAATATTTATAATTCATTGCTTTGCAATATTTTCTTAAAAACTTATTTATAAGGCTTATAGCAATACCTTGAAATATATTAAGAAAAAGTAAGATTTTCTAGTCAAAGAGTAAATTCAAATCACAAGTCCAACACTCACCTAGGAAAGATTTCCATTAAAACTTAGGATCATGATTTAATAATATCCTTTTAAAAAAAATTCAATAAATTCATCATAAATTTTTAAGTGTTGATATTATACAAATATTCTTCAAAACTTAATTGAATAATTCTGTTGCTCTTATTTCAAAATACTAAAATAAATTAGTAAATCTTAATGTTGACAATTCCTTGTTATACAATTTTTTTTAAAGAATTTTTTATAGAATTCACACCCACATATTAAAAAACATTAACAATCAAACAATTTTTCTAAGACAAGTTTAAGAGCAACTAACTAGTTAAAGATTCTCTTAGGAAAATCTAAAATTAGTAGACAACTCAAAGAACAATTTTAAAGAAATAAATCATCTTTATAAAGTTAAGAAAATACAAATGATAGTTTTATATGAGTAGGTATTCATTAGTAATAACCTAAAATTTTGATTTTCTTCCAATGACTTGAAGAAAGATTTTGTAAACTTCATTTTCCAACTTCTAAAAGTGAATTGTTTTATGAAAAATCATTATTAAGACAACATCACTAGAATCATGCATTTAATATAAGTTATATCTATATTAAAGGATTTTTCAAACTATATAAATATCTATGTGTTGTAATGAACTTTTTGGATGAAGCAAGATTTTGAAAAGTTACAATTGAGGACTGGAATTTTCGTGGTAAATCTGTACCGATCCATTTTAGAACCCAAATGGCTTTTAATGTTCAAAATAACCTTAGAAATAGATAGATCTTTCGAGTAAGCAGAGAAAACATCCTATATTTGAAATTTCGAGTTAAAATGAGCAAGTTATAACCATTTAAAGTCAAAATTTGCATTCATCCGATTTTTAACAAAAATAGTGAAATAGAATTAGAAAGTATGAGTAGAACTTTTGTGAAATACTTATTATGGATATTTCTTTTGTCTAGGTGATGAAGAATATGATACTCCCCTTCCTAAGGATTACTATAACTAAAAAGATTGCAATATGGACGAGTGAGTTTTCCCCTACTATTTAGTTACCTTGCTTGTGCTTGTAGGTAGTTGCACTAGATTTGTAAGCACAAAATAAAATGAATATGAACGGGGGTATGGGTTTATATGTATATGCTTTTATATATGTGTGACAATGGATGCTAAGCATATCAAAACCAACAAATGATTACTTAAGTATATCATTAATATTACATGTTGTTTATGTGGTATGATGCTTGCTTGATCACCTTTAATTATACCATAATTATACTTGGCTTTGATATAAATTAAATGGACATGCATTGGATCTATTGATAAAGTCATATTTCACTAATTTTCCTTGATCAAATCATGATCAACTTGTTATAGATTTTATAGAAATCAATTGGAAATGGTACTTAAGTGTGTTCATTGTATTATTTTAGGTCATTAAGGATTTATCTTTCAAACACAAGCAAATTGGAGAAGTGTTGTGCAAATTTGGATAAAAACATATTGTACACCGACAAGTCTGCAAAGAACACCGTCGACGTTGAATGGAAAAGAGGCGGCCTTCAAGAGAATTGACAAACGCTGCCAGTGTTCAATGAAGAAATCCAACTAGCATTCAAAAATTATAATGTACACAGGCTAAATTTGATCATACATCGCTGGCTTTGAGGCAATGCTAGATGTGAACAGAATAAAAATTATTAGAGCTGGCCTTTACACCGCCAGCTTTCATAAGGGAAAATCCAGCGGTTTGTGACTTTTCATTATACATCGACAACTGGAATGGTTACACCATTGGTGTTGAAGATGGCGTATATTTATTGCTGCTCCTAAAAATTAATTTTTACATTAAAGGCCGGTCAAATTTAATTAAAGGCCGCAGCCTTTAATGCCGACATAACTCCCCTGTAACCCTTTATATATATTCATCATGTTGTCATTTGTGGAGATATCGAAAAACCCTAGCATGTTTTCTCTCTCTTTTCATAGCTCCTTGATAAATTAGGGCATAGACACTAGTTAGCTTTTTCCTGTTGATTTGAATAAGGATTCCATACCGGGATTCAAGTGGAAAACATTATTTGGATTTGGATTTCAAGAACCAGATTTCTTTAACAGGTGATTTTGTTCTTTTTCTTATATTCAAATGTTAGATGATGTTTGATGCTTGACTTCTTATGGTCTTAAATCAGTTTTGAGTTGTAGATCTGATTGATATGATTGATTATTCCTGTTGTTGATTGATCATTTGTCTATATTCGATTTGTTGATGTTATTTCACATATCAAGGATTTTGGATTAGACTGGAATTCATGATAGATTAGGATTGTAATTGGAAAATTCTTTTCTAATCAATTTTTGAAAATCTAATTTGGATTACAGATTACATAGGGATATGGATTTGAATTCAATTAGGGTTTGGTAATTGAATAGATTAATCAATTGATCACTTTCCTAGGAGTAGGGAACATTGATTGGTTAATTTAGGGTAATAGCTTGCTTTGGGAAAAGAAGTTGTTTTCTAGTGCTTGATTGTTTAGAAACTGGACCCATTGACAATTTTGGATTGGACATATTTTGATTGATAGCATACATTCATTTGATTGTTTGGATCTATTGGCTTTTAACCTAATCAATTACAGGTGCTGGAAATCTAAGATTTTTATATTCTTAGTTATATAAAAGAATATCTAAAAAGAGAAACAACATTTTGATTTGCCTAGTTATGAATTGGACTGATATAGTTGATAGCTAGTCCTCACTCCCTGTGGATTCGACTCGATATTCATTGAAATTTTATTATTGCCTACGCACCCGATATACTTTCGGTTAAATATCTGCTCATTTAAAAGAAAGTGAATACAACTAAAAAGAGTTTTTAAAAGCATATATTGAAAAAGCGTGATTACTTTTTGTCAAGTAACATACTAAAGATTGCTACTCCTACGCGAGGAATCAAAAGGCCAGAGGTTAAGCTTATTCTTAAGGAACTAAGGTGTACCGATAATACTTCCCAAGGATAAGCCGCGTAGATCGATCACTGTGAGTAGAATGCTCGGGGACTAGCAATGAAGATAGTAGAGATCTTTAGACCTAAATTCCCTAACCCTTGATACGGAGGGCGTAAATCCATTCTACATATGGTTTCTGAATACCCATACATAATTGTTTATATCATGTGGTTGTTGCATTACATAGCATATGTGTGAATTAATAAACTTGTTTGAAATCACGGTATGAATAAAAAGGAATATTTCACTAAGTTCGTTGTAAGCTTACATCTCCAAAGATTTTTTTTGAAACAAATATGATTGAGACTCTATCCAAGGATAGGAAACTAAGGAAATCAATGATGGATTATTGAGCTTCTACGGAAGAAGTAGAAGCATAGAAAGAATTTTCTTGTTTGAAATTTCTTTATGAGTAACGTATGTTATATTGAATTTTCAAGAGTATTAGGAATTGTATTTATATAGTCTTGAAGACAATAGCGGGGGTGTACCCCTAAGAGTTGTAATTAATCTTATTTATGTTTTATGAAATGTATTCTTCTTGCCTTGTTACTTAATCGCTATCAATGTAAATTGCACTACTTCGATGCATTCTTTCTGATGTGTTATACGCCTTGTGCATAATATGAAAGCCTTTGCATGACAAAAGAAGTCATTCTTAGGTATTAATATTATATGACGGCTTGCCACGTTTAGGGTATCCCTCTGGGTGTGACAGTTTAAGTTGGTATCAGAGTGACGATGTTTTGGGAATTAGGGGAAAGGATACAAGGATATTAAAACGATAGAATTTGATCTTAGAAATAAAAAGGTGGACATTAAATGACCTTAAGTTAGGAGTGTTAGCTTTAACTTCGGTGACCCATAAGATCTGATTTCTAATGACTGGAGAATAGAATTCTACCCTGATCTGGAGAAAAAGGTGGAAATACTCATACAAGAATTGGAGAATATTTAGAATGATACGAACAATGAATGGAAATACTACCCAAGAAAGGTTCATCCTAGAATGTTGATTCCAAACTTGGAGAGAGTGGTAATAATTGGAGAATGATCTTAACAATATGTGAGAACAACATGAAGGAAATGGGAATCCGAAATATAGAATGAATAGAATAAACTTGTCTCAACAACCCATAAGGTTTAGTGCCTAGTAACTCCTAGCCGATAACCCATAAAACCACTAGGTGAATAATACCAATTAAGTGCCTACGCCAACACTTTAATTAGATGAATGAAAACTTGTAATAAAGTGTTTTGCTACACTTCTTTTTCTCTAAAGTAAGTAACATGTGCATAAAACCTGAATTTGATAAAAATATATCTAATGCGATCGTTTCACTTGTTTTAGGAAATTACCCAAGGAGACTATGCCACGAGCAAACATCCCTCTCGAAGAATGATAAGAACAAGAATCACCCCACCACAAGAACAAACTCAAGAAATTCTAACTACTCTAAGACATCTAAAGATAAGTTAGATGAGTTCTTACTACAAGTGCCTATGATTTTTGCGCCCACTTTAGTTATGAGATCTCAACTCGAAACAACAGAAACAACTCGAGCACCTTTCTTCATGACTAATCTAGAACCCAAGGCTAAGAGACATAAGTGACTCGAACCTTTTAAGAAAGAAAATGCCATATCTTATAAAGTTAAGTGCTGGAAGTGTAAGGGAGGATATGATCCCAAAAGGTGCTCGCGACTACAGTGTAAGTGTTACCTTTGTGGAAACTCCAACCACAAAATCCACGATTGTCCTAAAAAGATTGATACTACCTGCTTTTTTTGCACTAAGGAAGCACATTGTGCCAACAATTGCTCAAAGACATTGAGGGAATGTTACGTGTGCAGACGTCCCATTCACCAAACCGGAAATTGCCATAGAAATGCCATAGTGACTTGTCGTGCATATGATAAGTGGAATCGCTATATAAGTAAGCGCATGGAGCTGCAAGATTCGTTCGTTGACAAAATCTTATCCCTAAAAGAGATAACCCATCTAAGAGAGAATATGGAAATTGGACTAAGTTCCTATAACAACACCTCATAACACAGGAAAAGAAGGAGTTCTTAATGATGAAGATAAGGAATCAATAGGATTAACATGTTAAGGAAATATCCTTACCCTATAAAGGGTAACCCGAAGCAAAGATGAAAGTTAGGTCTTTCACAAAGCATTTAGCAGAATTGTCTAAGTAATGCTTTATCAATTAAACAAAAGGATGAAATTGTAATCATGTTTTGCATTATTTCTTTCAATTTTTGTAAACAAAGGATTTAAGCCTTGCTCCTATTTCCATGTATTTGCTTTAATGATATGAATTTCCTTTTTATTGCTTTGATTTCAACAAGTTTTCAATATTTCTTTTATATATATATATATATATTTACGCATTTCCATGCTCGATTGCTTTTGGGCATGCTTCTTTAAGTTTTTCTGAATGTCTAAAACTTAATAGGATTCAAAAGTCTCACACAAGACCTAATAAAACTATAGATCACAAAGGAGACACAGCCATACACAATGCAAACTTGAAATACCCCCTATGAAACTTGAGAATCAAGAAGGATCTCAACAACCGAATCAACTAGGAGAAGTCTCGGCTAATATCGATCAACTTGCCAGCTTATAAGAGATTACATTCAATAGGCTAGAACCATACCAGCACCAGCCACACATGCTTAAGAAGTGACACTTGAAGTTCCAACACTACCTATTGCACTGGCACCAACGGTACCACTATCACCTAGACCATATCAAAGTATGTTGCCTGACTTTCTAAAGTGCAATTGGTATTTTGATGGAGCTTTTCGAAAACTGGATGAAGCCAATGATTGGTTAGCTTATATAGAACGATTCTTTTGCGTTTTTGAAGTACGACATCACCTTAGACTCACCTACGACACATATATGTTAACATTCAATGCAAGGATATGGTGGGAATCGAGGAGCAGAGAACTACTACCACCAATCACACGAGAAACATTTAGGCATGAATTTTTGGAGAACTTTTTCCTTGGAAGCTTGAGAGTTCAATATAGTGTGGATTTCTTATGTATCTCTCAAGGAGACTATAGCCTCGAGCTATATGAAATAGAGTTCAATAGGTTACTACAATATGCCCTAGAGTCATACAAGCATAGCGAGGAACTCAAGAGACAAGTGTTTCTAAATGGTTTAAATGAAGACCTCCAGGTTAGATTAGATGAATTCGATATCAAAAGCTTTAGGGAATTTGTAGAAAGAGCCAAAATTGTGGAGAATGCTAAAAAAGAAATATCGTAGAATTTAAGAAAAAGCCTTGTTATGGAACAAGTTCAAGTGCTAGATTTGGAATATTCCAACTCGCTAGCAATTTGGATGAGGACGAGAACCTAACAATGGAAGAGATACAATGTTGGAAGCGTAAAAAGGGCATTAACCTAAATAATGCCGACATCTACAATCTAAGTGTTACCTCTGCTGGAGCCCTAATCATAAAATAAAGGACTTTCCCAAGAAGATTGCCACCACGTGCTTCATCTACACAAAAAATAGGACATTTAGCTAAAACGTGTCCTGGATGAAACAACCCACACATCAAGTCATTGCATCCATCTAGTAATAGAAGGAATGAAGGCCATAAAAGATATAGGAATAAGAACCACTTAGGAATACCTTCACCTAGAACACATGGACATAACCTATAACAATAGTGTGTTTACGTAGGAGCCAGTGACGAGGAAATAGGACTCACTGCCACAGAAGAGGATGATAATCGTGGATAAAATTTAACATCAAGCTAGCTTTGTACCTGTAAACCCCCAAATTTTAGAAATTAGTTTAGCATAAAACCCTAAACTGGAAGTCAAACAGAACCCTAAAGGTCAACAAAACCGTAGTTTACCATAACCGATTAAATCCGGCATTGCCGTTTTCTTTCACCTTGAAAAATGAAGTTGGGATAATTAGCTAGGATAGTTTGTAATAACCATAGGTTTTATAAAAATATCAGTTTCGCGAATTTCGGATGTCCTTTGAACCCGATCGGACACGATTATCGAAAAGCGTGATCGGGAGCCTGGAATAATAAAAATATTCTAAATATACCATTAAACTCGTAAAAATATAAGTTTTCCAAAAATATCAGTTTCGTAATTTTTCAGAAAGTAAAAATAACAGATGTAGCTATTATACGCGTATTTCTTACTACCGGTACTTTATTAGTCATATCTATCTTACATTACACTATTCATTATTATTCTACACTATTCTTTTATCTCTACTTTTTCTTACACCTATTCTTACACTCTATAACTTAATAATCTTAACTTTTTACCTTTCCCATAACTTTATTTCACATCTACCTTACACATTTCACCTTCATTTAACAAAAAGTCAAAAAAATAAATCACATCCACCCCCCCAATGCATGGCCGACGCCCTTGTCCCCCTTCCCCTCTCAATTTGTTTTATTTTTCTTTATATTTAATCACACAAAATCACTCCTCAATTTCCTATAAATACCCCCATCTTCTTTCACTTCTTTCACACATTCACTACCCACAAATTCTTACAAAAACTCTCCAAAATCTCTCTCAAAACTCTCTCAAAATACCATTCCAACACTCTCTCAAAATAATTCCACAACCACTTTCACCAACAAACAAAACCCATAACCACATAACCATACCAAAGTCTTCTTTAGGTAACCACTTCATATTTCTTTCTTCTTCTTCATGTCATGTAACTTTACATGACCATAGTGTGAGTTTCCAAGACTACAAGTTATGGAAGCCACATTATTTCATGATTGTTCTTGTTCATGCCAATCCATTTATGTTTATGTTGTTTTATTAATGATAATATATTATTATCTATATATATATATATACATATTCATTAGAGCATATAGCTCACTTGCAATTTATTTATTTCATGCAAAGCAATTTATTTATTTATTCCATCACAATTATTTCTATTCCTTGTTGATTAGATTAGTCTCTAGTCTTAACTTGTCCTCATCAAGTCAAAACAAGTTTTTCTTTTTTTATTTTATTTTATTTTGGGACTAGTTTATTCTTAGTCCTGTGAGCCTTGAAAAAGCTAAGACTCTAATACTTGACTTTATTATTTATGCTTTATGTTGTTTTGTTTACTATTATTCTCATAATTATGTTCATTTAGATTGTTGTCCAAAAATTTTAATTTTTAAAAATGATTAAACAAAAGAAGAATTTTTGTCACTTAGAAATAAGTTTGTGTAAAGAATAAAATCTATAAGATAACAAAAGATAAACTCATTTCCTTTTAAGTTATAAAAAGAACCCACTATAAATTTTAGAAACAACTTTAAAAGCTACTTAAAGACTTTATTACTCCACTTTGTTTTTCAAAAGAAAATATTTGTTGATACAAAAATGGTTCTTTTTATAAAAAGATAAACAAAATGAATGGCTAAGGAAATTTCAAGTAAAGACCTTTACAAACAAATAGGCAAAAAAAATCTATGCTTTGAAAACAAAAATAAAATTTTTTCTTTTCAAGTTACAAGAAGAAACCACTAAACTTTTAGAAACTACCTTACTATAAAAAGGTTTCTTAAGTGACAAATTGATCTACCTTGTTTTTATCAATAAAATAAATTTTTATGCATGGATGATTTCTATGAAAAACATAAGATATGAGGAAAGAATGAGAAAGTTCAAGTAAAAGATTTTTTTTTTTTTTTGCAAAACAAATAAACAAAAGAATTTGTACAAGAAAAATAAATATGAAGAATAGCATGTTTTCTAAGAACTTCAAAGTAGTATTAGTGTAGAAAACTTAGAAAATAGAAAATGTTATTTTCAAAAAGTTACTTAGGAAGAATAATAAAATCAACGTAAAGCATTTTAGGAAACAAAAGGGAACAAGGTATTCATTTCAAGAAATCTACAAAAACAATTTTTGAAAACTATATTCTTCCAACATTGTTTTACTCAATAAAAATAATTGGACAACAAAACACTTGAGCATGTTTCAATATGAGCTATGTAGTTATAAAAAGAGAATTTTTTCAACTATATAGATAACTAAGTATTTATCAAACATGTTTTGATTTCTTGAACCAAGGTTGTTTTTACTTGGAAAATCCGTGGTGAATCTTGTCACCACTGTTTCGAAGTCTATATGACTTTGTTTGATGAAAATAATTTTGGAAATGGGTAGATCTTTTCGAGTAGGTAGAAATTGGTATATTATATGCGCGATTCCGAGTTAAAATGACCAAGTTATGGCCATTTTAAGTTGGAACATTCCTTTATACGAACTTTAACGTTCTTTTGACATTGTTTTGTCAAATTTTAAGAAAATCATCAAGGAATACTCATTGTGGGTATTTTCTTTGGCTAGGTGACCCCGAGGAAGGATTCCTTTACCCCGAGGATTATTACGACTAAGTGGAGTGTGTGAACGACTCATCCACCTAGAGGAATAGTCAACATGGCATCGTGAGTTTATTTTCATTAACTGCTATACTTGTTGTGCTTGTAAATTAGTTGCATTAGAGTTAGGAAAAGATAAACCGATATGTATGTAAAATAATTCTTTGAAGGAATTTTTAAGAATATTGAAGCCGGAATTGTTTTAAATGATTGTTTTAGTATAATATTGATTTGTGTGAAATTCCTTGATCGCCTTAAATTTAAAAATAATTATGCTATGATTTTATAAATTAATGAATTCATGCATACCACGAAGTGAGTCACATTGCATTTTGGGTTATTATCCTTGGGTGAGAAGGATAGTAAGCTCATGTCGAAAGCAACACTTGGCAGGAGATCCGAAAGTGATTGCTTGGCGGCTTAATGGAAAATGCTTGGCGGAAGATCCGAAAGCAAGGTCAATCAAGTAGATTTGGAATGCTTGGCGATGAGTGCTCGCAAGCATGAAAACTTTTTAACTAAAACTACTTGAATTGAGGTTATGTATCACCAAACCCGAATGGAGGGCGCAAATCCATTCAACATATAGTTCCCGGAAAACTATATGCTTGTTTTGCCCACGTGCTTGTTGCATTATATTCGTTTGTTTAATCAACTTGTTTGAAATCTTGTTACAAGAAGTTATTTATGGAAATAGTTCTCACTAAGCCTATTAGCTTATATCCCGATAGATATCTTTTGTAGTTTCCCTACTTATGGTTAAGGCCACGTGGACCCTGCGGGCAGGTAATTTCTTTTTGGGTAATAGAAATTTAGATAAAGAGTAGTATTAGTAATGATGTACAAATATTCTTGTAATAGATTAGAGATCGGGGGAAAATGCCCCTAAGTTTGTAAAACTATTGATATGAATAAATGATTATTATGAATCCTCTTTTCTTAAATATGTTATTTATATCTTCTTAAACTTCATAATTCCATATATGGTCCTCTAAAGTTGTGAAGGCACGACTTACACTTAATATAAAAGCTTTTGGGAATGGCTAAGGTTGTCATACTTAAGCTTTAATATTGAGTGTGGCAGACTGCCACGTTTAGGGTACCCTTTGGGGGTGACAATTTAAGTTGGTATCAGAGCATGGTTTAAGAACCTAGGAGTCATAATTATAGAATTGGACTTAAGAAGAATTGACTTAGAATAGAGTAAGAAAGACTTAGATAGAATAGAATGGGTAGAATAAGTTTTTTTCTAATCTCTTTCCTTTACGTAGATCACCATAGATGAGGCCCGTCTTCAGGCTAAGAACTTCCGGAAAGGACCTTTCGAAAAACCGGAGATTTATCGGATGAGACTTAGAGTTTTATGTGAGGAGTTTGCTCTAGCAGGACAACCTAAGACCATTCGGGAGATGTTCCAAATCTGGAAGAGGGGAATGATGCAAACCGAATGGAAAGGAGTATTACGGACTATTCACAACTGTCCTATAGGAAAGAAAATGACCGAGTTAGAAATGATATACGTTGTGGAACGTATCGCTGCCATTGCTGAGGATAGGCCTATGTTGAAGGAAGCAACATTTGTCTTTAGAGAAGACGGACGACGAACTTCACCAAATTTCCGAACATGGAGGAAAATTGGACCTATATTCGTTTACGCCCATGATAACTTGATGGATCATCTCGAATGGATGAAGGCTGACATCAACAACATCTTCCACTGGCATGGAGTATACCAGGAAGTCCTACAACCCCCAACCCAAGTGCCTACGGAGCCGCCTGCCTTTATGGGAATCCAACTAGGGATGAACGAGCCCCTACGTCTACGAGATGATGGATCGATTGTAAGCCTTGGAAAATTTCAATAAATAATTCTAAAGATGAACTATGGAAATAAAACCCTGAAAGTCACTTCGAGTTAAAACCGAACTTCGATGAGTCCCAAATTCCGAACGAATCTAGAAATTCCTGAATCATGAAAAAAAATAATAATAAAATAAAATAAGGAACCTCAGAAATAAAATAGCAACCCAATACACTTCCATTCTAAAACCTCTACGTACGACAAATTTTATATTTAACTCCAACTTATAAATTCGGATGTAATAGAGCCCTAAAACAAATTGTTAAGAAGTAAATAGTGATTAACCTTCGGGAATAAAACTCAATCCAAAAGAATTCCGAGAACGTTGTGAGACATTAAATATTTATGAAAATCGACCTTAAAATAAATTCCACCAATCAGACAAGTCATATAATAATGAAATATCAGTTTTTATATTAGCAATGGTGTAAACCGGAAGGTTAACCGAGAAACCTAAGTCCCTGAAACTCCCAAGAAATTCCGTAGTTTAGATCCGGCAATTCCGTGTTCCTAAAGCAAGGAGTCGGAATAAAAGGAAAAGGTGTAATTGGTTCGTTTTAAAGCCTAGGATGTTATAAAGGAAGAGATCAACGAGTTTTCGACCTATTCAAATCCGGTCAGGTGCCGACTTCAAAAAACGCGCCCTGGGATTCGAAGTGTTAAAAATATGTTATTAATGCCGTTAGACTCATATTTCTATAAGGATCTCTAAATTATTAGTTTTACAGATTTTCAAATAGCTAGAATTATCCGATTTTGCAAATTTATTTGTATTTCATTACTACCGGTAATTAGTGAGTTTTCCAGTACGGTTTAATGTTATTAGTTACCTAATAATAATAAATAATAATAATAATAATAATAATAATAATAATATTATATTATTATTATTTTTATTATTATTATTATTATTATTATTATTATTATTATTATTATTATTATTGTTATTGTTTTATTATTATTATCATCATCATCATCATCATCATTATTATTATCATTATTATTATTATGTATACCCTAGTTCTCCTAGTGATCGGATAAACTTCGGAAACCGGAGAACAAAACCCTATATCGGTCTGGTTCAAGCTTAGTGAGAGGAACTTAGAAACCCTGAATCCGGCTTTCCTTCGGTTTCATAATAAAGGAAGTTTTATAAAGTAAATGAATGTGAATTATTTGTTTAGAGTATATTTTAGACCTTTGAAAATTTTAAATTCGGAAATTTTTCAATTCCGGGCCTTCCCGAACTCAATTACGGAAAAGCGTGCCCCGGGATCACGAACTCAGAAAAATGTTTCGGAATATTCATTAGAACCATAATTTTATAAGGATTCCAAAAATATCAATTTTATAATTTTCCGGGCTATAAAAATTACAGTTATAGCCTTTTTCCGTGTTTTCGTTACAACCGGTAAAGTAGATGTCTTGTCTACTATTCACAAGTACAACCTACACTACACACTATCCATACCCTATTCTTACATCCTTACAACTACTCATTACAATTTTCTTTTCCAAGAAATTTTGTTTCCTAATTAATTAATACAATTATTATATTTATTTACACAAAATCCAATTTTTATCAAATTTCAAATCCTCCCTCTCTCTCCTACCCCCTTGGCCGGCGCCCCTCTCCCCCATTTCCCCCTCATTTTTGTTTTATTTTACTTATTTTATTCAAGTAAAACCTTGATCCAACTAATATATAAGCTTATGTTCTCTCTCTCTCCTCATTTTTTATTCTTTCAAAATTGTGCAAAGGTTAAACTCCCTCTTCTCTCCTCTCATTTTGCCGTGAACCACACTTGCACACACACTCACTCACAACTCCATTTCATCTTCCTTTCTACTCCAATTCTCCATATATGTGATGATTTTAAGTCTTGTTATTTCCAAATCTTGTAATGGCAAGACCATTCTTGAGTGTTTTCCACCTTTCATCCCAATGAGCATATGCTAGGGACATGAGAACACTAATACAAGAATCTCAAGCCATCACAAGAAGTGGATCTAGTGTTTAAAAAGTTTTTGTTGGAATATCATCTTGTTCATGCATGTAAAGTAGAGATCTAGCATAGAAAGTTATGTTCATACCATGAAACTCATGATTCATACACTACATATGGTAGATCTAGTGTTTAGACATTCATGCCTTCATCTACATTTATGTTCATATGATTATTTTGGAGCTTTCATGCATTAATGATCATAAAAGCTTAGTTTGGTATATATAAATGTGTTAGTTGATAGATCTTCATGATTTTAAGGCAAGGAGCTTGAAAAGAAAAGATTTTGTTAGAAAAGTTCAAAGGAGAAATTCGGATGATTTTTGAAACCCATTTTAAAAACCCTTGAAACCACTTTATGTCACGCCCCGAAGGGTACCCTAAACGTGGCAGTTCGCCGTACACAATATTAAAGCCTAAGAATGACCACCTCAGTCACGCGAAGGCTTCCATACTATGTACAAGGCGTCTAACACATAAAGGAGACACATCGGAATGATACATTTTATGTTGATACAATTGAGTAACAATGTAAAGGAAATACAATCCACTATACTCCAAATACAAAACCATATACTTCAAAATACAATTCATCAAACTTCAACTACATTCATCCCAAGACTTCACTACATAAAGCTATTACAAAGCAAATCGTAAAGCTTAGCCAAAAACTTCAAGCATTCTTATATCTTGCCGGAATCTCGAAATCATTCTCGGCTTCAACCATCTCGGTCCCCACTTAGCATTCTTGGAATAACCTGCTCATTTAAACATCTATTGGGGTATAAGCTACACTAGCTTAGTGAGATTCATTTCCGCAATAATATACTCAATTGTAAAATATACAAACAAGTTTATTTAAACAATCATATGAATGCACAAGCACGTGAACATACAAGCATATGACTTTCCGGTAGCCATATGTGAATGGATTTACGCCCTCCATTCGGGGTTTGGGGTGGTCCATAAACATGCGACCACAATTCCAATATTTTCTCTTGTGGTTTATAGTGTCTACTCCACTGCCCATTAACATAAGCGACCTCATAGGCCCTTGATGTTAACGAAGGTGGTCCTCCACCTGTTTATATGTATTGGTTTATAGTGTCTACTCCACTGCCCGTTAACTTAAGTGACCCTGCAGATCCTTAATGTTAACGAAGCCCGCTGCCTCCCGATCATACTTTTGTTCCCACCAAAAGCATTCTCGTAATGCAATGTGACTCACTAAATGATATGCATGTACAGTTTATTTATAGAATCGTAGCAAGTTCATTATGTAATTTAAGAGCGATCATAGAGTATTTCAAACAATCCAAGTCTATACTAACTCATACAATATTATTTCAACAAGTCTCATCTCGATATACTTATCATTCATTCAACAGGAAAAGTTCATTTCTCATCAACAATTTTATCTTTACCTAAGTCTAGTGCTACTACAATTACAAGCACACTCAATGAGCATAATTACTTAGGAAATGAACTCACTCGGCCATTGGATCACCGGTCTTCTAGTAATAATAATCCGGTGGCAAAGAGTCAACGTTCTCGGGTTCACCTAATCACATAAGAAATACTCTAATGAGTATTCTACCATCTAAGGATACTAAAACTCTAAGAAAACTTAGTGAAATCGAAATTCGCGTCATTTTCGAAGTCCCGATTTAAAATGGCCATAACTTGGTCATTTTAACTCGGAATCTCGCAAATTTTATATCGATTTCTATCTACTTCGGAAGAGCTTTCTAAATATGAAGTTTAAATCAAGTTTCGAAAATATCTAAGCCTCGGAAATGAGGGATCAGATCTGTACAGCGGTTATATAGATTCCGAAAATGCGGTTTTCATGAATGCACTTGAGATTCCTAAGTACAAAATGAAACTAAATGCCATGGTAATGATTTTCCCTATCATGAATGTCATGATATGAACTCTAATGAGCCTAAGTTCTTATAACTTTTTAGACTTAAAGAATTTAAATAATCTTTTTCTTAGAAAACCATTTTATGCTATTGTTTAACAAGTGAGTTTACTACACTTGGTCACACCTACATATTACAAGGATTTTCTTTAGGAAAACTCCACTTTGTTTAAAGAAATTTTGACCCTTATATTAGTTATATCCTAAGGCCTTTATTTCTTTAATAAAATCTTCATTTATAAACTTTTAAGTGGGTCTTTTACTAGGGTGGTTTCAAAAATCCGAATTTAGAAAATTTCATTTTCAAGTTGATTCCTTTAAGAAAAATGTATTTATACTTAAAACTTTAAGTATTTATTTTACCTATACCCTAAGGACTTCATTTATTTAAGAAAATACCATTTTTGAAGTTGGAAAAATAGTGTTTTCTAACCATCTATCCATTATTACGAATTTTGCCTACAAGACTTTTAGCTCAAAACTTCTATTGACTTCATCTCTTGTTTCCAACATTTTCTTTAATAAAAACTCATTTAGACTCATGAAAAATATTACCAAACATTATCTATCACCTATAGGCTTCATTTCTCTTGTAAAATATATGTTTAGAAGTTGATAAAAGTGTTTTTAACCTATTTCCAAAGTCATCCGAATTTACACAAGTTCATTTCTTGAAAAGTGTTTTCCTTTTTGACTTTATTAACTCATTTACCTATAGATCTATATACTAGGAAGGTTATTTACTAAGGACAAAAACATTAAAGACCATTAATGCACATAAACTCAAAATAATGATGAGATCTTAAATGCCTACATGAACATGAGTAGTAAAATGATAGATCTACTATATCAAGTGCTTAAATAGGTTTTGAAAACATAAAAACTATATTTTTATAAAAGATCTTTTGTTCAAAACACTTTTTGATGGATAAACATAAAGCTTTTGGCATGAAAGCTCCTTTAAATGTTAGATCTACTTTGTGATGGTTTGGTATTCTTGTTTTGATATTTCATTGTCCCTACCAAAAGATCATGGGGACATTTAGTTGAAATATCCAAGAATATCCTTGCCATAACAAGGATCTATGAGTAGAAGGAGTAAAAGCTCATTTACTTAAGGTAAAATAGGAGATAAAAGAGAAGAAAACAAGTTGTGTGTGTGAGTGTGAGGGAGCTCTAAAGCTCACGGCATGGGGAAGGAAAAAGAGAGGATGGGGAGCTTTTTACCTCTTGGAAGTTTGGAAAAAGGAAAGAATGAAGAGAGAGAGAGAAAAGTAGTTTATATAGCATTTGAAATTAGGTTAAATGGGACTAAAATAATTTTAAAAAAAATTGCACAATGGAGCTTGTTGGGGAGGGTTTCACGCCAACCAATGCATGAGGGGGAAGGAAAGAATTTGATTTTGATTTAACTTGTTTTGATGGAAATGAGTACAATTTGTCATAAATTGAAATAATGTTTAAGAGACAAAAGTTTTTGAAAAGAGATTGATGGAGTGATGGTAAGTGTTGCAAAAATAGGGTGTACAAATAGGTAGTAATAGGTTGTACTTGTGAATAGTAGTGAATAGTAATCAAGACAACTTAATTACCGGTAGTAAGAAAAATACGAATAAGAAGGTTATAACTGTATTTTTCGTAAGCCGGAAAATTATGAAATTTATATTTTTGAAATCCTTATTTTATTTCGATTCAAATGAGTATTCATAAGTAAATTTTTGAAATTCTAGTTTCGGGGCACGCTTTTCTATAATGGGTCTCGGGATGACCCGGAATTGAGATTTTCTCAAAATCTGATCTTTTCTTGTTTCGAAATATAATCAAGAACTATATTCAAAATTAATTTTGCTTATAAAAGTTTCTTATTTGGAAACCGAGGAAAAGCCGGAATTAGGGTTTCTAAGTCTTTCTCACAAAGCTTGAACTAAACCGGTTTAGGGTTTCATTTTCCGGTTTCCGAAGTTTACTTGATTACGGAAACCGGGGTATACATTATAAAAGTAATAAAATTGTGTAATGAAATAAAATGAATAGTGCAAAAGACTAATCAATTACCGGTAGAAATGAAAATACGATAAAAAGGTTATAACTGTAACTTTTATAACCCGAAAAATTATATAACTGATATATTTAGAAATCTTATAAAATTACGAGTCTAACGGTACTAATGGTATATTTTTTATATCTCGAGCCCCGGGACCGCTTTTCAAAGTCTGTATCCGAACGGGTTCGAGATAGGTCAAAAATTTACCAATACTGATATTTTAAACAACTTATATTACTACGAGTTATTCTATTATTTAAACTACATCTCGGCCTCTAGGGTTAGGGCGCTAGATTGCCGGACTTAAGCTATTGTATTCCGATTAGGGTTTTCGGGTGATTTTTCCGGTTTAGATCCTTGCCAATTTGGAAACTGATATTTATGTTTATACAACATATTTAATTTTGAAATTTATTTTATTTTAATTTTATTTTTGTAAGTATTTAATATCTTTTAACATTTTCGGAATTCTTGAATTGGGTTTCATTTCCGAAAGTTAATCGTTATTTACTTTTATTAATTTTGTTTTTGGTTTTATATTACCCGATTTTATAAATCGGAGCTAAATATGAAATTTTTCGTACGTCGTGGTTTTGAATTTGAAAACCACTGAGTTCTTATTTTATTGTTTAAGATTTTCATTTTCTCAAGATTGAGAAGTTTTGAATTCGTTCGTGATTTAGGACTTGTCAAAATTCGGTTTTAATTTGGAGTGATTTTTAGGGTTTATTTTCGAAGTTCATTTTGAAATTATTTATTGAAATTTTCCGGGGCTTACACTTTAAAACTCATATTTTCATGAAAATGAGAGGTATAGAATAGGTATCCTTAAAAATGATTTGTATAAGTTTGAATGAGTTTAGGCATGATAATATGTGAAACAAGTAGTGGAGTTAGAATGGAAAATTTTGAGTAGTGATTAAATTGTTAATTCGTATTTGAAGTAATGCCTACATAAACACTAGTGTTCAAGCTTAAATTGCATGTTTTATGAGTCATATGGAGTCCTTAGACAATAAATATAATGAAGCTTCAATTTGATGCATTAAACAAGTTTTCTCATAAAGAAAATGCAAGGAAAGGAAATTTTCAAAATTCGGATTTTGTGAAGGCATGTTCAAAAACATATTTGCCAAATGGAAAATGTGAATTTCTATGCATAAATGAAGGTTATAATTAGTATAGACATTGAGAACTCATTTTCATATAGATGGTCAGTAAATTCCAAGAATAAAATCGTAGGAACCCTAGAGAATGTAAAGTTGGTAAAATTTAACTTTTCATGAGTAATCATTATGAAATTCTTAATAATTAGGAGTCCATGGGAGTTCATCATCAAAGATCATCAAAACCATGCATATATATTGAGTTCATTACATGATAGTCATATCAGGAACTCATTCATATACCATCTATACATGAATCATCAACTAGGAATATTTTTATCAAAAGCAAAACCAATTTTCGGAATTGGAGGATTCACGGAACAGATCTGATCCTACTATTCCGTGACCTTAATGTTTTCAAAACTTGAAAATAATACTAGAAATAGATAGATCTTTCGAAGCAGATAGAGATCGATATAAAATTTGCGAAATTCCGAGTTAAAATGACCAAGTTATGGCCGTTTTAAGTCGGAGCTTCCGCAAATAACGAGAATTCCGATTTTGTGTAGCTTAGATGCATAGCTGAATTAGTTTAGCGATGAGATTCTTATTAGGCTATTTTGATTTGGTAGGTGATCCCGAGTACGACGATACCCTATCGCTCGATTACCGTTATTAAGAGACCGGCGTATCATGGCCGAGTGAGTACTATTTCCACTCTCAATTAACGTTTGTGATTATATTGTTAGTGGCACTAGTGGTGTAGGCAAAGATAAAAATGGAATTGTATGATGGGGTGTATGGGAATTATATTGTCTGCTATTGATGTGTGAAATGGAATTTAAGAAATATCAAAACCGGGTGTTAAGCTATTGGTTGATTAGCTAGTATCTTATATGGATTGTCTGCGGATAATTGTTGGTCACCTAAAAGAATCGAATTAACGTATATTTGACTTCAATTATAATTGAACTCATTCATATCACGATGGGGATGGAGCATTAGCATTGTTGGTTTTTTGTGATCCATAAAACGAATATGTTGGTTAATCGTGATCCATAGAACAAATATGTTGGTTAATCGTGATCCATAAAACGAATACATTGGTTAATCGTGATCCATAAAATGAATTATTGTTCAATTGACCGTGAGCTTAAACGGCATCATACCACAGGATTCGTTAATCTGCTAACCCGGGATGGAGGGTGCAAGTCCATCCACATATGATTTCCGGCTAGTCATATGTTTGTTGAACTCACTCGTTTGATGCATTTCGTTTGGTTGATTAATCACTTGCTTGAATGTTTTGTATTAATTGTGATTCGGAAGTTTTCACTCACTAAGCTAGTGTAGCTTATACCCCGATAGTTTCCTGTTGCAGTATGAATACCTTCGGCTATCTCCGAGGACCCGTGGACATCAGGTACAACTCTTAGAGGTCGAGGGGCTTTTGTTAAGGCCGGGTCCTAAAAGTAGAAATGGACTTCTAATCCTGTTTCCCGGAACTAGTGTCTGGAGAATAATACAAGGAATTTTATGAGCATGAGAATTCTTAGCATTGTTTTTTGGGGGTATGCCCCCTAGTTTATGTAATAGAATAATTCTCTATAAGATGGTCCTGATTCATGTTCTTGTTGCTATGTATGTCTCCTTAAGCTACTACGAAGCAAAGTATGGTCTATGTATGTTGAGAGTGAGCCTTACACCCGATGTTCAAACTCATGGAGAGACTAAGGTTGTCTTACTTGAGTTTAAACATTGAGTGTGGCGGACTGTCACGTGTAGGGCACACTTTGGGGCGTGACATCGATAATCAGGGAGAAGCCTATGGAAGAAGATGAAGAGGGTGAAGATTCCGAAGAAGACCCGGAGGAAGACAATGAAGCGGGACCAATGGAAGAAAACCAGACCACTGTTGGAGATGAAGATCCGCGTAATAGCACTGAAGAAAGGATCATCCACTACTTAATGGGACGACAGACTCAAGGAAGGCAAGAATCAAACTCGGCCATAAATACGGACAGTGCTCCACCCAATGAGAATAACAGCATTGAGACAGATGGAGCTGTTACCTGGAAAACCATCCATGACATAGTACCAGAATTAACAAGAGATGAACTAACCGACGTACATGAAAGATTAAGGGAAGCAGCCCGAAAAAGGAGGAAATATTTTAGGCAATTCATGAGGGACTGGAACCCAGGATCGTCTAGCAGCAACCCTGGCGACGCGCTCGAAGAATGAAGAAAGGAAGAAGGAAGAATGAGCATATCCCTAGAAGTCCAGCTTAGATTTTGTAACCATAGACAAGATCCATAATCTTAGTCTATCTTTTAGTTTCCGGAACAATGTTTGCTATGTATTTTCTATTTTGTGATTTGTCTTATTTCTAATTTCATGTATGAACTTTATTTCTATGTTGATTTAAGTTTGATTTCAGAAATTGTCTTGATTTAAATTTCATTAGCTTTTGTGCATATTTAAGTTTCCATTATACCCACCAATTTCCGACAAAAATTTAACTAAGTTATCAAAACTTTATAAAACCTAACTTAGGAGAGTTTTAAACAGCCGAAATAGAGGTAGACGAAGAGAGGAACAAAGCGCCTCTAATCAACCGAACGAGGAAGCAGATCAACCTGCTGTTCAAAGAGCCGCCGCACCTCAGATGGACTTACACGCCACGTTAGGACACCTAACCCACGTGTTAGAAGAAATCAAACAAAACATGCCAGCACAAGCACTTGTACCAGAGACAACACCAGCAACAACACCTACAACGGCCCCGGCGTCTATACCAACCCCACCACCAGAACAAGCTTCAACAAAGGCATCTGTGCATAGGAACATGCATAGCTAAAATGCACCCCTACCTCCACCCCCACCGCCAAGGCCATATAAAAGCATGTTGCCTGATTTTATCAAAAGCAACCGCTACTTTGAAGGAGCTTATGATAAGCCAGAGGAGGCCGAAGATTGGTTATCTCAAATTGACATGTCTTTTGATGCTTATGAAGTTCTGCCCCACCTGCAAATCAAGTATGGAACATTCATGCTTCGTCTAAACGCTAGGGTATGGTGGGAGTCAAAGAAAAGAGATCTAATGCCTCCAATCACTTGGGAAATGTTTAGACATGAGTTTTTGGAAAATTATTTCCCAGGAAGTTTATGAGTAAGATATAGTGCAGACTTCTTGCAAATCGCTCAAAAGGGAAGAACAATCAAGCAATACAAAACCGAATTCAGTAGAATGTTGCAATATGCCCCGGATTCCATAAGTACAGCGAGGAGTTAAAAAGACAAGTCTTTATAGGGGGATTGGACGAAGACCTGAGAATGAGGTTGAAAGAATTTGACATTAGGAATTTTCGAGAATTGGTGGAAAGAGCTCGGATCGTGGAAGGAGCGAGGAAAAGGAGAGAAAGAAAAGAAGAAAGAGAACCCCGATTGTTGAGAAGAAGTTTTATGTAGGAACCAGTTACATGCCTCCACCAAAGAAATTCAAGATCTCTAACGACTGCGGAAACAATAATAACAATGGGAGGTTCACACCAAGAGACATTTAGTGTTGGAAGTACAACGGAGCACACTATCCTAAGAAGTGCCCTAAGTTATTTGGAAAATGTTTCTTCTGTGGCAGTGCAGACCATAAGATATCAAGATGCCTAAACAAAAGAATTAGCACTTGCCATGTCTGCAATCAGAAAGGGCATTTTGCCAACAACTGTCCACAAGGAAGGAATATTTTGTCAAGATCGTCAGAAGGAGTTGTCCCTATAAGGATTGAGAAAGGAAATGGAAGCGGAAGTAAAAGCAGACCAGGATCTACTGCTTCAGAAACTTGAATCTACAACTTGGAGGGACGGTGGATAAGTGAAGAAGTAAACGAAGGAAATGGGAACTTAGCTGCCTTGGAGTGCATTAGAGGCTATAACAGCAACGTGGGAACCGGTAAGTCTCCAACCCTCTTTCGTTGATGTTGTTTCTTTAATACAAGCAATGCAAAAGTTTAAAGTTTTTCTTTATATGGATGAATAAGAGAATAGGAGTAATAAATCCCCTATCAAGTACGTAAGAGGCTCTTGGAATGTTTGCTCCCTTGGACCCCAAAGCAACACATTCCATCGTCACACCTAGTTAGACAAGAGGATAAGACTACCGATGACAAACAATCAACCTAGTTTTAAGATCCGGAATCCCCACACAAAAGGATGATGAAGCCCAAGAAAGTATTGGTCAATCATTCAACTATGTCGTGAGAGCATAAAGTCACCTGTGACTCTAAGGAATAATGGAGTTAGGAAATCCTTGGGATAAGATGTATACCTCACAAGTAGGACCCCGATAAAAAGTCACGAGAAGGATAAAACTCATAACCGATCGGACGAAAGGATAGCATTAGTAGAGGACTCATCATTACAAGGAAAAGGAGAGGCGTTTTCTTTTAAGATAATAGAGGAAGATGGACGACCACCTTGACAATGCAAAAGAAAACGGAAGAGAAGCCAACCCTTAAGAGATAACCACAATTTTCAATCAGTATTTACAAAAGATTTTTGGGATAAGTGACTCAGATTCTATACAAGACCAACTTGGAGACTAGACTAATAAACCTATAAGGAAGTCGAGGAAACAATAACAAGAAACTCTAGACCAAGACCTTATGCAATAAAGCATACCACCACGAAATATACCCGTTCAGCTTGTAATGGAAGAAAAAGGATAAGCCCCTAAGCCAACGTGCTAACTTTCGGAAAGGAACAAAGCGAAAATCTTTGGACCAATTACAAGGAGCGAACTCGTTAAGAAGGGATGACCCTCGAATTCTTTATAGACCCCATAAGTTCTAGTAACTCTTTTTGGACTCAAACCAAGAATATAAGACCCTGTTGCATAAGTTGATAATTGACAAAAATTGTGGTATAGTCTGAAGGAGGGATAATCAAAGGATGTAATCATAAGTATGGGAAGTTAATAAAAAGGGATTAAGAATTTATGACAAGGCCTAAAGGAGGAAACGGTCAATAGGATATTAAAGCCTACGGCATAAAAAGAATAAAAAAAAAAAAGCTTAGATGAGAAGATACAAAGGATAAAGAGGAAATACAAGAAGAAAGGTGTATTGAAGGAAGTTCAAGGATGATTTAGCATAACTAAGGACGAGGAAATCGGTAAGAAAGAATCATGGAAACGGTTCATAATTTGGGACCAATGACATATTCAAGGAAAACTCAGATATACCAAAGTTCAAGGGACATTAGGGGAAATAAAGTATTAAGAACACGAAAGGATGGAAGAATCTATAAGGACTCAATAATCCAGGGTAAAAACAAAAGTAGCCTTCTCGAGATTTTGGACTTCTCGCATTGTTAGCAAGAAGGCAAGGACGGTTATAGTATAAGCTGATCAACTGAAAAGACGTTTCATAGTTAGTCAATATAATGTTCTCCACGAAGTGTTCTAAAGGAAAATGATATAAAAGCAAAGGAGTTCTAGTCAGAAGTCATAACAAACCAGGACAGGATAATGGAACAATGAAGAGGAACTAATAATGAACTTTGGAAAAGAGACCCCTTGATGCTACATAACGAACGATCAAGAAGGTCAATTCAAAGACCTTGGGAGGAATAATCAAGAGTGTCTCATGAAATGAGAAAGAAACAAGATAGACGAAAGAAATAAGACTAATTGGAAAAGAAGGACCATAGGAGTTTCAAAATGGGAAATCATGTGCAGAAGTAATTACCATATGATCTTTTGAGAAGTAATAAGACAAGAAGGAACTCTAGATTATTACATAAAACATATTGGAGACGAATAACAGATCCCCATTTAACGAATGGTCAAGGAATCAAGTTTTGGAGATAAAAGTTAATGTTTTTGAAGAACTTTCCTTATGAGAATATAACCAAAACAGATATTGATCCACAAGAGTTCAGAGGATAAGAAATAAGAAAAAATCAATTAAGAAGAATCTTTTCAAGAAACCTGAGGAGATACGAATGAAGCACAACCTAAGTATTCGAGTTTGGGTGAAACAAAAAATAGGAATATCCAAGTTTTGAGGACAAAACTTTCTTTAAGGGGGGTAGGTTGTAAACCCCCAAATTTTCAAAATTAGTTTAGCATAAAACCCTAAACCGGAAGTCAAACGGAACCCTAAAGGTCAACAAAACCCTAGTTTACCGTAACCGATTAAATCCGGCATTGCCGTTTTCTTTGACCTTGAAAAACGAAGTTGGGATAATTAGCTAGGATAGTTCATAATAACCATAGGTTTTATAAAAATATCAGTTTCGCGAATTTTTGGTGTCCTTTGAACCAGATCGGACACGATTCTCGAAAAGCGTGATCGGGAGCCTGGAATAATAAAAATATTCCGAATACACCGTTAGACTCGTAAAAATATAAGTTTTCCAAAAATATCAGTTTCGTAATTTTTCGGTAAGTAAAAATAACAGATATAGCTATTATACGCATATTTTCTTACTACCGGTATTTTATTAGTCATATCTATCTTACATTACACTATTCATTACTATTCTACACTATTCTTTTATGTCTACTTTTTCTTACACCTATTCTTACACTCTACATAACCTATAATCTTAACTTTTTACATTTCCCATAACTTTATTTCATATCTATCTTACACATTTCACCTCTCATTTAACAAAAAGTCAAACAAATAAATCACATCCACACACCCCCCCCCCCCCCCCCCCCTTCGCATGCATGGCCGGCGCCCTTTGTCCCCCTTTCCCTCAATTTGTTTTATTTTTCTTTTATTTTAATCATACAAAAATCACTCCTCAATTTCCTATAAATACCCCCTCCTCTTTCACTTCTTTCACACATTCACTACCCACAAATTCTTACAAAAACTCTCCCAAAATCTCCTCTCAAAACTCTCTCAAATTATCATTCCAACACTCTTTCAAAATAATTCCACAACCACTTTCACCAACAAACCAAAACCCATAACCACATAACCATACCAAAGTCTTCTTTAGGTAACTACTTCATATTTCTTTCTTCTTTTTCATGTCATGTAACTTTACATGACCATAGTGTGAGTTTCCAAAGACTACAAGTTATGGAAACTACATTATGTTCATGTATTGTTCTTATTCATGCCAATCCATTTATGTTTATGTTGTTTTATTATTGATAATATATTATTATCTATATATATATACTTATTCATTAGAGCATATAAGCTCACTTGCAATTTATTTATTTCATGCAAAGCAATTTATTTATTTATTCCATCACAATTTATTTATTTATTCCTTGTTGAATTAAGATTAGTCTTTAGTCTTAGACTTGTCCTCATCAAGTCAAAACAAGTTTTTCTTTCTTTCATTTTATTTTATTTTGGGACTAGTTTATTTCTTAGTCCCGAGCCTTGAAAAAACTAAGACTCCAATACTTGACTTTATTATTTATGCTTTATGTTGTTTTGTTTACTATTATTCTCATAATTATGTTCATTTAGATTGTTGTCCAAAAATTTTAATTTCTAAAAATGATTAAACAAAAGAAGAATTTTTGTCATTTAGAAATAAGTTTGTGTAAAGTATAAAATCTATAAGATAACAAAAGATAAACTCATTTCCTTTTAAGTTATAAAAAGAACCCACTATAAATTTTAGAAACAACTTTAAAAAGCTACTTAAAGACTTTATTACTCCACTTTGTTTTTCAAAAGAAAATATTTGTTGATATAAAAATGGTTCTTTTTATAAAAAGATAAACAAAATGAATAGCTAAGGAAATTCAAGTAAAGACCTTTACAAACAAATAGGAAAAAAAAAATCTATGGTTTGAAAACAAAAATAAAATTTTTCCTTTTCAAGTTACAAGAAGAAACCACTAAACTTTTAGAAACTACCTTACTATAAAAAAGGTTTCTTAAGTGACAAATTGATCTACTTGTTTTTATCAATAAAATAAATTTTTACGCATGGATGATTTCTATGAAAAACATAAGATATGACGAAAGAATGAGAAAGTTCAAGTAAAAGATTTTTTTTTTTTTGCAAAACAAATAAAAAGGAATTGTATAAGAAATAAATATGAGAATAGCATGTTTTCTAAGACTTCAAAGTAGTATTAGTGTAGAAAACTTAGAAAGTAAATGTTATTTTCAAAAAGTTACTTAGGAAGAATAATAAATCACGTAAAGTATTTTAGGGAAACAAAAGGGAACAAGGTATTCATTTCAAGAAATCTACAAAAACAATTTTTGAAACTATATTCTTCCAAACATTGTTTTACTCATAAAAAATAATTGGGACAACAAACACTTGAGCATGTTTCAATATGAGCTATGTAGTTATAAAAAGAAATTTTTTCAACTATATAGATAACTAAGTATTTATCAAAACATGTTTGATTTCTTGAACCAAGGTTGTTTTTACTTGGAAAATCCGTGTGAATCTTGTCACCACTGTTTCGAAGCCTATATGACTTTGTTGATGAAAATAATTTTGGAAAGGGTAGATCTTTTGAGTAGGTAGAAATCGGTATATTATATGCGCGATTTCCGAGTTAAAATGACCAAGTTATGGCCATTTTAAGTTGGAACATTCCTTTTTAAGAACTTTAACGTTCTTTGACATTGTTTTGTCAAATTTCAAGAAAATCATCAAAGAATACTCATTGTGGGTATTTTCTTTGGCTAGGTGACCGAGGAAGGATTCCTTTACCCCGAGGATTATTACGACTAAGTGGAGTGTGTGAACGACTCATCCACCTAGAGGAATAGTCAACATGGCATCATGAGTTTATTTCAATTAACTGCTATACTTGTTGTGCTTGTAAATTAGTTGCATTAGAGTTAGGAAAAGATAAACCGATATGTATGTAAAATAATTCTTTGAAGGAATTTTTAAGAATATCGAAGCCGGAATTGTTTTAAATGATTTTTTTAGTATAATATTGATTTGTGTGAAATTCCTTGATCGCCTTAAATTTAAAAATATTTATGCTATGATTTTATAAATTAATGAATTCATGCATACACGAAGTGAGTCACATTGCATTTTGGGTTATTATCCTTGGGTGAGAAGGATAGTAAGCTCATGTCGAAAGCAACACTTGGCGGGAGATCCAAAAGCGATTGCTTGGCGGCTTAATGGAAAATGCTTGGCGGAAGATCCGAAAGCAAGGTCAATCAAGTAGATTTAGAATGCTTGGCGATGAGTGCTCGTGAGCATGAAAACTTTTTAACTAAAACTACTTGAATTGAGGTTATGTATCACCAAACCCCGAATGGAGGGCGCAAATCCATTCAACATATAGTTCCCGGAAAACTATATGCTTGTTTTGCCCACGTGCTTGTTGCATTATATTCGTTTGTTTAATCAACTTGTTTGAAATCTTGTTACAAGAAGTTATTTATAGAAATAGTTCTCACTAAGCTTATTAGCTTATACCCCGATAGATATCTTTTGTAGTTTCCCTACTTATGGTTAAGGCCATGTGGACCCTGCGGGCAGGTAATTTTTTTTTGGGTGATAGAAATTTAGATAAAGAGTAGTATTAGTAATGATGTACAAATATTCTTGTAATAGATTAGAGATCGGGGGAAAATTCCCCTAAGTTTGTAAAACTATTGATATGAATAAATGATTATTATGAATCCTCTTTTCTTAAATATGTTATTTATATCTTCTTAAACTTCATAATTCCATATATGGTCCTCTAAAGTTGTGCAAGCACGCCTTACACTTAATATAAAAGCTTTTGGGAATGGCTAAGGTTGTCATACTTAAGCTTTAATATTGAGTGTGGTGGACTGCCACGTTTAGGGTACCCTTTGGGGCGTAACTGTATCCTTCGATGTTTGAATATCCTTATACACTGCTAAAACTAAATGAGCGATTCGTTGGTTAGTAATGCCAGTAGAATAAAAAAAAAAGTCCTAACCTAAGATAGAATGGATAAATATTGTTGCTAAAAATTTTATGTAACAAATATAGAAACCGAATCAAACCTCATCTACCTTATGGATACTAAATTCACACGATAAAAAAACATTAGAAGCCTGAATATTTTAAGTATTGTTTAAAAGTCAGAACTGTGAAAAAAAATGCAATTCCTGTTATAAGCCCCAGTTTTCCTTGTATTCAAGCTTGGCTTCGAGAATCGAATCGGAAACCAAAACCCTAAACTGAAATAGCTAGGGTTAGAATGAAACCTAGTAACCCTAAGTCCGGCTCCACCAAGAATAAAACCATAGAACTTATGAGAGCAAGTTGACTTAAATTATAGTTCTGAAGAATATAACGAAACATAAAAAGATCAGTTTTCGGGAAATTATCTGTTTTAAACCCGACCGGGATCTGTTCTGGAAAACCGACACTCGAGACTTGAAATTAGAAAAATATTCCAGAATACTCATTAAGACCGGAATTTAATAAGGAATTCAAAAATATATTTATTATAATTTTTCGGTTTATAAAAATTACAGTTATAGCCCTTATATTGTATTTTCTTTACTAACTAGTAACTTAATTGTCTAAGCTACTATTCATTACTATTTACAAGTACAAGCCCATACCCTACTTACACTCACAAGCCATACCCCTACTCTTACATCGTTACAATCAAGCCTTACCTTATTACATCACATTCCTTACATTTACTTTTCCAATACATTTTATTACACATTTAATTTGAAAATTTGTACGAAAAAAAATTATTTCTCTCCCTCTCTCTTCCTCTAAGGCCAGCACTCCCCCTCCCTTTCCCTCTCAATAGTTTTATTTTTCCTTCTTTATTTTAATCACACAAACCTTAATTCAATTTCCTATATATATTCTTTTATGCTTTCTTTTCTCTTTCTTCATTTCACTTTTGTAAAAATTTTACAAACTCCCTCTTTTCTCTCAAGCTTGCTGTGACACTCCCCTCCCCATACACACACTCACACACATTTTTCTTCTTCAACTCTTGTTTACAAAGCCTAAATAGGTATAGATCTAAACTATGCTACCACAAAGACATGTAATGGCTATATCATTCACGTGTGGATTCATAAGAATTCCTATGTGCTTCATTCTAGGGACATGAAACCACTAGAACATGAAGATCAAGCCATCACAAGTTATGGATCTTGTGATTATAGCTTATGTTTTCCTTATAATTATAATATATGTTCATATAGTGATGAGTTCATGTAGGAATCTAGCTACTACATCATTGTCATAAGTAGTATATTTCATTTCATGCATTTAACATGACCATTACACTTAGATCTAGCTTTTAAACATTTATTCTCTTACATGATATTATAGATCTCATGCATTTATTATGTTTAGGATGAGTGAATGGTCATAAATATTTTGTCTTATGTAAATGAATGTTTTATTACTTCTAAAAGTTAGGATATTTATGAATATGAGCCAAAAAGCTCAAGAACAAATTTGGTTCTATAAAAACAAACTTCCGTAAATTCGGATGGAAAATGAGTTGCATTTTGAAAACCTATTTTCCAACTCCAAAACATGATTTTTATGTGAAAAATGAAGAGTTTATGGAATAGGTAACAATAGACATGATTTTTGTAAGCTAATGGTAGATCTACTAAGAGAAATTTATCAAACAAGAAACATTTACAAGATAGAAAATATTTAGATCTTAGGATAGTAACATGAAACTCCTAACTAGGAAAAGAAGATATGCAAACACCTATTTTTCAAACTCAAAATGGAAGTTTTATTAAGGAAATGAAGTCCTTAGGGGATGGAAATAATGGAGCCTTAAATTTTAAAGTATCAAATGAGTTTTCCTCAAAGAAATCACTTAAAAACTATTTTTACAAAACTCGGATCTAGGTATAGCCATTATTTAAACACTTGTTTACAAAGTGTAAAATGAGGATTTATGTTGAAAAATAAAGACCTTAAGGAATAGATATGATAAGGACTTAATTTTAGCAAGAATAAATAAATTTTATTAAGGAAAATTTCTAAAACAAGTGTGGTTGGTCAAGAACACAAAATTAGACTTACTAGGTTAAGTATTCATGATATCTTGTGAAGAAGAAATTTGTAAAAATGTTTTCTAATAGAATATCATCATAAATATGCATATAGGAAGCTCATAAAATACCATTCATGATAGTAAATTGTTAATATTTTTGCATATTTGGCATGGATAGTAAAATATCATAATTCCTCACAATACAACTTCGGAAATGAGAGTTCGGATACTGACCAGATCTGTTGGATCTTTGAGACTTAAAAGTTTTCAAAATTGAGATATTATACTAAAATTAAATAGATCTTTCGAGGTAGATAGGAATCGGTATATAATTTGCAAAATTTCGAGTTAAAATGACCAAGTTATGGCCATTTTAAGTTAGAATTTCCACTAATGACGAGAATTACGAACTTAATAGTTTTTATGAAATAGAATGGATTAGATATGAGTTGAAATACTCATTTGGGTATTTCTTTCGTTTAGGTGACTTGGATCCCAAGGATTTATTACCACCGGATTATTATTACTAAGAGACCAACGACCAATGGCCGAGTGAGTATTACTTTCTAATTTCATTTCTTGCTTGTGATTGTAGTAAATAGTTGCACTAGGTCATAAGGCAAAAGATAAAAATGGATTTCCATGATGGGAATTATGAGGGATTATGTATGCTTATTGATGAGTTGAGAAATGATATTAAGAATATTGGAATTGGGTGATTAACTTATGCTTATTTAGAGTAGTATAGGAGTGATTGTCTGCGAAATTGTTGATCACCTAAGAAATTAGTATTAATGACTATTCGGACTGATAAACTAATACAGACATAATCACTTCATGATGGGGATGGAGCATTAGCATATGTTGATTACCCGTGATCCTTAAACGGCTAAAAGTTGGTTGATTGTGATCTATAAATAACATAAATGAGTTGGTTGATCATGATCCATAAACGACATAAGTTGGTTATCCGTGATCTATAAACGGCTTATTAATTCAACGGTAGTATCGCAGTATTCGTTAATTGCAAATCCCAAATGGAGGGCATAAATCCATTCACATATGATTTCCGGCTAATCATATGATTGTTTGTTTATGTGGTTGATGCATTCCATATGATTGAATAATTAACTTGATTGATTGAATGGTTAAAAATGTCTTTATGGAAGTTCTCACTCACTAAGCTAGTGTAGCTTACGCCCCCACAACTTTTTCTTATTGCAGTATGCCTATATATGGTTAAGGCCGAGGCATCCTACCGAGCAGGTACAGAAATCAGGAGCTTCCATTAGAAGTTCATGTTCGATATTGTGTAGACTTCCATAGGAAACCCTATTATTTATCGGATGACTATTATTAGACTTGATATTATTTTGCGGGGGAATGCCCCTAAAACTTTTGTAATTAATTATGTGAACTCATGGTTTATATTTTGATGCTTATAGTATGTCAAATTAAACTATTTATCTCCATTGGTTTATGTATTCTATTGTTGCAAAGGTACGCCTTGCATCTGTACGAGACTTTGGAATGGTTGTGGTAGCAATTCCTAAGTCTTATATAGCATATGGCGGACTATTAAGTTTAGACTACCCTTTGGGGCGTGACACCTATAGTTTTCACAGTCAATAAAACATTTGATTTCAAACATTGTCAAGATGATCACGTAAATAATAAAACATCAATATCTTTAAAAGAACATTGTCGAGCCTGGGTTTTGATTTCCAATTCAATTTCCTTTAATTTGATTCATACTAAACCCTAACCCACTCAATACGAATCATCGACTAAGAATTAAAGGAAATTTTGAATTTTGAAAATATTTTAGAGTCGCCACTCGACTAAAGTCAAGAAAAAAGATAAACCAAAACCAATGGATAGGTTGATTTTGGTTTTGCTACTAATCCACGAAAAAATCATTTCGAAAACGAGAACCAAAAATTAACTTGAGTCAGGGAGATAACCTATTAAAACCTAAACAGTTACCACTTTAGCTTTCCAATTTACATTGCTTTCTTTTAAACCTTAATTTCAAAATCTAAACTATTTATAGGCCTCTAACTATTTACAAATATGTACAAATTTACTTAAACTAAGAGAAACAAACAAAATCACAAAAATAATTTTTTTATATATTTGAGTCGCCCATTTAGGTGCCTACGTACCCGCTAATCCGGATCAGACCATACGTAGTTCTTTAAGAAAAATTTAGTTTGTTGATTAATTTTAGTATTTTGAAATCTTATCACTTTAAGTTCATTAAGTTTTATGCTTTAATAAAAATTATCTAATTTTATGTGATTCTCAAATCCATCAAATTAATTTTGAACAAATTTATAAAAATCAAATTTTTCTAGGTGTCAAAACGATTTTTTTAAAACAAACAAATCATCATACTATCAATCTTCATAAAAACTCATGTAAAACTATGACAATTATTTATAAACACAAACTTCACACTATTATCATATATTAACATTAGACAAATATTACTATGATTAATATTATTAAAACTTCAACTAATTTCACTTATTAATCTATTTCTGTGAAAACATATATTTATTACTAATTATGTATAATATATTATTATATATACATATAAATGGTAAGGAAAACTTACCTGGATGAAGACGGCGTCGTATGCAGGAATTGAACACGACCAAGGATAAAGACCGCGACAACGTTCAAAGTATCAACGAGCAGATGAACGAAGGATGACTCGTGACAACCAAGATCGACGACTATGATGACCGAAAGCAGTCCGGCGATGGCAGCAGCAATGGTGGAGGGTCGACGATGATGTGGCAGTGGACGACCAACGAAGGCAAGTCGGCAAGGATGAGAGATAATTGATTGAGGGCTTTTGAAGTTCTCACGATTCCAAAAAATCAATGTAAATTAATTGTTCTAATTTTCCCTTCCTTCTTTCAAAACAAAAGATAAGGAGGGTATTTATAAGCTTTAATTCGACCAAAACCTTCATAATCAATTAATCCCGAACTTAAGGCTTGTAAAACATGTTTTGGGCAAAATTTGAATAATTTGAGTCAAAACCAGTGTAACTTTCCAATTAAATGCAATAAATGACGTGTACCTCCCATATTGTAACGTTCCAAATCATTAAATTGTTTAAAAAACAATTTTCACACGTTTTTAAATTTTTTAGAAAAGTATCAAAAACAAGTTTTCCCAAATTTGAAGTCTGGATTTGAAAAAGTAATTATTCATGAAAACATATGATTTTTATACCAAAAGAAACTATTCCATGCCTAGTTTCCAAATTTTCCTTCGGTTCATAGAAAAAAGGTCCTAAAGTGGGCCGAAAAGGGGCTAAAATTGGGCCAGTTGGGCTACTCAACGAAGAAGAAGATGAACAGTAATTTTTTTTTTTCAAATTATAAAACTATATTATATACATGTATATTACATCCATTATATTTATTTCCTTTAATTGATATATTTTTCCTATTTTTTATTTCTAATCATAATGCTCAAAAATGCAAAATATCCTTCAATTTAACCATATTTGCACTAATATTAACATTTAATTATTAACAAATTGTCAAAATGAGGTGTCTATAGATGCCCCTCTTTGTGGTGATGTTTGTCAAAACCTTATCACAAAGATAAAATAGACCTTATTCTGACATCAACTTATCTAGAATTCCCACTTCTTGAGCAGGGTGAAAGCTTTTCATGTTCTGATATGCTCCTTGAACCGGGTCGCTTCTTGAGAAGAGATGATTCATGTTCTTGAACAGAAGGATGGCACTTCTCTGAGCTAGCGATCCTCAAGCTTGAAAAGAAAGAAGGCGCTCCACCGAGCTAGCGATCCTTAAGCTTTAAAAGAAGGAAGGCGCTCTACCGAGCTAGCGATCCTTAAGCTTGAAAAGAAGAAAGGCGCTCCACCGAGCTAGCGATCCTTAAGCTTGAAAAGAAGGAAGATGCTCTCTGAGCTAGCGATCCTTTAAGCTTGAAAAGAAGGAAGGTGCTCCTCTTAGCTAGCGATCTTTTAAGCTTGAAAAGAAGGAAGGAGCTAGCGATCCTTAAGCTTGAAAAGAAGGAAGGCACTCCATCAAGCTAGCGATCCTTAAGCTTGAAAAGAAGGAAGGCGCTTCTCGAGCTAGCGATCCTTAAGCTTGAAAAGAAGGAAGGCGCTCCACCGAGCTAGCGATCCTTAAGCTTGAAAAGAAAGAAGGCGCTCTACCGAGCTAGTGATCCTTAAGCCTGAAAAGAAGGAAGGCGCTTCATCGAGCTAGCGATCCTTAAGCTTGAAAAGAAGGAAGGCGCTCCACCGAGTTAGCGATCCTTAAGCTTGAAAAGAAGGAAGGCGCTCCACCGAGTTAGCGATCCTTAAGCTTGAAAAGAAGGAAGGCGCTCCACCGAGTTAGCGATCCTTAAGCTTGAAAAGAAGGAAGGCACTCCACCAAGCTAGCGATCCTTAAGCTTGAAAAGAAGAAAGACACTCCTCTAAGCTAGCGATCCTTAAGCTTAAAAAGAAGGAAGGCACTCCTCTGAGTTAGCGATCCTTTAAGCTTGAAAAGAAGGAAGGTGCTCCACCGAGCTAGCGATCCTTAAGCTTGAAAAGAAATACGGCGCTCCACTGAGCTAGGGATCCCTAAGCTTGAAAAGAAGGAAGGCGCTCCACCGAGCTAGCGATCCTTAAGCTTGAAAAGAAAGAAGGTGCTCCACCTAGCTAGCGATCCTTAAGCTTAAAAAGAAAGAAGGCGCTCCACCTAGCTAGCGATCCTTAAGCTTGAAAAGAAGGATGACACTCCATCGAGCTAGTGATCCTTAATCTTGAAAAGAAGGAAGGCACTCCACCGAGCTAGCGATCCTTAAGCTTGAAAAGAAGGAAGGCGCTCCTCTGAGCTACGATCCTTAAGCTTGAAAGAAAAGAAGGAAGGTACTCCAACGAGCTAGCTATCTTTAAGCTTGAAAAGAAGGAAAGCGCTCCACCGAGCTAGCGATCCTTAAGCTTGAAAAGATTCTTGAAACGTTTCGCATGTTTTGTGGAGATGCTTCATGTTCTGAAACGCCTCTTGAACGGGGTCTCACATTCTAATCCCCAAGTAGCAAATCTCATGTCGTAAGCTCTTGATTTCCTATTGCTTTGAGTGGTTTCTAGAGCTAATTTCCTTAAAAACTTAATCCTAGCAATATATTTATTCATTCTCTTTCTTTAAAAAAGAAAATAAAAAAACTTACCAGATTCTCATAGAAGCTTTAAACTAGTCAGAACACTTGGTGAGGTCCGCTCATCACTAGGTTTACTTCGTCAGGCTAGAACACATTCACAGTAGCTATCCTTTAAATTGAGTATCCTTGTTTGTCTCTTGATAGTAAATGGACATCATCCACCTTTCCCACCCCCCCCCCCCCCCCCCCCCCCCCCCCCCCCCCCCCCCCCCCCCCCCACCCTTTTTTTTTTGTCTTGATCACGGGACAATACAAAAGATGATTCTTAAAGTCTTCCTTACTTTGCAGCTTGAACTTATTGACTTCTTATGTTATTTCCCTGAAATAGGCATTTTTTTAAGAAGGATCAAATCACAAAGTATTAACATGTTTTTATAACTTTATCAATTGCTCAAACCTCTCTCTCACAATACACTCGTGTTTTAAGTGTTTGGAAGATATAAGGATGAAAGATAACTTATCAATTAAGGTAAATGGTCAATGATCGATCTGATGATTAGAGACCGCCAGAGATATCTTTTTGTCGATAGATAACAAAAATTAGATCACACATAAACAAAGTAGTCAGCAAATTTTCTGAACTTGATAGAATTCTCATTAATTTCTCAAGAGTAGTAGAACTTGACCGCATCAGAATTTACAGGGTCTTTCAAATCTGGACCATCCATTCTAGTCAAAATTAATGCACCACCAGGCAACACTCTCTTCACTACATATGGTCCTTCATAATTAGGAGTAAATTTTCCTCTAGGATCTTAAACATTCGGGAGCACTTTTCTCAAGACTAAGTTTCCTTCTTTGAAATTTCTCGGGCGAACTTTCTTATTAAATGCTAGAGCCATTCTTTGCTGGTAAAGCTAGCCATGATATAAAGCAGTCATCCTCCTTTCATCAATGAGATTCAACTAATCAATCTTGTTTCTTACCCATTTAGCTTCATCCAATTCGGTTTCTACCAATATTCTAATTGATGGAATTTCAACTTCAACTGGCAAAACTGCTTTTGTGCCATAGACTAATGAATAAGGGGTAGCTCCTGTTGATACTCTGATGGATGTTCGGTAGGCCATGAGCGCAAAGGGTAGCATCTCATGCTAGTCTTTGTAAGTGATAGCCATTTTCTCTATTATTTTACTGATGTTCTTGTTGGCCGCTTCAACTGCCCCATTCATCTAAGGTCGATATGGGGTAAAGTTCTGATGTTTGATTCCAAAGTTTTAGCACAATTAAGACATTAATTTGTTGTTCAAATTTGTACCATTGTCTATAATGACTGTATCAAGGACTCCATATCTAACTATGATATATCTCTTGATGAATTTGACAACTACTCCTTTGGTAACATTAGCGTACAAGAATGCTTCAACCCACTTAGTAAAGTAGTCGATCGCCACTAATATAAATAGGTGACCATTTGAGGCTTTTGGCAAAATTGGCCCTATCATATCCATATCCATACCCCACATCGAGAAGGGCTAAGGTGAAGACAGCAATTGCAATTCTTTGGGAGGAGCATTTATCTTATTGGAATATATCTGGCACAAGTGACAATGTCTCACGTGTTTGATACAATCTAATTCCATAGTTATCCAAAAATAACCCATCCTGTAAGCCCTGGAAAATTTCGGTAAATAATTCTAAAGATGAACTTTGAAAATAAAACCTTGAAAGTTACTCCGAATTAAAACTGAACCTAGATAAGTCCCAAATCTCGAACGAATCCAGAAATTTCTGAATCGTGAGAAAAACAAGAGTCCTCAGAAATAAAGTAGTAACTTAATATACTTCTAATTTAAAACCTCTGCGTACGACAAGTTGTATATTTAACTCCAACTTCTAATTCGGGTAAAATAGAGCCCTTAAACAAATTATTAAGAAGCAAATAGTAATTAACCTTCAGGAATAAAACTCAATCCAAAGAATTCCAAGAACGTTGTGAGATATTAAATACTTATGGAAATCGACCTTAAAATACATCTCACCAATCATATGTGCCATATAAGCATAAAATATCAGTTTCCAAATTAGCAAAAGTGTAAACCGGAAAGTCAACTAGGAAACCTAAGTCCCAGAACCCCCAAGAAACTCTGTAACCTAGATCCGGCATTCTCGTATTCCTAAACCAAGGAGTCGGAATAAGAGGAAAAAGGTGTAATCGGTTCGTATTAAGTCTAGGGTGCTCTAAAAAGATGAGATTAACAAATTTTTGATCTATTCCAATCCGGTCAGGTACCGACTTGGAAAAGTGCGCCCTGAGATTCGAAATATTAAAAATATGATATTAATGCCGTTAGACTCATGTTTATAGGGATCTTTAAAATATTAGTTTTATAAGTTTTCAATAGCTAGAATTTCCCGATTTTGAAAATTTATCTATATTTCAGTACTACCGGTAATTAGTGGGTCTTTCAGTATGATCTACCATTAATCATTTCGTAATTTTTATTTTTGTTCTTGTAATATATACCCTAGCTTTCCTAGTAATCGAATAAGCTTCGAAAACGAAGAATGAAACCCTATATCAGTCCAGTTCAAGCTTAGTGAGAGGAGCTTAGAAACCCTAGATCTGGCTTTCCTTCGGTTTCATAACAAAAGAAGTTTTATAAAGTAAATGAATATGAATTATTGTTTTAAAGTGTATTTTAAACCTTAGAAAGTTTTAAATTCGGGAATTTTTCAATTCCGGGCCTTCCCGAGCTCAATTATGGAAAAACGTGCCCCAGGACCACAAACTCAGAAAAATATTCCTGAATATTCATTAGAACCGTACTTTTATGAGGATTTCAAAAATATCAATTTTATAATTTTCCGGGCTATAAAAATTACAGTTATAGCCTTTTTCCCGTGTTTTCGTTACAAGCGGTAAAGTAGATGTCTTGTCTACTATTCACAAGTACAACCTACACTACACACTACCCATACCCTATTCTTATATCCTTACAACTACTCAATTATATTTTCTTTTCCAAGAAATTTTTGTCTCCTACTAAATTATCACTTTTATTACATTTTATTACACAATATCAATTTCAAATAAAAATTTGTTCTCTTCCCCTCTTCCACCTCACTTGGCCGACGCATCCCCCTCCTCAATTCCCTCCAATTTGTTTTATTTTACTCATTTTATTACAAATAAACCCTAATGCACATGATATATAAACTCATTTTCTACTCTCTCTCTTCACTTTCACTCTTTCAAAATTGTGCAAAGGTGAAACACTCTCTTCTCTCCTCTCATTCTTGCCGTGACAAGCACACACACACACTCACCTTCACAACTCCATTTCATCTTCTTTTCTACTCCAAATCTCCATATATGTGATGATTTTAAGCTTTGTTATTATCAAATCTTATAATGGCAAGACCATTCTTGAGTGTTTTCCACTTTTAATCCCAATGAGCATGTGCTAGGGACATGAAAACACTAATACAAGAATATCAAGCCATCACAAGAAGTGGATCTAGTGTTGAAACAGGTTTTTGTTGAGATAATGTTATTTTCATACATGTAAAGTAAGGATCTTGCATGGAAAGTTAGGCTCATGCCATGAAAATTATGATTCATGCATTATATATAGTAGATCTAGTGTTTAGACATTCATACCTTCATCTACATTTATGTTCATATGATTATTTTGAGCTTTCATGCATTAATGACCATAAAAGCTTAGCCTTGCATGTGTATGGATGTATTAGATGGTAGATCTTCGTGTATAGGAGGTAAGAAACTTGAAAAAGAAAATACTTTTACTAGGAATGTTTTATGGAAATTCGGATGATTTTGGAACCCTATTTTAAAAACCCTTAAAACCACTTTGAAACTCATATTTTTCATGAAAAATGAATGGTATATGTAATAGGTATCTTTAAGGAATGATTTTTACAAGTTTGAATGAGTTTAGGCATGAGTAATATGTAAAACAAATAGGGGAGTTAGAATGGAAAATCTTGAGATAGTGATTAAATTGTTAAATTCGTATTTTGGAGTAATGCCTACATGAACACCTAGTATTCAAGCTTAAATTGCATGTTTTATAGGTTAAATAAAGTCTTTAGACAATAGATATAATAAAGCTTCAATTTTTTGTGCATTAAACAAGTTTTCTCCTAAGAAAAGTGCAAGAAATGAAATTTTCCAAAATTCGGATTTTTGTGAAAAGCTTGTTTAAAAACATATTTACAAAGTGAAAAATGCAAATTTTTATGCATAAATGGAGGTCTTGGATAGTATAGATGATAAAGACTTGTTTTTAGTTACATAACAAGTAAATTCTAGGAATAGAATTCTAGAATACTAGGAGATGCAAAAATTGGAAAGAACGGTTTTAGGAAATGGCTAATGTGAAGTCTTGTAATAATTAGGAGTTCTTAAAAGTTCATTATCAAAAATCATTAAGATCATGCATAGATTGAACTCATTACATGTCATTCATATTATTAATCCATTCATATTTCATCTATACATTAATCATCAACTAGATATATTTTTCTAAATGTAAAACAAATTTTTCAAAACCGAAAACGTTACAGAACAGATCTGATCCCTCCGTTCCATGACCTTAATATTTTTCAAAACCTGAAAATAATATTAGAAATAGATAGATCTTTCGAAGTAGATAGAAATCAATATAAAATTTGCGAAATTCCAAGTTAAAATGATCAAGTTATGGCCGTTTTAAGTTGGAACTTCCACAAGTAGCGAGAATCACGACTTTGATTAGTTTAGATGCATAGCTTGAATTAGTTGAGTGATGAAATTCTTATTAGGCTATTCTTATTTAGTAGGTGATTTCGAGCACGACGATACCCTACCACCCGACCACTACTATTACTAAGAGACCGGCGTACCATGGCCGAGTGAGTTCCTCTGCCGATTTCAATTATTGCTTGTGATTGTAATGATAGTCGCACTAGTTGCTAAGTAAAGATAAAAAGAGCCATTATGATGGGGTTTGTTGGGAACTATGATTGTCTGTTCTTGATATGTGAAGTTGAACTTAAAGAATATCGAAGCCGGGTGATAAGTTATTGCTTGTGTAGAGATGAATTAGAATTGATTATCTGCGAATATTGCTTGGCCACCTAAAAGAATTTGATTAATTGATTATTGGACCTCAAATATAACTGAACTCACGCATATCACAATGGGGATGGAGCATTAGCATTGTTGGTTTTTCGTGATCCATAAAACGAATATATGTTGGTTAATCGTGATCCATAAAACGAATATATATTGGTTTTTCGTGATCCATAAAACGAATATACGTTGGTTAATTGTGATCCATAAAACGAATATATGTTGGTTAATCGTGATCCATAAAATGAATATATGTTGGTTAATCGTGATCCATAAAACGAATTGTTATTCAGTTGACCATGAGCTTAAACGGCGTCGTACCGCAGGATTCAAAAATCTGCTAACCCGGGATGGAGGGCGCAAGTCCATCCACATATGATTTCTGGCTGGTCATATGCTTGTTGAACTCACTTGTTTGATGCATTTCACTTGATTGATTAATTACTTGCTTGAATGCTTTGTCTTAATTGTGATTCAAAAGTTTTCACTCACTAAGCTAGTGTAGCTTATACCCCAATAGTTTCCTGTTGCAGTATGAATACCTTTGGCTATCTCCGAGGACCCATGGACATCAGGTACAGCTCTTAGATGTTAAGGAGCTTTGCTAAGGCTGGGTCCTAAAAGTAAAAATGGACTTCTGATCCTGTTTCCCTGAACTAGTGCCTGAAGGATATTACAAGGAATTTTGTGAGCCTGGGAATTTTTAGCATTGTTAACGGGGGTATGCCCCCTAGCTCATGTAACAGAATAATCCTCTATGAGACGATCATGATTTACATTCTTGTTGCTATGTATGTCTCATTAAACAACTACGAAGCAAAGTATGGTCTCTGTATGTTGAGAGTGAGCCTTACACCCGATGTTCAAACTCATGGGAAGACTAAGGTTGTCTTACTTGAGTTTAAATATTGAGTGTGGCGGACTGTTACGTGTAGGGCACACTTTGGGGTGTGATACATCCTCATAATCTTTTTAGCTAGCATATATCCATTCATGTGAGGTCCACATATCCCTTCATGGACTTCTTTCATCAACATTTCTACTTCTGCCTCATCTACACTTCTCAAGAGAGTAGTATCAAATGAATTTTTGTATAATGTATTACCACTGAGCATGAAATGAGCTGCTAAGCGTCTTAGCATTTTTTGCTCCTTTTTTAAGGCATTTTTAGGGTATTTGCTGTCTTGAGGAATTCTTTGATATTAGCATACTAGGGATCTTTCTTTAGGACTTCCTCGGTATTCAAGCAAAATGTCGGTTCCTTCTCAATGCGAATCTTTAAAGGTTGGATCTCAACTCCATCAGTGATCTGAATCATAGATGCTAATTTGGCTAATGCATCCGCGAACTGGTTTGGTTTCTTGGCATATAAGTAAATGATATTTCTTTGAATTTTTGTGCCAATTCTAGTAAATGTTGGTGATAAGGCACCAATTTTGCATCCTTCGTCTTATATTCTCCTCGTGTTTGAAAGATGATGAGAGAGGGGTCTCCATATACTTCAAGATCATCTATCTCCATTTCAAGTGCCATCTTGAGACCCATGATGCAAGCCTCGTATTCTACCATATTATTAGTATGTGGGAACGTCAATCTTGCTGAAGCGGGGTATTGATTACCATATGGTGATATTAAGATTGCCCCAATTCCACATCTACATACATTAGCTGCTCCATCAAAGTACAACTTCCATTTAGGGGTGAACTGTTTTGATTCTTTATCCGAATCTGCCAACAATATGCTTTCATTCGGAAATTGAACTTCTCCATCAATCACATTATCTTCAACTGGGTTTTCAGCCAGCTGATCTACAAGCACCGACCTTTAACTGAGTTCTGATTCACATAAGTGATATCAAATTCTGATAACAGC
This sequence comes from Combretum micranthum, assembly GCA_024138025.1. NCBI lineage: Eukaryota > Viridiplantae > Streptophyta > Magnoliopsida > Myrtales > Combretaceae > Combretum > Combretum micranthum. The sequence goes on from JAMXBD010001526.1 coordinate 202,458, forward strand.
ATTTGCTATTTGGAAATTCTCCCAATCAGTCCTGGTTTCTGAGCCAGATACTTTAAAGGGTCATGTTTTGTGTAAAGCTCTATAGAATAATACAATGTATATTGTCTAAGTCTGTGCATGATCCACACCACGGCATAACAAGTTCTTTCCACTTCAGTATACTTCTGTTCACCTTCAGTGAATTTCTTACTCAAATAGTAAATAGCCTGTTCTTTCCCATCTTCATCTTTTTGTCCAAGTATACCTCTCATTGATTCAAGAAGTACCGTCAAATACAGAAAAAGAGGGTGACCATGTGTTAGTGCTACTAACAATGGTGGATTCATTAGATATTTCTTAATTTCATCAAATGCTTCTTAACAATCTTTATCCCAATGGATAGCTGCATTTTTCCTCAATAACTTGAATAGAGGGCGACATTTGTCGGTTAATTGTGATATGAACTGAGCAATGTAGTTCAAGCGTCCTAATATGCCCCTAACCTCTTTGATCGTCTTCGGAGGAGGCAATTCAAGTATGGCTTTAACCTTATCCGGATCAACTTCTATTCCTTGCTGACTGACTACGAATCCCAACAACTTCCCTGAGGTCACGCCAAACGTACACTTCTCAGGATTCAGCTTAAGATGGAACTTCCGTAATCTATCAAATAATCTCCTCAATATTTCCACATGATCCTCATCTTCCTTAGACTTAGCAATCATATCATCCACATATACTTCGACTTCTTGATGCATCATGTCATGGAATAAAGTAACCATCGCCCTTTGATATGTTGCCCCAGCATTTTTAAGGCCGAAAGGCATGACTTTGTAACAGAATGTTCCCCAAGTAGTAATAAAGGTTGTCTTGGTTTTATCTTCTTCTGCCATTTTAATCTGATTGTATCCCAAAAGCCATCCATGAATGAAAATAGATGGTTTCCAGCTGTGTTATCCACCAAGACATCTATGTGAGGTAAAGGGAAATTATCTTTGGGTAGCTTGGTTTAGATCGCAAAGTCTACACAAACTCTAACCTTTCCATTCTTTTTAAGTACCGGACCACATTGGCCACCCATTCAGGATAATCGGATACCTCTATAAAACCACTTCTAATAATTTCTTCACTTCTTCTTTAATCTTAAGCAAGATATCTGGTCTAAATCGCCTTAATTTTTGCTTTTTGGTTTGATATCTGCTTTAGTCGGTAATTTATGAACCACTATAGAGGTCTCTAAACCAGGCATATCTTCGTAGGACCATGCAAACACATCTAAGTAATCAGTCAATAATTTTATCAATCTTTCTCGTTGTTCAGCGGATAAGGTGGTGCCTATTTTCAAATTTTTAGGCTCATCTTCAGTTCCAACATTTACTACTTCTGGGCTCACTGATCTCAATTCTACCTTGTTCATATTTTTGCCAACTTTTCTCTATCCCAGTGTGATCACTAATATCACCTTCGACGACTAACCCAGTAGGGCCGAAGTGATATCAGTATTTTCGTTATCTATCGCGCAAGATATCCCTTACTTTCACCGTTATCATCATATCTGAATAAAGGCAAGATAAAGAAAAAGGAAGAAAAGTGAGGAAAAAAGAAAGTGATGATATGGATAAAAGAGATAACATAGAAAAGAAACAAAGAAATTTCATTAATGAATATGACTCATGGAGTACATTTTATTTGAGCAACTGATAAAAGAAACAAAACATAAAAAGCTTCATGAATTCAACCCTTACTCAAAGGTAACCCTAGAGTTAAGGGGAATAGTAAACCAATTATTCAACTCCTGAACGGATGGGAGCTGCAAGAAGACTCCATAACTGATGCAATGTCCGGCTTCTGGACATGAGAAGGTTGTGGGAATGTGACTCTGATGTCTGGAGACTCAATAGGGGAATTATACCATTCTTCTCCTCTCTTCTTCCGGGCTTTCCTTTTCATCTCTTGTATCTCAGCCGGAGTAGGAACATATCCAGTCCAAATGTCCCTAAATGTCCCTCTTCTTGAATCATATTGGCTTCTTCAAAAATTTGTAAACCAAAGTCTTCGGATCCTTCATCGCCAATATAAGGTATAGTAGGTCTTCGAAGATAGCATGATCTTGTTCACCCACCGTAATGTAACGATTTGGCCATTTGTTATAAACTTGACCATCTGATGCAGACTAGACGGTATTGCCCCAGCTGAATGGATCCAAGGCCTTCCAAGCAACAAATTGAATGATCTTGGTATGTCTAGAACTTGAAATGGAATAGTAAAGTCTTGTGGCCCAATAGTAACTTCCAAGTCTATTTCTCCTGATATTCCTCTCTTGGATCCATCAAAAGCTCTAACAATTGTGGAACTGGATCGAAGATCAGATGCATCGATTCCGAGTAGGTTCAAAGTGGCCAATGGACAAACATTCAGAGATGACCCATTGTCAATGAGGACTCGGGCTACAATCAATCCATTACACTTAGCCATTATAAATAGGGGCTTCGTGTGTTGAGTGCCTTCAGCTCCCAATTCATCAGGTGAGAAAGAGATTTGGTCCAAAGCAAATACCGAATTCATCACATGTTCCATCGTTTCAGTTGCAACACCTTCGGGAACCTTGATTTGTTGAAGTATCTTAAAGAGGGCTTCCTGTTTTTTCAGAAGTCAATAATAAACCCATCAAGGATATTTGAGCCGGACCTTAGCAAGTTGATCGGTAATCTTATAATCACTCATCTTCATAATCTTGGTCAAGGCCGTTTCTCATCAGATTTCTCCTCCTTTTCCTTATCTTTTTTCTGTGGGAAGAATTCCTCTGCCAATGTTTTCTCTCTTTCGGGCTCTGGGCTTTTCCAAGTTTGCCGACCATGGGCCTGGGAACTTGATTAACAGCTTGATAGTTGAATGGGGCAGCTTTATAATCTTTCGGTGCAATGGGTACATGGAATTGATACCTCATCGACTTCACCTTATATGGGGCCTCTTTGCTCCTCTTGACATTGGATAACTACCCTTTTTGGATCGAACTGGATCATTCCAATAAAAGGCTCAGATTCTTCAATCATGATCATGTTGATCGTGGGCCCATGATTCGGAGAGGATTGGTGTTAACATTAGGGGTTGGAGTTTCAATGAAATCCAGTTGGACCAATTTAGCATCAATGAGGTCTTGAATCTTATTCCGAAGCCTCCAACAATTGTCAACCCACTTGCCCCAATGATAATCACATTTCTGCTCAGGGTTGAAGTATTTAGGCTTGTAGTCTTCTCTGGGTGTTTCAAAGGTGATCAGATTGTCGGCTCTAAGCCGAGCTAGAACTTAGCTAAGGGGTACGAGAATTCTGGTAAACTGTCTTTTGGGTCTATTGAATGGTTGGTTTTGGGATTGTGGTTGTTGTGACTAGGTGAAGGGTTGATTAATGTTTGGGGTTGATTGGTAGGCGTAGGATTAAGTAGGTTTAGTGTATGGGGTTAAGCTGACTACACTGACAATAGTATCCTTTCCTTTGTTGTTGTTGAAGTACTTGGAGTTTGTAGTCTTTTTCTCCACATGGATCTTCCCGTAGTAATGGCATTTTCAATTCTGCATCGGCCAATACTATCTCGAGAAATTAGCAGTAGTATGTCCAATGAGATGGGTAAAGAATGGTTCTTCCAAAGTATTGATGAAAGTAAAAGTCAAATCCTTCTCTAGGATAGGGGTAGATACCATAGATGCCATTGACCTCCACCTTTGAGCATATTCCTTAAAGGACTCATCTTTCTTCTTCCTCATATTACCTAAATCCCACATAGACGGGGCCACTTCAATATTGAACTTGTATTGATTGTAGAAAGCTCTAGCCAATTTTTCCCAAGTATTAATCTCATCAAGATCCAATTGAGCATACCATCTCAAAGCTAGACCGGTAAGGCTATCTTGGAAAGTCTGGATCATAAATTGCTCATATTGAGTGTACCGGCTCATCTTCCTCACATAGAGCATAGTATGCAACTTTGGGCAACCAGTACCATCATACTTTTTAAAGTCGAGAATCTTGAACTTCTCGGGGAAAGCCCTAGCTTCAATTGCAGGAAAGTTTGTGATTCCAGCTTGATCAAATCCTTCCATTTTCTCAAAAGCTTTGAGTTTCTCATTGAATTGAGAGAAAAGCCTTTTCTCCATCTCTTTGTTTTGAGCCTCAATTTCCTTCTTAAGGCCAGAAGATTCGGTCTCGACAGTGATTTGTGGCTCATGATTAATTACTTGTTCCTCAATGGATTTGCCATCTCTCTTTACCCCAGAATGTCCTTCGGTAGTATCTTAAGGGGCCTTTAAGTTTTGTGCAAGAAGATTCATTTGCTTGGTCATTCGAAACACCATTTGTTCTAAAGCAGTGAACCTTTGCTCAGAAATTGGATTGGAAATGCCAGAATGATTGTCATTGTTGCTAGCCATTCTAGATTTGGACTTAGTAATGATTGGACTTCGAATTGGGTCAGACCGTTTAGGAGCTATTTTTTAGAAATTGGATGAAAATCAAAAACAAAAATTCCAAGTTTAGAGAAAATTATGTATATTTATATATATAATTTTTTTGAGCAAAACTTATTATTTATTTACAATTCTCAACAAAACGAGCAAACGGTTAGTGGTAAAAAAAATATACACAAAAACAAGCAAACGGTTAGTGAACAAAATATATACAAAAGAGTTATACAAGAACATGTAGAGACAAGAAAAGAAAAGTGCATGCGCATGCAAATTGAGATGATGAAGAAGCTTTGTGGCAAAAACCATTTTATTTCATTAAAGCTGAATTTATTCAAGGAGTCAATACATGAACTAATCATGACAAAACCGAAAAGCTAAACCAAGAGACTTCAAACTTAAACCAAACGGCTAATCTTGCTAGGACACACTAAACGGTCCTTCAGCTCCTCTATAGTCCTCTTCACCATCTGTAGTTGAGCTTCAAGTGCTTGAACCTTGGCTTGAGAACTTTGCACTTCCTCTTCCATCTCTCACTCCCTTTTCTTCATTTCTTGGAAGCGAACCTCCACCTGGGCTTTTGTCAATTCCACATAAGCTTGTGTCTCTGGGTCGGGAGTGGTAGGTAGTCGACTCAATACCTCGGGAGCTTGAAATTCCAACCCTTCTACCTTTGCCCTTTGGTTGAGGATATATTCTTTAGTGGCCTGATATTTCTTCGTCTCAGTATTGATGGGTTCTATCATGTCAATTGGCTTGATTTCTCTTGTCTCCCATTTGGCTTGTATCGTCCCTAGTTTTGCCTCTCTTTGTGCAAAAGGAACATCGGGGTCATCATAATCCATATTAACCTCCTCTAATGATGGCTTGCTAGTTATATCTTGAAGTGCTCCATATTGTCTTATCACATGAGCCGGATAATATCCCGTTGACCCGGTCAAACCAATCAAAGGAACCATCGCATACTCCATGCATCCGGTTATTGCCGCATGAGAATGGAACCACTTAGCAATCCAAAGGAATGTGTGAGCTTCTAGGTCTTGGAGTAAATGCACCTACTCATCGGTTCTTGGAAGATCTTGAATGCGGACTCTTTCACTAAAGCTCAAAAATAAGATCATAACCGTCTCTAATGTGGCAAACCAGACTCAAATTTCTCCCATAATCTTTAATGTGGCTAGCAAACCAAACTATCAAAAGTGCCATATTAGACTTGAACTTCCCATGGCCTCTATTCTTCAAGTGGTTAAGAGATATATTTTATTCAGCAAGTAAGGCCGGGATATAAGACTTTCCTGCCAAAAGATGGTCCACTAATTCCACCACACGATAGTGGATAAATAGATTCCCATTCGGGAAGAGGATAGTACTAAATACTAAGCTATAAAGGCATTGATGCGATTTTGTTCCCATTCTTCACACTTCCACAAAAGATGGACTTATTGTCCTTGTAACCATTTGGAGATCCAAACCATTTGAACAAGTCAGAAAGACGAATGGAGACCGAATTGCAATTCTTGAGAGCTTTAGATACATCGGTCCTCTTAATCCCTAAAAAGGAGTTGAACAAACTGATTGGCCCTTTACTAAGTTGAGGGGCATATATTCTTGCATGAGTTGGTAGAGCTTGAAGAAGCCTTGTGTATTCCTCAATAGTAGGACTCAAAGTGTGCTCACCAAGGTAAAAGGCGGCCTCATCAATATTCCATAAGTAAACCAAGTCCCTAAAAAGATGAATGGGGACCTGGACCTTTGATAGAGAAAGAATAGGGCCTAAACGGTCTCCAATGAATCCTCTTTGTCTTGGCTTGAAAGTTTGTAACCACTTGTTCAAAATGGGCATCGGACTAGTAAGCTCATGAACATGGATCTCGAGAATAAGACAAGCCCACATGTTGCCACTACACATACTGCTTGCCATACTTCCTAATCTACATATTACAAAAGAGATATGTTACAACACGGTATATACATTTACAAAGGACAAAGATGAGGTTACAAGGATTTATAAGACACATTACATAACGAATTTCAAAGGAAAGTTAACTCCTATAAATTCAGCTTTTGTTTTGTAAAAAGTTTTTGAAAAACACTTTGATGGGCCACAATGCTTGATCATCATCTTCTTTATGTAGTGAATGCAAGAAGGGTAAGTTCTAAAGGTCCCCCAATTAATGGGCCATGGGCCACATTAACTGGAGTGGGAGGATAATTCGTGTCTCGAATGGTGGGTAACCACAACACCCGAGACCTACTAGTGCCTCCCATCCTAAGTTACCTAAGATGGCCCGAGTTTGACCACATCTAGCATACATTTTTCTTAAATTCAACCTTGCCCCTAGTTTGTAGAATTTTTTTTTCTTCTTTTTTTTTATCTGCATAACTTAAACAAAAAGATTAGTACAACTATTTACAAATATACAAGATATTTACAAAAGAAAGAATTTAAATATGAAAAGCATAAAGTAGCTAGCCCTCTAAAAAAATTATCCCCAGTGGAGTTGCCAAGCTGTCGAGCCTGGGTTTTCATTTCCGGTTCAATTTCCTTTAATCCGATTTGTACTAAACCCTAACCCATTCAATATGAATCCTCGACTAAGAATTAAAGGTTTTGAATTTTGAAAATATTTTGGAGTCACCACTCACTAAAGTCGAGAAAAAAGGTAAACCAAAACCAATGGGTAGGTTGATTTCGGTTTTGCTACTGATCCGCGAAAAAATCGTTTTGAAAACAAGAACTACAAAATTAACTTGAGTCCGGGGGCAACCTATTAAAACCTAAACGGTTACCACTTTAGCTTTCAATTTTAAATTGCTTTCTTTTAAACTTAATTTCAAAATTAAACTATTTACAAGGCTCTAACTATTTACAAATATGTACAAATTTACTTAATAAAATCACAAAAATAAATTTTTTACATATTTTGAGTCGCCCATTTAGGTGCTATGTACTCGCTAATAGGGATCAGACCACACGTAGTTCTTTAAGAAAAATTTAGTTTGAAATCTTATCACTTTAAGTTCATTAAGTTTTATGATTTAATAAAAATTATCTAATTTTATGTGATTCTTAAATCTATCAAATTAATTTTGAACAAATTTATAAAAATCAAAATTTTCTAGGTGTCAAAACGATTTTTTTTTTAAACAAACAAATCATCATAATATCAATCATCATAAAAACTCATGTAAAACTATCACAATTATTTATAAACACAAACTTCACACTATTATCATACATTAACATCAAACAAATATTACTATGATTAATATTATTAAAACTTCAACTAATTTCACTTATTAATCTATTTCTACGAAAATATATTTATTACTAATTATATAATCTATTATATATATTATTATATTATATATACATATATGGTAAGGAAAACTTACTTGGATGAAGATGGTTCCGTGTGCAGGAATTGAAGACAACTAGGGATGAAGACCGCGACAGCGTGCAGAGTACCGACGAGTGGATGAACAAAGGGTGACTTGGAACAACTAGGATCGACGACTATGATGACCAGGAACAGTCTGACAATGGCAGCAGCAACGGCGGAGGGTCGATGATGACGTGGCAGTGGATGACCAACAAAGGCAGGTCGACAAAGATAGGAGATAATTGATTAAGGGCTTTTGAAGTCCTCACGATTCCAAACAAATCAATGTAAATTAATTGTTTTAATTTTCCCTTTCTCCTTTCAAAACAGAAGATGATGAGGGTATTTATAAGCTTTAATTTGATCAAAACCTTCCTAATCAATCAATCTCAAATGTAAGGCTTATAAAACATGTTTTGGGCAAAATTTGAATAATCCAAGTCAAAATCAATGTAACTTTCCAATTAAATGCAATAAATGACGTGTACCTCTCATATTGTAATATTCCAAATCATTAAATTGTCTAAAAAATAACTTTCACACGTTTTTGAATTTTTTAGGAAACTACCAAAAAGTAGTTTTCCCAAATTTGAAGTTCGGATTTGAAGAGTAATTATTGATGAAAACATGTGATTTTTATACCGAAACAAACTATTCCATGCCGAGTTTCCAAATCTGCCTTCAGTTCATAGAAAAAAGGTCTGGAAGTCGGCCGAAAATGGGCTCAAAGTGGGTCGATCGGGCTACCCAACGAAGAAGAAGATGAACAGTAAATTTTTTTTTTTTAGATTACAAGACTATATTATATACATGTATATTACATCCATTATATTTATTTCCTTTAATTTGATTTATTTTTCCTAATTTTTCTTTCTAATCATAATGCTCAAAAATGCAAAAAATCCTTCAATTTAACCATATTTGCACTAATATTAACATTTAATTATTAACAAATTGATAAAAATAAATTGTCAAAATGAGGTGTCTACAAACATGAACAAAGTGTGTCTTATATGCACAACACCACATATATATGTATATATATTCATCTAAGGATGGAAAAATGAATTCACAACCTTTTTCTATTGTGTTGTCATGTCAGTGTTGTGTCGTAATATGTCGTCTTAGGTCTGGAGTTGAGTCGAGTCAAGTATCAGTCGTCTGTCATCTTGATTGAGTCTAAGTCTTCTCCGAAATTCAAGTAAGTGAAGGTTGAAGTCGCTAAGTCAAATCTTGTTGATTTATATATGCTACATTGCATAAAGTATCAAACATATAGAATTAATGAAACGTTGAAATCCTCAAAATCACCAAGTTAAGAATAAACAAAGAATAATAACTAATTCCAAAAGAAGAAATACCAAAATGACAATAACTCTCGGTACTATTTCATGAAAGTGAAACTAACAAGAAAATATCAAATAAATGGGGTAAAGAAATTAAACAATGTAATCGTAATACCTGTAAGAGATAAACTTAACAAATGTAAATATTAACCAAATCAAAGTACGATGAATCCCATATGTAGGGAATGCTAATAAAATATGACGTAAGCTTTCTCACCGAGTTTAATAAACTATATAAACGTAACAAGTTTTGAGGAAAAAACTTTCTTTATAGGGGATAAGTTGTAAACCCCTGAATTTTCCATAACTCTTTGCAAATAATCATATGTTCAAATACCGAAACCGAAACCCTAAAAACCAACTCAAGTTAAAACTGAATTCTAAATAAGATCAAATATGAAAGTTCTTAATCTTGAAAAAAAAGAACCCTAAAAAACGTAATGGAGAATCCAACAATCTTTAGATTCAACATTCGTACGCCAAACAATTCATTTATGTGATCCTTAACACGTAAATCGAGACAATATATCCAAACAATGTTCAATGACAAAATTATAAAACCTTACACCCCTTGGTGAATTTCAAAATAAAAAATTTAAAATTAATACCAAAAGTTAACCTGAGTTAACACATAACCCTAGATTCGATTAAACAATCCCAAGAATAATAAAATATTAAAGAAATCATAAAAATAAAGTAAAAATAAAAATTTGAACAAAAAATACGACACGATCATAAACCCCAAAATTTTATGACCTTACAAATAAACCATAAAGCCAAAATTAAAACCAAATCCCTAAAAGTCAACTAGGTCAATAACAAGCCCTAATGAGACTAGTCTGGCAATCTCGTGCTCGAAACCCTAAGATAATAAAAATAGGATAATCATAGATTATAGTCCGTAATATTGTAATACAACCTAAAAAGTTCATATGTGTCGAAAATTCTTTTGTTTCGGACCCGAACAGAAACAGATTTTGGAAATAGTGTCTCGGTGTGAAAAATGGTAAAAATACTATGATGATGCCATTAGACTCATAATAATATGAGGATTCCAAAAATATCAGTCTTAGAATTTTTCAGCATATAAAAATATCATATATAGCCCTTTCATGCGTATTTTCATTACTACTGGTATTTTATTTGTCTAGTCTACTATTCATTATACTATTCCTACTATTCAATACTATTCACCTATCTCTACTTTTTTTACAACCTACACACATATTTCTTACATTTACTTTTTAAATATTACTTTTTACTAAACTGCTCTTACACTTTACTTACTTTTTTTTTATTAAAATTAATTTTTAATCACATTCTCTCTCTCTCTCATGCATGCCATCCACCCTTTCTCTCTCTTCCTCTCCATTTATTTTCTTTTACAATTTATTTAATTACATCTAATTTCCCTCTATATTTATCTATAAATACTCCTTCCTCCATTTCTTTTTCACACCTCATATACATACCAAAACTCTACTAAATTTTCCTCCTAACTTTTCTCTCTAGAAGAATTCTCTCTCAAACACTCTCTATGATCTACTTCTCTCCAAGAAAAATATCAAAAATACTATCCATTTATTTCTTTCACCTTCAAATCCTCCATTAACCTTAGGTAAAATTCCCAAAACTATCTTCACGTTCATGTTAATATAACATGACCATAGTGTATGTTTCCTAAACCCATGGGGTATTATGAAAGCAATAATATGTTCATGTCTTGTTTAAAAATGTTCAAATATTATCATTATTGTTGTTATTTATTGTGCTTTATTTTTGCTCCTAATCTAACTTTTATATATTAACAAGTATATTTATGTATATATGTTTTAAAGCCTATAAGCTCACTAATATAACTTTTATTTATTCATGGTCTTATATTTCTTACAATTTATTTATTTATTTTTTGCAATATTATTAAGACTAGTCATTCTAGTTTTAAACTTGTCTTTATCAAGTCAAAAAATTTTATTTTTCTTTCTTTAGGACTTGTTCATAATCTAAGTCCAGAGAACCTTGGTATAAATGATCCACTGCAGATGTATATATAAAATAAGTGCGAATACTACTAGCAAGTATACTGGATAGAATCAAGTAATATAATAATGAATAGAGTATCGCGCCAATGAAGATTAACTTACTACTAGACCGATATTAGTATCTACTATTATTTAGGTAATAAATTTAAGATAATTAACTACTTAACAACTAATTTTAACTTAACTTAGATATCAATCAATGCAGAGAGAGTGTTTGCGAAATATATCAATTGAATGTGAGAAGAATGATTCAACCTTAATTTCACTAATCAAATTGCAATCATATTATAATAACTATTAGCTATATGGATATTCATATGAAATTGTCAAAGCCTTTAATTCTTTTCCAAGTTTTAAATTGTTAAACCCCAAATCGATTCATTAACTTCTGTTACACAAATTTACAATGGATTCTAAATTATAACCATAAATCTTCCGATTCTATGGTTAACTAATGCCTTAGATTAATCACTCCTAATCCCTTAATGAGAAATTAACCAAAAACATTGCATGAATTCTAAAGGACAATTTCTAATTAGATTAAACAACTCAACTCCCGCATATATTATTCAATCTTAATTAAGAACTCCTATAAACCCTATTCTCGCTTCCAAGTCATTAAGATTACTATAAACCTAATTCAATCAAGAAACATGATTTATAGAATAAGAATTACAACACGAATGTTCCACAATCTAACAATTCTATAATATGGCTACAATTATCATATTAGCTAATCTAGGGTTTCATCATATTCCCTAAATAAAACTTATAATATGGAATTAAACAACATAATCACATATCTCAAAAGTAATTGCAATAGAATTCATGTTTAGCAATAAAATCAAATAATTGAATTGCATGAAAAGATTAAGTTCTAAGATAACCAATTCAATTAGCACAAATATGAACCCTAGATCTTCCCAGGAACTTCATAAACAACAATCTTTAGATCTCCAAGATGGATCCCAAGTTTCTCAATCAGTAACCAATTAAGAACATAAAAAAACTCTCTCTAAAACTACTCCAGATCTAAGAGTGTCTAACCCTAAGAATGTCTCTCCTAGGAATGTCTCTCTCAAAAGACCCCATAAAGATGTATTTATATAGCAAACAAGGAGGACCTTGCGCATAGACATTGGCTGGCTCAAAACTGGCTGCTTTGAGGCAGTGTAGAAGCCAAGCCAGCGGCTTTGCTTGTTGTGGTGCTGGCATTGATTGTTGTAGATGAAGGCTAGCAGCTTTGAAATGAAAAGTTGGCGGCTTTGTTGCCTCGGATGATCAGCTTTCATGTTGGAGACGAAAGTTGTTGTCCTAAGCCGGTTGCTTTGCTTTGAGAGTTTCTAGCTTTGGTGAAGGCTGTCCTCTAAGCCGGCAGCTTTGAATATGAAATAGCCGGGTTTGAATATAGGCTGGTGGCTTTGAACTTCCATTGGCCAACCTAATTTGTATCTCTTCTCTAAATTTGCTCCAAGGTCTGACATTATCAAAATAAGTGCAACTGAGTACTATTTTCTTATGATTTCTATAAAATCAATAATAATTTAACTTGAATTGAGTAATGAAAAGTGAGTAGAATATGGCTTTATCAATAAATCTAAGACTCATGTGTTTTTCTTATTATTTTCTTACTTTTCTTTTTGGAACTAGTCTATTCTAAATTTTGAGAAGTCATGATGTAAGTTAAGACTTCCCAATACTTGATTTTACTTATATGCTTATTTAATTTTCTGTATGTGTTATTCTTAGTTCATATTCATGCATGAACATAATGTTGTTGTCTTGATAAAATTTTCAAAGAAACAAAAAGATTTATTTTCTCTCACTTGAAAATAAGAACTAAACTCTCTAGAAATGTGACTCTAATACTTAAGAGAAATTTTCACTAAAACATAGGATTATGGTTCAACAACACTCTTCTCATAAGTTTATTCCTAAATTTTAATATTGATAATTCCTTACTAGGAAATATTTTTTTATAAACTTATTTATAAGACTTATAGCAACACCTTGAAAAATATTAAGAAAAAGCAAGATTTTCTAGTCAAAGAGTAAATTCAAATCACAAGTCCAATACTCACCTAGGAAAGATTTCCATTAAAACTTAGGATCATGATTCAATAATATCCTTTAAAAAAACTTAAATAAATTCATCATAAATTATTAAGTGTTGATATTATACAAAGATTCTTCAAAACTTAATTGAATAGTTATGTTACTCTCTCTTGAAAATACTAAAATAAATTAATAAATCTTAATGTTCACGATTCCTTATTATACAATTTCTTTATCAAGAATTTGTTTATAGAATTCGCACCCACATATTGAAAAACATTAACAATCAAACAATTTTTCTAAGACAAGTTTAAGAGCAACTCACTAGTTATAGATTCACTTAGGAGAATCTAAAATTAGTAGACAACTCAAATAACCAAGTTTTAAAGAAATAAATCTATCTTTATAACGTTAAGAAAATATAAATGATAGTTTTATATGAGTAGGTATTCATTAGTAATAAACTCAAAATTTGTATTTGCTTCCAATGACTTAAAAAAAGATTTTGTGAACTTCATTTTCCAACTTCTAAAAGTAAATTGATTTATGAAAAATCATTATTAAGACAACATCACTAGAATCATGCATATATTATGGTGTATATCTATATTAAAGGATTTTTCAAACTATATAAATATTTGTGTTGTTATGAACTTTTTAGATGAAGCAAGAATTTGAAAAGTTACAATTTAAGGACTGAGATTTTGGTGCTAAATCTGTACTTACCCATTTTAGAACCCAAATGGCTTTTAATGTTAAAGATAACCTTAGAAATAGATAGGTCTTTTCGAATAGGTAGAAAATGACATCTTATATGTGAAATTCCGAGTTAAAATGAGCAAGTTATAATCATTTTAAATTGAAATTGTAAGTCATCCGATTTTTTACGAAAATGGTGAAATAGAATTAGAAAGTTTGAATAGAACTTTCGTAAAATACTCATTATGGGTATTTCTTTTGTCTAAGTGATGAAGAATACGGGACTCCCCTTGCTGGGATTACTATGACTAAGAAGATTACAATATGGACGAGTGAGTTTTCCCCCACTATTTCGTTACCTTACTTGTGCTTGTAAATAGTTGTACTAGATTTATAAGCACAAAATAAAATGAAATGAATGGGGTTATGGGATTATAATTATATGCTTTTATGTATGCGTGACAATGTATGTTAAGCATATTGAAACTAATAAATGATTGTTTTATTAGATCATTAATATTACATATTGTTTATGTGTGTATGATACTTGCTTGATCGTCTTTAAGTATACTATAATTATACTCAGCTTTGATATAATTAAATGAACACGCATTGCATCCGTCAAGTCACATAATAAGGATTGCTACTATATATGAAGAATCAGAAGGGCTAGAGTTCAAGCTCATTCTTAGGGAATTAAGGCGTACCAAAGATACATCCCAAGGATGAGCCGTGCTGATCGATCACTGTGAGTAGAGTGCTCAAGGACTAGCAGTGAAGATAGTAGAGATCTTCAGAGCTAAGTTCCCTAATCCTCGATACGAAAGGCATAAATTTATTCTATATATAGTTTCCGGGTATCCATACATAATTGTTTGTATCATATGGTTATTGCATAGTGTACATAGCATACACATGAAAATAAACTTATTTGAAATCATGGTGCAAATAAAAAGGAATATCTCACTAGATATTTGTTGAAACAGGTATGCTTGAGACCCTATCCAAGAACAAGAAACTAAGGAAATCAATGGTGGATTACTGAGCTTCTATGGAGGAAGTAGAAGTATAGAAGGAATTTTCTTGTTTGAAATTTCTTTATGAGTAACGTATGTTATGTTGAACTTTTCGAGAGTACTAGGAATTGTATTTATGTAGTCTTGAAGACAATAGCAAGGGTATACCCCTAAGAGTTGTAATTGATCTTATTTATGTTTCATGATAAGTATTTCTCTTGCCTTGTTACTTAATCACTATCAATGTAAATTTCACTACTTCAATGCGTTCCCTCTAATATGTTATACGCCTTGTGCATAATATGAAAGCATTTACATGACAAAGGAAGTTATTCCTAGGTTTTAATATTATGTACGGTAAACTGCCACATTTAGAGTACCCCTCGGAGCATGACAATGCCAATGGACAATCTAGTAACAATGTATACTATGTTTAGAGATATGTTCGCCATGAGATAGCAGTATCGACACATGATGTATCAACAACAACAACAATTCATAAGCAATATGGTTACCTGAGCAATACAAGGTGAGAATGTACAAATTAATGATCAAGGCAATCAAGCAAAGCTACATGAGTTTAATAAATTGGTATTTGATTTTGACGCAACTGATATTGATCCAAAGGTGGCTAAAAGTTGGATAGAAGAGTTGGAAAAAGTTTTTGTAGCTTATGATACTCCAAAGGAAAGGAAAGTAGATTTGGTTATATATATCTTGAAGAGAGAAGCACATAATTGGTGGAGACCGGCTAGTGAAAATATGCCAAAGCCTATTGCATGGACCAGATTCAAAGATACATTTTTGTTTCAATACTTCCCAATTACTGTCACGGAACAAATGATTTTAGACTGGTTGAGTCTAAGACAAAGAGGCAAGTTAGTTGATGAATACCATGTAGATTTTTGCAGATTGCTAAGCTTTCAGGAAAAGCGTTTCGGGATGAAAGAATGAAAGTACAGAAGTTTCAAATGGTTGAATGATGAGATTAAAGGTGAAGTCAAGATGATTCAGCTTTATACATTGCTAATACTATCGCCAAGGCCAAGTTAGCTGAATAAATACAAAATGATAGCAGAGCGAAGAAGGCTAGAAGAGCTACTTATTTAGGGAAAAGACCTACATCTTCCACATCTTTTGGAAGCTATCAAAGTGTTGGTAGAGGCACTGGTTATCAAGGAAAAAGTAAGAAACCATTTATGGGAAAGAAAGCTAATCAGAAGATAATGTACAAGATTCTTCTTCTTATTTTTGAAAAGAAATGTATCAAATGCTTCGGTTCACATAAATTATCTAAATGCTGGTGGAATCCAAAAGCTTGGTTTACTTATGGTCAGGAAGGACATCGAGCTTTGGAGTGTAAAAATCCAATGTTGCAACCTATATTTTGTGCATACTATAAACAAAGGGGACACAATATAGCAAGTTGTAAAGATAGACCTAACAGTAATAAAGAAGGATTCAATTCAAAAAAAGGAAAAGTGGCAACAAGAGTGTTTGCTTTACAACAAGTTGAGGAAGCTCCTTCAGTGGACACTTTGGCAGGTACTTTGCTCATTTCCAAACGCTATGCTTATGTCTTAATAGATACAGGAGCTACACATGCTTGCATATCCAAAAAATTTATGAGTGAATGTGAACTTGTTTCTGAAGTACTAATAGATCATATAATGTTCATTAATACTCCTTTTGGTGTTGAAACTATAAAGCCATATGTTTGTAGAAATGTTAGTATATTGATTTTGAGTGTAAATATGCCAATTAATATGATGGTTTTATCTATGTTTGATTTCGATGTAATTTTGGGCATGAATTGGTTGAACTTATATAAAGTTACAATAGATTGTAATAAGGCAAAGTTGAGTTTTGAATTGGAGAATGGAAAATTTATTTATGCTCTTGAGAGGTAAAGACCAAAAAGTATGAGTTCTATGGAGCTATGGGAAAAAGTTGTAGTAGCAACAGTAAATGCTAAAGAAGTAAATATCAATATGGTACCGATAGCGAAGGATTTCACAGATATGTTTCTCGAAGAATTACTTGGTTTACCTCCTAGTAAAGAAATTGTCATGCCCGTAGGGTATTCTAAACGTAACAGCCCGCCACATACTAAGTAGACTCTCGAGTTCCCTACTCGGGGCCTTCGGAAGTCTTAAGTAGATGTAAAGCGTTCCTTTACGACAATAGAATACTTCAACAAATGGAGTTAAGCAGTTTAACGAGGCATTCATTAACATAGATAATAAATCAAAACGCATAATTTAGGTTTACAAGATCTAAGGGGATTCCCCACAAAAGAATACAGTCTATACAGTCATAGAGTCTTTAGTTTCCAATGGAAGTCTATACAAAAAGGAATGGTTAAACTTCTATGGGAAACTCTATCTCAGTACCTGCGCTGTGGCTTGTCTTGGCCTAAGCCATATAAAATCATGCAAAAGATAGAAACTATGGGGGCGTAAGCTAACTAGCTGTTGAGATATAATTTACTCAATCTATAATGGATAAAACTTGATAAACTTGTTATTAATCTTATAGAAATCATGGAATTGATACTTAATCAAGTTAATGTTGTGTTTCAGGTTATAAAGCTAAAGGAAAGATTTAGATGAATAAAGCATGGAGAAAATGACCAGAAGCCTGATGGCGCCAGCCATGAGAAGATGGCCGCCAGCCATGGAGCCTCGGTGAAGTGAAGAAAATAACAGAAGAGCCATGGCCGCCAGCCATGGTGTGATAGCCGCCGGCCATCTTTCATGCCGGCCCTGGGAGGAAGATGGCCGCGGCCATGGAGCCGGCCATGAAGACTGCACCATTTGTTTCGCGAATAATAGCTGCCAGCCTTGTTGCGACATGCCTCCAGCCATCTTTCATGCGAAAAACACTCTTTATATTATGTTTATTTCCTATATATAGAGAGAGAAGTCCATTAGAGAGAGGATCATTCATTCTTTATACTTTCAAGAACCCTAAAGATTGCTTTTCTTGAATCATGAACAATAATCTCTTAATCTAGCCAAGGGATTATTGCAACTCAATTCAAGATGGATTGTGAGATCTAATTGGGTTTGATTTCTATTATTCTCATCTTTGATATTTGTATTTCATCTGATTCTATTGTTATTATTGCTTGATTATCTCTTATAACTTTGGATCCGGTTGTAGGATGATTGAACAATAATCAATCAATTAGAATCATATCCGTAATTGTATGAGTAATTAATATAGGTGATGAAACAACACGATAGTCATAAAATAGATGGTTTTTGATGTTGTGATGATATAATCTAATTTAAATGATCCATGCTTATGAGATTGTTGATAGGGTTGGTTTCTCTTTTCTTAATGCAACTGATGGATTAAACCTTAAGAGCGTATTTAGGGTTATATTTGATTAGGAATAATTAAAGATCTTATCTTGGTTATTTAATATCTAAGGAGAAATTGAATTTCAATGCTTATTGGAATAACTAACCTAATCAAAGTAGGAATTAATATTGAGTCTATGATCAATCTTGAGAATTGAGTTGTAATGAAACCTAGGCTAGATAATCTTTTGAATATATAAATCTCTTTAAATAGAAATAGGTTTATTTTATTTGCTTGATTTCAAAACCCCAATTTTATTTTCTTTTTCTCTTCTAACCCCGATAGAAACTTAGGAATTTTTACAGTCTGTGGAGACGATCCTGCTCATCCTATACAAATTTAGAGTAGGTAATTTATTTTTATTGGATTCGACACCCACCAAATTTTGGCGCCGTTGGGATTGGTTGTCTAAAAAAATTTCCCTGTTTCTATTTCTTTTTATTTTGATTTTTGTTTATGACCCGTGCTTCTCACAAAGGTACTTTAGAATTTGATTCAGATATAGAGAAGACGGAACGGGAATTGCGCCGACAATCAAAACAGCGTATTCTAGACGCAACTTCAACTTCATCTCCTGGATTAACTCAAGCATTGGAATTATCAGAATCATCCAGTGAGACAGAAAGAGAAGAATCTGAAAGTTTGGATTTAGAAGAAGAAAAGGAAGAGATGGCAAATCCGGACCGAACACTTAGACAATTAGCAACTCCGGATGTGACTCAACAACCACTTTGTATTCAATACCCTGAATTGAATGTGGATTTTGAGTTGAAATCCGGGTTGATTCATTTGTTGCCTTCTTTTCATGGCTTGGAAAACGAGGACCCTCATAAACATTTGAAGGAGTTCCACGTTGTCTGTTCGGGTATGAAACCTCATGGGATATCTGAAGATCAAATTAAATTGAGGGCTTTCCCATTTTCATTAAAGGATAGAGCCAAAGATTGGTTATTCTATCTACCCCCTGGATCAATCACCACTTGGACCGATATGGTGAAGTCATTTTTGGACAAATTTTTCCCTGCTACTAGAGCCGCAAACATAAGGAGGGAAATTTGTGGGATTAAACAAAGAGAAATTGAGAATCTGCATGAGTATTGGGAAAGGTTCAAACAATTAGTTGCCAGTTGTCCTCAACATGGCATATCAGAACAACTCCTGATACAATATTTCTATGAAGGATTGCTTCCTTTGGAGAGGAAGATGATGGATGCAGCGAGTGGAGGAGCGATAGTAGATAAAACCCCTGCTCAGGCTAGGGATTTGATCTCACTCACGGCTGCAAATTCCCAACAATTCGGTTTCAGACAAGATCCTTCAACAAGACGAGTCAACGAGGTAAGTGTCTCACACTTAGAATCTCAATTATCTAACTTGACTTCTCTTGTCCAGCAGGTTATCCTTGGAAATACCCAACAAGCGAAAGCTTGTGGTATTTGTGCTTCAAATCACCCCACAGACATGTGTCCAACCCTTCAAGATGACTCATATGCGCATGCAAATGCAATTGGTGGATTTCCAGGACAAACACATCCCCCTCAAAGAAGATATGATCCCTATTCCAACACATACAATCCTGGTTGGAGGGACCATCCAAACTTCAGCTATCAACCAAGGCCTCAACCACCACCACAACAAGCTTCGTCTTCAAGTTCATCACTTGAAGATATTGTCAAGTCTCTTGCAATTAACACGAAGCAATTTCAGGATGAGACAAGAAAAAGTATTCACAATTTGGAGAGTCAAATGAGTCACCTTGCCACCTCTGTAGGTAAGTTGGAGCAACAAGGTAAGTTACCTTCTAATACTGTTAATCATAAAGAAAATGTGAGTGCAATTTCCTTGAGATCTGGAAAGGAATTGCAAAACTCTAGTAGGAAGGTAATTGAGACCACCTCCAAAGATTTTGAAAAAGAGAACCCCCACATGGAGGAAAAACAAGTAGAAAAATTTTCCCCCGTTCTATAAGCCTGTTCCCCCATTCCCTTCTAGGTTGAATAAGTCCAAGATATTGGATGATGAGAAGGAAATTTTGGAGACTTTTAGAAAAGTCGAGGTAAACATTCCATTATTGGATGTGATTAAGCAAATACCTCGATATGCGAAGTTTCTGAAAGATCTTTGTACAAATAAGAAGAAGCTTAAAGGGAGTGAGACAGCTTTTATGGGTGAGAATATATCTGCTGTCCTTCAAAAGAAGCTACCACCAAAGTGCAAGGACCCTGGTACGTTTTCTATTCCTTGTATAGTAGGTCATGTTAGAATTGAAAATTGCATGTGTGACCTAGGGGCTTCAGTTAACATTATGCCTCTTTCAATCTATAAGAAACTGAATATTGGATCTTTGAAAGAAACAAGAGTAATCTTGCAACTTGCAGATAGATCCAATATATATCCATCAGGTATTTTGGAAGATGTTTTGGTACAAGTCAATGGATTAGTGTTTCCCGCTGACTTTTATGTAATTGATATGGGTGAGGAGATATATTCACAATCACCTACACTTTTGCTTGGGAGACCATTTATGAAAACATCTAACACCAAAATTGATGTGAATGAAGGAGTCATGACAATGG
Organism: Combretum micranthum; assembly: GCA_024138025.1. Classification (NCBI taxonomy): domain Eukaryota; kingdom Viridiplantae; phylum Streptophyta; class Magnoliopsida; order Myrtales; family Combretaceae; genus Combretum; species Combretum micranthum. The sequence continues at coordinate 223,382 of JAMXBD010001526.1, forward strand.
AGTTTGATGGGGAAATCATTAGATTCTCTGTGGATAGTGAAAAGAAAATCACTTCAAATATTTCTCAAATTTTTGCTATTCATAAAGATGAAAAACAGGTTGTGGAAGATTTGGAAGATAAGAGCCTAGTTGATGAATCTAAGGAAAGGATGAGCTTGGAGAGATTAGTGTTGACACTGGACAATTTGAGGAGAAAAGAAGAGATGATGAGTTGAATCTCAAGAAGGAGGATGAGCTTAAAAAGCACACTAGTGATCAATTTTATGATCAATTGTTGAGGGCTTTAGATGGAGATCACTAGGGTGAATCAAGAGAGGAGTTTATTGGAGATTTTCCCCATGGCTGAAAACGGGGAGACTTTTATCTTTGAGCCTCCATGAGATGAGTTGGAATAGTCCAGCTAAGGACTATAAAGAAGCGCTTCATGGGAGGCAACCCATGGTTTTATTAGTTACTAATGTTTTTGCTTTTGTGTGCTTTTGTTTTTCTTTTTGTTTTTGTTTTGCAGTTAGTTTGGTTTTGAAGGAAACATTCTCTCAAGAGCTTTAAAGGACAAGAACTTCAAAAGAGCTTCAAGTACTAAACCGGGGAAGTATCGTTATTCCTTTATCCTTCATCTTTATTTCCTTACCTATTATGGGCTGAATTAGGAACAGTGAGGACACTGTTCAAAATAAGTGTGGGGGAAGGGATAAGATGATAAGGAGATTTGAGTATTATTGTCTGTTGATGTCGGAATATTTGAATATATTTGCATATTTGAGATATCTGATCTGATTTGTGTACCCACACTTGAATTGTTAAATTGTTTGTTCTTGAGTACTATATTCCTAATGGCAATTTTAGGCCAAATTTTTTGCCTAAATTTTTCAAAAATTTTATGAAATCTGGAGATTGTGCTAAATGATTTATATAGCATCTACATAAATATGGAAATGGACTTGCTAAAGTGTCTTACTCATCCATTGTTGTGATTATAATACTTGGTCAAAATTGAGTAGCAAAATCTTTGAGGAACAAATTTATCTTGTATTTAGCCTTAGAATTGGAAGTTTAAGAGTAGGTCGAGTTCTTAAGTGAAAAATAAACAGGTTTACTTCTAGGAATAAGTTAACATGTATATACTCCTCTTGAATTCTTTTTAAAAGAATTTTTCAACATCTAGTAAAAGAGATAAATGACACTTTTTACTTAGTGAACCATGATAAAAAAGTCTTTTATGTGTATTGCATTCAAAGTAAAGAAACAAGCATAGCCACTACTCCGCTAACTTAAGCAATTGAGTTATGAGTATCCAAACTTGAATGTTAGAGTGAGAGAGAGTTCTTAGGGGTCCCTTTTAAACCTGGTTACTTGGGTGATGAGCCCGGGATGTACCGACTCAATGAACTCACTATAACGATAAGGGAGGAAAGGCGAAAGTTCACTATATGAGCTTTGAAAGAAAAAGAAAATATATAAATAAGAGCTGAAAAGAAGCGGGCAAAAACCCGTCCAGAGAACACACTCTGAAGGCTCAATATATGCTTGAATAAATCAAAAGGAATATGAATGCTAAAGTACCACTGAAATAAGACTTATAATAAATATGGAGAAAATCTAAGGAAAGAGTTGATATCATATGCTTTTACTTTATGTTGTGAGGAGTATATATCTGTTAAATATCCAATGAAGTCCAAATGGGTGTTTTTCTTTACTGAACTGAGAATTTACTTTTGAATAGAAGAATCTCTTGCTAAACATTTGGATTAAAGTTTGTTCTGTTTAGATTAGCTTTTGAATTTTGATTGAAGTATTTTAATTACATGTGATCAATTTGGTCAGAGTGGTAGGCACTAAAATTGCATGTCATAAGAATAATCAAAGAAAGATGCTTGGAATTCAAAAAGTGAAGTTAGCACTCTCTATGATAGATTTCAATTGTGGTTCTAATTGTATTGCTTGAGGACAAGCAATGGTTTAAGTGTGGGGGAATTTGTTGAGATATAATTTACTCAATCTATAATGGATAAAACTTGATAAACTTGTTATTAATCTTATAGAAATCATGAGGAATTGATACTTAATCAAGTTAATGTTGTGTTTCAGGTTTATAAAGCTAAAGGAAAGATTTAGATGAATAAAGCATGGAGAAAATGACCAGAAGCCTGATGGCCGCCAGCCATGAGAAGATGGCCGCCAGCCATGGAGCCTCGGTGAAGTGAAGAAAATCAACCAGAAGAGCCATGGCCGCCAGCCATGGTGTGATAGCCGCCGGCCATCTTTCATGGCCGGCCCTGGGAGGAAGATGGCCGCCGGCCATGGAGCCGGCCATGAAGACTGCACCATTTGTTTCGCGAATAATAGCTGCCAGCCTTGTTGCGACATGCCTCCAGCCATCTTTCATGCGAAAAACACTCTTTATATCTTATGTTTATTTCCTATATATAGAGAGAGAAGTCCATTAGAGAGAGGATCATTCATTCTTTATACTTTCAAGAACCCTAAAGATTGCTTTTCTTGAATCATGAACAACTAATCTCTTAATCTAGCCAAGGGATTATTGCAACTCAATTCAAGATGGATTGTGAGATCTAATTGGGTTTGATTTCTATTATTCTCATCTTTGCATATTTGTATTTCATCTGATTCTATTGTTATTATTGCTTGATTATCTCTTATAACTTTGGATCGGTTGTAGGATGATTGAACAATAATCAATCATTAGAACTCATATCCGTAATTGTATGAGTAATCTAATATAGGTGATGAAACAACACGATAGTCATAAAATAGATGGTTATTTGATGTTGTGATGAAATATAATCTAATTTAATGATCCATGCTCTATGAGATTGTTGATTAGGGTTAGGTTTCTCTTTTCTTAATGCAACTGATGGATTAAACCTTAAGAGCGTATTTAGGGTTATCTATTTGATTAGGAATAATTAAAGATCTTATCTTGGTTATTTAATATCTAAGGAAAATTGAATTTCAATGCTTATTGGAATTTATAACTAACCTATTCAAAGTAGGAATAATAATATTTGAGTCTATGATCAATCTTGAGAATTGAGTTGTAATGAAACCTAGGCTAGATAATCTTTTGAATATATAACTCTTTAAATAGAATAGGTTTATTTTATTTGCTTGATTTCAAAACCCCCCAATTTTATTTTCTTTTTCTCTTCTCAACCCCCGATAGAAACTTAGGAATTTTTACCAGTCCCTGTGGAGACGATCCTGCTCATCCTATACACAAATCTTAGAGTAGGTAATTTATTTTGTTGGATTCGACACCCACCACTAGCTTAGTGAGTAATAACTTCCATAACGCAATTAAGTATAAGTATAACAAACAAGTATTTATTCAGGCAAGTGAATGCATCAAACAAAGTGATCATCAAACATATGACCATCCGGAAATCATATGTGGATGGACTTGCGCCCTCCATCCCGGTTAGCAGATTAACGAATCCTGCGGTACGACGCCGTTTAAGCTCACGGTCAACTAATAATAATTCGTTTTATGGATCACGATTAACCAACAATGCGAATGCTCCAACCCCATCGTGACATGAATGAATTCAATTTATAGTCGGAGTCGAATATTCATTAATTCAATTCTTTTAAGTGACCAACAAGTATTCGCAGACATTCATCATAAGATACTAGTAAAGCAGTCAATATCTTAACACCCGGTTTCAATATACCTTAAGCTCCATTTCACATATCAACAATAAACAACATAAATAATTCCCATATACCCCATCATGCTTATACAATTTCTTTTATCTTTGCCTACATCACTAGTGCCACTACATTACAATCACATGCATTAATTGAGAGGGGAAGTAAACTCACTCGGCCATTGGACGCCAACTTCCTAATAATAGTAGTCAGGAGGTAGAGTGTCGTCCTGCTCGGGATCACCTACCAAGCAAGAATAATCCTAATGAGATTCTCATCATGTAACTAAATCAAACTATACATCTAGACTAGTTGAATTCGGATTTCTCGCTATTTGCGGAAGTTCCAACTTAAAACGGCCATAACTTGGTCATTTTAACTCGGAATTTCACAAATTTTATATCGATCTTCATTAACTTCGAAAGATCTATCTATTTCTAATATTAAATTAAAGTTTGAAAATAGTTAAGGTCACAGAACAGTGGGATCAGTTTGTTCCACAATTGATCCAATTTCGAAAATGTGCTTCGCTTTTGATAAGAAATTTCCTAGTTGGTGATTCATGTATGAAGATATAGGAATGAACTACTAATGTGTATGCCGTATGAACTCAATATGTGCATGGTCATGATATTTTTGGTAATAAACCCTTATGAACTCCTAAGTGTTAGAATCTTGCAAAGGTTATTTCTAGTAGACTATTTTTCCACATTATACTCCTTAGGGTTCTTTGGCTTTTAGTCTTGTAGTCCACATGTTTTTCTACTAAAAATAAGTTCCCAAAGTCTATAAATAGTCATGGCCTCCATTCATGCATAAAAAATTCACATTTTTCATTTGGTAAACATGTTTTTAAATAAGCTACTTGTGAAAATCCGAATTTTCCAAATTCGTTTTCTTGCATTTTTCTTAAGGAAATTCTTGTCTAATGTATTAAAAAGTGAAGCTCCATTATATATTTACCTAAGGACTTCATTTAGCTTATAAAACATCCAATTTAGACCCAATACTAAATGTCCTTGTAGGCATGAACCTAAGTTACGAATTTTAATCATTGATCAACATACCCAAATCTTTCATCTTAACTCCACTACTTGTTTTTATATTCCTATGATGCCTAAATCATTCAAGCTTATAAAAATCATTCCTTCAATATTCCTATTATACATACCCTTCATATTTCTTATGAAATATGAGTTTAAAGTTGATTTTGGGGGTCTTTAAGGTAGGGTTTCTATTTCATCCGAATTTTCAACTTTTCATATTTGACAAAGTCCTTCCTTTTTCAATGTTCTTGCCTTCTATATGTGAAGATCTACTATCTAACATCTCTATACATGAACAAGACTTCATTCTTATGATCATCAAAGCATATAAAACAAAATGAACTATGATCATGCATGTACATGAAGTTGTGAATGTCTAAACCTTAGATCACTACATATGATATATAAAGCATGGATCTCATGGCATGAACAACAATCTATGTACAAGATCACTACTTTACATGCATGAACAAGATGAGATCTTAACAAAAACACATCTAAACACTAGATCCATGTCTTGTGATGGCTTGATATTCTTGTTCATGTATTTTCATGTCCCTAGCATAAGCTCATTGGGATTAAATGAGAAAACACACAAGATATAGCTTTGCCATTACAAGATTAGAAGAAACAAAGCTTAAATCAACATACCAATGGAGTCTTGAAGTGAAAAAGAGAAGGAACAAAGTTGGAAATGAGAGGGAATGGGGGAGAGGGGCTCACGGCAACTTTAGAGAGAGAGGAGAGGGTTTTGCTCTTTTACCAATTTGAAATAAGAAGAAAATGAAGAGAGAGAGAGAATATTTAGTATATATATTAAGTAAATTAGGGTTTAGCTTTACAAAATGGAATAAAATTAATTAAATGAAGAGAAAAACAAGGGGGGGGGCGCCGGCCATCATGCATGTGTGTGTGTGTGTGTGTTTAAAAATTTGATATTTGTAATTTAGTAAATGAAATTGTAATAAATGTAATAATTATTTGAGAGACAAATTTTTTTGGAAAAGAAAATTGAAATGAGTAGTTGTAAGGATGTAAGAATAGGGTAGGGTAGTTGTAGTGTTAGGTTGTACTTGTGAATAGTAGACAAGACATCTACTTTACCGGTTGTTCCGAAAACACGGGAAAAGCTATAACTGTAACTTTTATAGCTCAGAAAATTATGAAATTGATATTTTTGGAATCCTTATAAAATTACGGTTCAAATGAATATTCCGGAACATTTTTTTGAATCGGTGGTCCGGGGCACGCTTTTCCGTAATTGGGCTCGGGAAGGCCCGGAATTGAAAAATTCTCGAATTTAAAACTTTCAAGGGTTTGAAATGTACTTTGGGACCATAATTTAAATTCATTCACTTTATAAAATTTATTTTACTGTGAAACCGAAGAAAAGCCGGATTTAGGGTTCCTAGGCTTCACTCACGAGACTCAACCTGATCGGATTAGGGTTTCGCTTCCAACTCCGGGGGTTTCCTAGCTACCGAGAATACCGGGGTTTACAGAAATTGAGTCTAGGATTGATGCGATACCGGGAACAATACCTGGATCGAACACGCCTTACAAAATGGCTCCAACTAAATTGAAGGAATTAAAACAACAACTGTAGGATTTGCAAGAGCTTGGTTTTATTTGATCTAGTATTTCTCCATGGGGTGCTTTTGTTTTATTTGTAAAGAAGAAAGATGGAAGTCTAAGAATATGTATTGATTACAGAGAATTAAATCAAGTCACCATAAAGAACAAGTACCTTTTACCAAGGATTGATTACCTATTTGATCAATGGAAGGGAGCAACAGTTTTTGAAGATTCATTTGAGATCCGGGTATGGACTAGTGCATGTTGGGTCCTTACATATATTGTATGCTATATTAATATAACCAAACTTGTATATGATCTTATATGTTATCTTATATGTAATACCTTTATACATGAAATTTATAAAGTATATTATATTTAATAACATACTTTACATGTTATATATGATATATTGTTTACATATATTGTATATGTTATTTTAAAACATAAAAAAGCATATCATCTATTTAAATATATCTTATATGTTATATATGATATACAATCTAGTTGTTATAAGGACATAGAATAATTTGTATATGTCCATATATGTATTTAATATATATGTTATAATAGCATATAAAATCTGTAAATGCTCTCATATGTTATATAAGACATGTATGTATATTACTATAAAAATATAAAATATTTATGTTTGATATAACATATGATATGTTTATTTATCTAACATATTAAAATATATGATAGACATATATCCTATATAACTATAGCATCGAAATTACATATCTCATTCGACATGTAAGACATATGAATATATATTAAATTTGTTTATGTTATATGTACTCTACAAATTTCATGTATAAAGATATTACATTTTACAATATAGATAAATTATATATATCTTAAATAATATATAAGATCATATACAAGTTTTTTTATATTAGTATAGCATATAATATTTACCCTAATTTAATATATTACTACAAAATATACAATATATATTCGATATAATATATGATATGTTTATTTATTTTATAAATTAAATTATATGATAGACGTTTATCCTATATTGCTCTATCATCTAAATTATATATCACATTCGACATGTAAGAAATATGAACGCATGTTATGTTTTCTTATGTCTTAAAATAAAATATATAATACACATAAACAAATATATCATATGTAATGTATAGTACATACACATACTATACAAATTGCATGTATAAAGATGTTATATATTACTATAACATATAAATAAATCATATATATATATATATATATATCCTAAATAACATGTAAGAACATACAAGTTTTTTTATATGAATATAACAGATAGAGTATACCCAAATTTAATATATTGTTGTAACATTTAATATATATACATCCTAATTTAATATATTACTATAAAATGTAAAATACTTATATTCAATGTAACATATAACATATGTTGTTTTTTATATTATATAAAGAAATATATGATATACATATAAAAACATATCCTATATAACATATAAATATATCATATATAACATATGTGGCATATAAATATATGATATGTTATTTTATGCTTTGAAAAAAAAATACAATATACATAAACAAATAATCACATATAAAACTTAAAATAAATATATATACTATACAATTTTCTTGCATAAAACTTTGACATACTACTATAACATTTGAAATATATACATCCTATATAACATATAAGAACATATACAAATTTTATATATTGTTATAGCATATAAATATATATAATATGTTTTTTGTATCTCATATAATGAAATATATAACATACCAATACAATTATGTCCTTTATAACATATAAAATATATATCCAATACAAATTTTATGCATAAAAACTTTGCATATTAATATGACATGATACACACACACACATCTTATGTAACGTATTGGAAATATATAAATTTTGTATATACTATAACGTATAAAACATGTACACATACTATATACCTTATATGACCTATAAGAACATTTATAAATATTTTATAAAGCTATAACATATGTATTACATACACATAAGAACATATATAAATATATCCTATATTACTATAGCATATAAAATACATATAAATATGATATGTTATTTTATGCTTTAAATATAAAATATAATATACATAAAAATATACATCATTATAAAAGCGGTTGTAAAATTGAAATTACTAGGGAGACAGTTAAGTTATAGAAGAAAAATGATACAAAATATATATTATATTAAACGTGAAAGACATGCAAAAAAATATAAGGGTGAAAGAAGAGAAAAAAAAGGTAAAAGACAAAGAAAAAAAAAGGATAATATTGATGGAAAGGAAGAGAAAAAAAAATTATAAACATTTGTTTATCCTGTATAATCGGTTTTAAGTTAATATAATCAAATGGTATTATTAAATTTAAATAAATTAATAATCTAAATCGGATGGGAATAATGATGTTATAATTAAGGTTGGAAGAAGAGGTGGCGCACGTGCAGGAGAGTGGCTCCAAAAGACTACTCTTGGAATTTATAATTTAATTTTGATTAGAATTTATATGATATATGTTTGTGTCGTCGTTTTGGGGGCTGGGGTTTCACGGAATCGTTCCCTTCTCCGTCGTCGTTTCAATCCTCTTTTCTCTCTCTCAGGTAATATTATTCATTATTTATTATAATTTGTAATCTCTCCAATCGGTGTCGTTTTGCTCTCTTTTCTTTCTCGCATTCACATTCACGCATCTTCATCAAGATTCAATTGAATTATGATACCGAGAATCTGAAACTGAAGTTCCCAGTGATTTTAACTTCAAAAAAAAAAAAAAAATGGAACTTGAGCTCTTTGAATTTAATTTAATGGAAAATTATAACACTGAAGAGTTGATAAAGTTTGAAACTTTGGTGTAATTTTATAACTAGAGGTGTTCCTGGTGGTATTATTGAATTTTGTTTAGGTTTTTTTTTTTTCAATTAAAAAAATAAGAAAACAGCAGATGTTACAGGGTTAAGACCTTGTTTGGATATTTTTGGTGGAAAGATTATGGAATTATTGGGTTTTGTGTATTTGTTTGAGGATAGGGAAATTTTGATTTTTCAAGTAGTTTGAACACTGTACAATGTTCTTGGTGGTATTATAGTATTGAGGATAGATAGTCATGGGATAAAGTTTTTCTATCCACGCATATTGATGTATCTGTCATCACAATCACATGCTAGAAAAGGAGTATTGAAACTTCCTTCATTTCTTGCATTTTCAGTGGCTGTGGGAACACCTGTGGAAGGCCATTTTGCAATAAGAACTATGCTATCTTATAATTGTGTGTGTGTGTATATATAAACTAGAAAGAATAAGACTCACTGTGGACATTTATTTTTTTTTTTTTTTTAATGCTTAGGGAAATCTTTGAATTGCTTACTAATTGCTTGGAGAAAAATAGGAACTTCTTGATGGATATTGCCATCAGAGAAACCAAAATAGGTGGCTTATCTTATGTTTGCTTGTGTGGAAACGATGCCAAGTTGTTAGCTCCTTCTCTGAAGTTGCATTTATGATACTGTACATGCTTGCGAATCTGCAAACTTCGCATCAAATGATATGCAGTGGATGGATGACTAATAGTTACCCTCCTCTATGACTTAAGAAATATTTATTGGGGAAGACAAAAACCCCTATTCTCCAATGAATAACTTGTTGAATGGGTTATTAACTAATCATTATTGCTTGATGTGGCTGAGTTGATTGAAGGTTTCAATCCATATATTTGTTGGATGATGATTTGGATTCATGGATAAAGGGATCCTTTTGCTCTTTAATCTTTGGTGGGTAATTGTTATCTCAACTTGTGGCAGGATGAATGTACAGATGGCTTATGATGGAATTATTCTTGCAAATCAGACAGCTTGAGCAGCTGATGCAACCATGAAATGTTAATGTAGTTCCATTGGATAAATGTATTGTCTTTTGCTAATTTTTAATTTCATTTTGCATTTTTCAGATTGTGCAGGAGCTTGACTGGAAAGTAAATAGATGCCTTACAATGTGTGTACCAAGATGAGAATAATACTAAAATTTAAAATATAAGCTTCACTCATTGCATTTGAGAGAAAATCCCCTTCAACTCTGAAGTTGAAATTTCTAGTTATATTACGTTTTTGCATTGGTGGTTGAGTTAAAGTATTTTTGTAAGCTTCAGAGCAGAGCTTTGAAGTTGAAGACATTTTTGCTTGAAATGTGTGATTTCGCCTTATCTACATTTATATTTAGAACTCCTAAGATGCACTTTTAGAATTTGATTAGAGATTGATGTTGGGAGGGTAGGTTGCAAGATGGAGGCCAGATCTTTTCTAGGGCTCCCCCCACATGACTGTTTAGTGCTCACACAAGCAGCTGCAACTAGGCCAGGATTAGGTTTAAAATGATTAAGTTGAAGTGTTGCCTTATTTCCTCATTTATCAGCTCTACATTATCATAGTGTGTGACTGTGTCAAAGATTGGAACTTTTGGAAGCTGTTGAAAAGGATATCGACTTACCAAAACCTTTATGTAATAATAGTCTCACTGATTTTTTTACTGTCACCTTAGTGCCTCCTTGACAGCTATCTTTTTCTTTCTCATGATTGGACAGGCTTATCTAACAATTACCTGCATTGATGGAACCATTGATGATGGAAGTCAATGGCATCAGCCCTGGCCCAATGGATGGATCTGTCCTTTATGACCAAGAGAAGCACGTTTCCTCGGCAGTTTGGGAAGGGCAGGTACGCCTCATCCCAAAACCTTTCCCATATGCTTGATACATATGCTTATGTTGTTGTCTATTCTATGTTTTATACTTCAACTTATGCTGAATGCTTGGATTTGAAGGCAACAATTGGAATGCTTACCAGCTCTTCTCCAATTGCTTGCCTCAGAAACCTTTTGTTTTTTCTCTTTTTCTGTATAGGTCTTAAACTTTAATGAAGAAATTGCTCTGAGTGGATTATAGAATGTAAGGGATAATTTACTCAGTATATGTTGGGAAACTAGAAAACAAGGATACAAGTTTTAAGTGTCAGAAATTTAAATTATTGATTGGTATTTGCATTTAAGATCTTAAAATGTCAATATATGCATATTAAAAACAACAGGGGTTGCTTTCTATGTATGCATTTGACAGGCATTGGTGATTATACTACACCACTGGGGAGAAACCTGCATAATACTTTAGGCATATCTCAGGCAACCAACTCCGGGTATACTTTAATTATAGATAGTGGATTAAAAGATGATTACTGGTTTGCTTTAATAGCTTTGCAGAATGCGAGAATAGGATAAAACCCTCATTTCTCATGTTACAGTTCATGAGTACTTTCTTAGCGCCCACTGTAGCCAAGAATGTACTGAACTTCACTGGAGTCCTACTTCCAAAAATATTTCACATGAGGAATCCTGGATAAAGAAATTATAGATGTCAATGATAAATTATCTACAATGGTCTGCTAAGTGCTACAGACATTAGTTATGCTGGCTTGTATTTTTTCAAGAAAGATGACTCCTCTAATATTTTTCCTGTATTATTGCACTTTCCTTGTCTTCTACATACTTCCCAATGTGCCTAATTGTATAAAATGCCTAGAGTGGATAGAGTTCAAATTTTCCTAAAGCTCCTTAGTATACATAATATTTGTCAAGCTGCAGCATTTGCTATATCAGCACACCAAATACTGGTGTTAGTTTTTCATGCTGGAGGCCTAATCTTTGCATATGTGATATATTTATGTGGTATATGCAGGAGCGTGGTGCACTTAGATGTCATGAACATACTTCGAAACTTGATCAATGGAGACTCACAACAAGACAAATTGAATTAGTAGAGAGGTCTGGATTTGGCCATTTAAGATTAATTCCTGCAATCAGTCTCGATAATCCTCTTATCTCTGCTTTGGTTGAGAGATGGAGGAGAGAGACAAATACTTTTCACTTGACTGTTGGAGAAATGACAGTGACCCTCAAGGATGTGGCTCTTTTGCTTGGACTTGCCATTGATGGTGATCCTGTCATAGGCATAACTCACACCTCATGCAACTCAGTATGTGAAAAATATCTTGGAAGAGCCCCAGAACCTGGTTATGCTAGTGGTGGCATGGTGAAGTTGAGTTGGCTAAAAGAATATTTTTCAGACTGGCCCGAAGATGCTTCTGATGAAGAAATTGAGTGCCAGACACGTGCTTACTTGTTATACCTAGTCGGAAGTACAATATTTTCTACTACTACAGGGAACAAAGTCCCAGTTATGTACCTCCCATTGTTCGGGGATTTTGAGCAATGTGGAAGGTACGCCTGGGGTGCAGCTGCATTGGCTTTCTTATACAGGGCTCTTGGTAATGCCTCCCTTGCATCACAAAGTACCATCAGTGGATGTTTGACTCTTTTGCAGGTTATTCATGACTCCACTTTTTGCTTTATTTAAAATTTCTTTCTTCTCTTCTTCGTGCAGTGTTTTCATGTTCTTGTTTTGGTTAGGACTGAAGGATTAATTTACAAGGTTGCTTTGTTATTATTGCAGTTGACTTGAAGACATCTAACTTGCTGTAAGTTGCATTGCAGTGTTGGAGCTACTATCATCTAAATATTGGTCGGCCAAAGCTTAAACATGATCCCCAGCATGATTGCTTTCCATACATACTCAGATGGAAGGGAAAACAAATAGGCCCATCAGCTAATCGTGATGTCATATTTTATCGAAAAGCATTAGATTCTTTAAAACCATGTGATGTGAGTCATGGATTTTTTTGTTTGCTCTAATTTTTTGCTGGAACATTTTGCCTTATCTTCTGCAGTTTTGATGGGCGTATTTACATCAGCATTATGTTTACTTTAGGTGGAGTGGCTTCCTTATAGACATATGGATAGTACAGTGATACCAGAAGATATTAGGATGAACCTAAGCTTGGGAAGATCAAAAACAATGTTAATTTGCTTTGACAAGGCTGAAAGGCACCTACCAGATCGTTGCTTAAGACAATGTGGCATGCCTCAACCTATTCCGGATGAAGTGCCACAATGGCAAAGAAAGAACCGTGGAGTTGATGGTGGTGTAGATCTATCAGGGAAGATGGAATATGAGCTTAATGAGTGGGCAAACCGGCAACTGAGTATTGTGGGATGTGATGAGAGCATAGATGAAAGTGAATACATGCAATGGTATCTTAAAATTACTCGTAAATTTGTGGGCAGGCCTATATCTCTTTCCTCCGAGTTTCAGAGAACAGTAAGGCTATATCCATAAATTTCATAATTATTCTAATTGCATGGTTAAAGTCGGATTTACACAAAATATCTAACCTGTGCAGAACTCTGGTCTGAGGGACATTGCTCATATTGCTGATTCTTTCTCAACTGAAGGTTTGGATCCTCAACAAATTGAGTCTATATCGAGAATAAGGTACATTGCACATGAATGCTTGAGGGGCCAGGTAGACGGCATGGATATACCATCAGGTATTCCTACAACTGAACTTGGAAAAAGAGGGAGGGGCAAGGAAAAGGTCAGGAGGAGGAGCTTTGGCAAACGTAAGCAGAAAGATGAACCAATGGAATGTGAACTGGTCAGTGAGGATGATAGGTCACAGTATCATAATGCAGTTGTCAAAGTTGATGAAATGGCATTAGACGATGCTGATATAGATGGTTCCTCCCAGTTATGCAATTTAGATAATGATGACCATTCTAGGATATGTCTTGTAGCTGTTGACGGTGTCAATGTGGAGCTCTGCACTGCTGCAGAGAGCGAAACAGGTCACCAACAGCAATATGAGGTTGGTGATGAAGGTATCAACATGGATCCATTTCATACAGCTGAAAGAAATGTCTCACAGCTTGGAGACATATCTATTGAGATAAACAATTCACAACTCGATGAGGAAACTAAGCCTCTTGATTCACACAATCATATAATCACCGACATTGATGGCTCGCAATTCTCTCATGTCGAAAGCGAGACCGATCCTCAAACTGCTACAGCTGCAATGCTATAGCGGAAGAGGGAAAGGTTTTGTCCATAGTTCCTGTATGTTGTTTGATCCTATTCAATTAGAGGCCTTAACTTTAATTACATAGTTTTGTTATCATAGTAATTCTCTTCAGTTTGATACCTAATCTATTTTCTTCTGTCCTTTTTAACAGGGATTATTACATTCACTTGGAACCTAGACTTATCAATGAAAAGCCATATCACACAACCTCAGGTGTGAATGCCCACCGTTTTTTAATGCAAATCAGTTAAAGCGCTTATGATTTTATTATTACATTATCTTTCTGTGGTCTCCGGCTATTTTTTCTTTCGTTGATTAACAGTTCTAGGAAATGTTTGTTAGCAATTTTTGGGCTTTTCATCTTTTAGGCATGTAGGAACGCTAACAAGAAATCATGAAAGTTGTATCGTATGCCATGCTTATTCTTTTGCTACCAACAAAATAGCCCCATATTCGGCAAAGCCATTCTGTTAATTGCCACCTATGGCTGCTTCTGGGGATTAAACTGGTGTAGGAAATATAACGGAAAAGGCTTTGAACAATCACTTACATGTGCCACCGCAAGTACTTATATAGGATGCATTTGGTTCGTTGGTTTGGCATCTGTTTCATCTCTGTTTCAATCAAACTATTTGTCACAAATAGATACAGATAGAAAATAGATATTTTTATCCATAAACATACCTTACAGATCAAATATAGTTAAGATACGGGTGAAAAACGAACCATCCAAACCCTATTATTTCCTAACTGATATTCTATTTTTTAACTGCTAATTGTAATATTCTATTTTATTTTTTTTTTTTATTATTTATATATTTATTGACAAGAACCCTGTCTGCAAGACGAAAAAGAAAAAAGATTCACGATACCTACTAAGTGATTCAATTTAATAAAAGTATAAACTTATCAGTTAAAAAGTAAAGAGTGCTTGGAGTGCTGTTGATTCTTGCGCGAATCTTCTGCTTCATAGTCACACATCCGCTGTAATTCCCTCTCTTTGCCTAAACATTCTTAGTTTTTGTCTTATGCAAGCTTGTCATTATATTGTAGCTCAACACCTGGCTTCTTTGGTTCTTCCTTGTACGATGCACATACATGGCTTCTTCTTCAATCTGCTTTCATTTGCCTTATTTTTATTCAATTTTGCATCATTTTCGTTGAAGCCTGCGTGAAAGTTCGCGTTGTTTCTGTTGAAACTTGTCTTACTTGATTGAAATATACGTTCATTGCTGCGGCTCTTTAAGAAGCAAGAGTGCCAAAATGTTGCACCCTGTCGGCTATTGTGTAGAAACATGAATTCGGTAGAATAATAATAATAATAAAATCAAAATCTATCTATTCTAGCCGAGTTAGTCTCCACATACTTCCTCTATTTGAGACGAGGATATTCACAAAATACTTTTTTTTTAAACTTAATTCATAAAATACTTGAGTTTGATTTAATGTTTATTCAAATTTGATTTAAAAATAGTTGAATCGAACTCGAAGTCGAGCTACTTGAATAGTTTATCGAGCTGAGCTTCATCTTTTTATATTTAGCTCAATTAGTTTGTGGGCCTAATTAAGCTCTATCAAAGTCGAGTCTGAGTTTAAATGTTAATTGAATTTGAATTGAGTTTAGGTAAACAAATCAAGTCTAAATTAGCTTAATCGAGTTAGGTTTCAGATTATATAGGGTTACTTCAAATAGAATTCAAGTTTAAAATCTTAAGCTTGATTAAACTTGAACCAAGCTCAAACTTTATAATTTTGAACTGAATTTAAACTCGAGTTTGAGTTTAATACTATACGATCTCAATTCAACTTGTTTGTAGTTTTAAGCAACTTATTGCATATGCGAATGCTTTTTCCCCTTTTATCCTTTCTTTTCTTTTCTTTTGTTAGCATCTGAGAATGCAGAATAAGACGAAAAAATAAAAAATAAATAAAACTTGTGAAGAGGCTTTTGCCCACGTTTTGTCATCGTATACCATTTCTGATTCTTTAATCATTCGAGAAGTTTAAAGAGGATTATTTCTTGGAAAATATTTTAGTATATTTTCCCCGACATTTGCTATATTGTAATATTTATGGCTAGAGATGCAAATAAATCAAAATGATTTATAAACTACTCAAGTTCGGTTTGATGTTTACTTGAACTTGATTTGAGAATAGTGAGCTCAAGCTCAAACTCAAACTACTCGAATAATCTACTAAATCAAGCTTCAACTTTCTATGTTTAACTTGATAAGCTTGCAAATATAATCAATCTTTATCAAGTTTGAGTCAAAATAAATATTAATCAAATTCAAATCGAGTTTAAATACAAATATTATTTAAATTAGAATTAAAAAAATACTTTTAATAAATTGAGTCTAAATAACCTTAACTAAAACGTAAAATCTTAAACTTGATCAAACTCAAACCAAGCTCAAATTTTAAAATTTCGAGTTGAACTTGAACTTGAACTCGGCACTGCACTATCTTGACTTGACTGTTTGCTACCCTATTTACAACTATAAATATTTTTCATCTTAATTATAAAATACCATGATTTTTAGCGGTTTTGGAATTTTTTTTATTTAATATAACTGACAGGATTTGATTTGTGAGTTGTCGGAAATTGAAATTTTGAAAAAAATTTACCTGGAATCATTGTGTCTTCTTAAATAATGAGTTCGACCTAACATATTTTAGGATTTCTCTTTTGTTTCCTCAATTAGCCAATCAGATGAGTTTAGTGGGTCATTGAATTATTTTGCTTTTGTTACCTACAAATGCCGTGAAAAAAAAATATGAAATGATGGTAAGAATAACTTTGACGATCCATTAGGTACCTCTCACATGATCCATCTGTAGCATCCGCTCAAAAGCACCTATATGGAGGACCATACTGCAAAAGTTATTTTCACCTTCAATAGGGACATATGCTCCATTTGATGGTATAAAAAGTTTTTTCCTTGAATTTTTGAAAGAAATACTGTATACGCTCCAACTTATGCTGTAGTTGAAGAGCAGAAAGCTCAATGAGTGATAAAAAATGAAGATATGAATGTCATGCAAATTGATACAATCTATAGTATAAAAAGTTTTTTTCTTGGAGGTTCCAAGAATTGATGATGTATTTTAGAAAACAAATGCCTCTTGGATGAGCAATAAACTTGGTGCAAACCAAATAAAATATAACAACAAAATGCAATCAAAAGATGAATAGAGAAGAGTAAGAAGATTAAGTCTTATATAACATGAATTCAGTTTGCGTCTTAGTTTTATGATCACAAAATGGCTCATCAGAGAGCTTCAAGTATGATTCTTACAAGAATCCCAAATACAACCACACAATTACAATACTTTCTCTTTCTAAAATTATAGCAAACTGCAAGAGAGTGAATGGATTAAAGGATTAAGACATTAATTTTACCCTTAATCTTCTAAATATCTTTCATGTGATGTATTTATAAGTTCTCATGAAAAAGTGACTTGCAAACCATCTTACTCCCCATCCTCCCCTCGTTCTCAATATGCAACTATAAAAGTACAGATATGCAATACTTCATTTGCAGCTTTTGCTAAAGTCGTGCTATTCACTTATTATTCTATAGGTCTATATTAGTCTAGTCAAGATTCAAGTGAATGACCAACAAACAAATCTGTGCTTTGTTTCAATGCTTTTTAGATGATAAATTTAAGATAATAAACAATTCATACGACCTAACCAAATTGTTTTTGTTCTTTTAAAGAAACATGATGAGCTCTCCAAGTTGAACAATCTCACTCATTTGATATGGAGAAAACAATTTATTATCCCTGCCACAACATCATCATCATCATCTACTTTAAGTTCGAATCCGATAGAGTCAATCATGTGTTGGACTTGTAAGGCAAAACATGATTAGTGGTGTGTCGAGTTCTGGCCCGATGTGCCCACTCCATTATTTAAATCAGTTGGCATGTTAGTGATATAATAAGTAACAAGTATAATGAGTATCTAGGCAATGTTACGTTCTCATAGTGCTAGAGGGCAGATTTATATAGTGGGATGATCTAGCAGTTACTCGCTGATGCAACGAAAGGAAAAGGGAAATTAATAATGCTTTGTTGATTCTGAGAATTCAAATATCAATCCTCAATATCTATTGATTTCATGAATATTAGAAAAATGACATAAAAAATTTGAAAATAACATTGTAATTTGAAAATTTGGGGAAAAAAAGTGCAAGACAGGTCAAAATTGTATTCTAATGATAACTATCGATTAATTTTTGCTCTAAGGCATACATTTATATGGGATAAAAAAACTGCAAAAATAAAAATAAAATAAATAAACACCTAAACTTAAGGACCAAGTACATATAAGATAAATAAAGTGTCATAGATGGCATATAAAATAGAAGTGTCTACAAGAGTTAAATAAATCTAAAACCTACCTAAAATATAAAAATTACCATTTTTGGGGTTTAAATGAAAGAATTTATCTAAAATAGACGTAGCCTTCATAACAATTCTCTCTTATTGGTTCCTTTCTTTCAAAATAAGAACTTGTAATTATGAAGTACCCCTAGTCAATCTTTACCCACTTTTTCAAAAAACCTGTTAGCCACTTCTTTCACCTCATCATTTGCATAGTTGGGATCATAGGATCATAGATTGATTTCGATGGTTATTGTGGACTTGGATCAAGCCTACTAATCCACATTTAGCCATATTGACCCTAAGTAATCAAGAGACATCTATCGAATAGCTTGAGGTTAGACCCATCTAATCATAGCATTCAACAGTGATAATCTCAAGCCGAGTGAATCAACTATTGCTTGTGTGACTCTGGTCTGGCCAGAATAGGCTAGGCCTAAACCTAAGGAGTGGACCTAAATAGTTGATGGTTGAACTAAGCTTGGGAGCCTAATGATCCATATTTGGCCATTAACAATAACAAAAAATTTAGAAAAATTGATGCCCATTTATCACAAAAATTTTATAGGGTTGTAAAATAATGTTTGTATATTGAGTAATTTTTCAAATAGGCAAAAACATGTTATATGCAAACAAATAGCTCTATCATTCTCCTCCTATAACCTCATTAAAAGATGAGTTAGATGAAGCACAGTATAGAGTTTCCAAAAGAACAAAAAGGAGCCACTTGTCGCTTAAGAATTAGCTTCCCACAATCACAAGATTTGCACAAGCACGCAAAATCTCATGCTATTCTAGTGAGATTCCTAATGATATGATTATTTGGAGATGACAGAGGGAGAACGGAATCAGTATTCCCATAATACACCTTATTACCTTATTTACTTGTAAAATTGGCTAGGAATATTAACTCTCAGTAATCTTTTAGTTTTCTACGTAGAGAAAATAATTAAAACCACTTAGTAAATTATCTTTTTTATTCTCCCTCTATTCCCTTTATAGTGGGAATAAAAAAACAAATATGAACCATCCATAGCACTAAAGTATATATGGCTAGTTATATAGCACCAAACACATTACAAGCCTTCATAAGTAGCCATCAACATTCCACAGGAGCATGTAAACTTTGAGATCAAGCACATTCTCATCACATATTTCTCAAACCACATTACACATCACCAACAATTACGCACAAACACACAATCCTTCATTTCAACTAGATGAAAAGACCTTTCGAAGTCACAAATAATTAGCCAACAAAAAGCTCATAATCATCTTATCATGGTTCAAATTAATTATCAAGACAATTCAACAATAAACCACTAATCATCAATTCATAGACACTCCACATAGGCATCACAAACCTATTGTCAATCATCAATGCTTCAAGGACAATTTTTAACTACAAAAGCTTTACATAAGTTCAAACAATGGTACAAACATAATACATTTCATTCTAAGAGCTTCAAACTCAAAGCACTCGCTAGCAATTACTTTTGATCAATAATTATCAGATTATACACTTAATTTCAGAAATTGAAGCATTAATCACGAAATTATCATTAAGAGTTTGTTTGGATTGTCTTATTTTTATTTGTATTCTATCTATGTTTGATTAGCATCTATTACTTATCTGTGTCGTATCTGTATCATATGTGTTTGGTCAGTTTATATGTTAAGTTAGTTTATGAATAAAATTATCAGTCTTTTATCGATATCTGTTTTTTAGTACATATTTGTTTGAAAATGATAAAAATATAATATTAAAATTATTAGAATATGATAAAATAAAACAGAAACTCAAACACCACGGGCTCAAGCAACAGTAAAAAGACATGGGGGGAAAGAACTACAAATTTTGCAGGCCATTTGACATCTAGTTAGAGTAGGGACATCCCAAATGGTGTTTTTTTCCTTTTTTGCAATTTAGTAATTTAGTAAAGACAATATCAAATAGAAGGGTTTAAAGGTCAAAGAAATATGGGGAGGGAAAAAAAGAGGGAGAGAGGGAGAATAGTAACTTAAATAAAAGCAGACAAACTCGAAGGACAGTTTTTGTACCTTCCATGATTATTATAAGCACTAGAAATTTAAAAGAAAGTTTGGTGTAGTCATGTAGATGGATAGGTTAATTACTATTTCACGTCTACCATATGGTGATGTGATGTATTTAAAAGATAAAGTAGACTTTGATGTATCATTTAGTACAGAATACAAATGCTGTAAAGTGGTACCCTTGATTTGATGCGTCGCATTCGCATTCTCCACAGCATTTCCCTATTCAATGAGTTTTCCGGGTGATGACTTGCATGTGAATATATAAAAAGCAAGCAATAGTCATCAGTTTATTATGATATACGGAAATGCATCAGAAAAATTTTTGTTCATAGTAAATACCTTATTATATATATGTGTGTATTCATATATATAAGGATATGAATATTTCATACCTTTTAGCTTTTCCAATGTTAGATGTGCAAATATCATTTATGAATATGAAGGGGTAAATAAGTTTAATAAACTGGTTGGTAGTTGAATTTTGCTTATTATTTATTTAAATTTTGATATAATAATAGTCGAATGCAGTTTGAATTTAAATAATTTTATCAGTTTGTCAAGTAAAGCTCGACCTTCATAATATTTAACTCAACTAACTTACATTTCTAATTGAGTTGGAATTGATCGAGATTATATGTAGTCTAAGTTTGAGTTAAGTTTGGATATAAGTATTACTTTATTTAGAAAAAAATATATATATTTTTAAACAAATTATCACTAAACAAGTTTGCTCAAAGTGAGTTGCAACTAATTCAATTAAGATTAAGCATTTTGAGTGTCATACTGAGTTGAGATGGATTTATAAATTCTTATCTTAGAATTTTAAAAATTGTGTTAAATGAAAATATGCAGCTCTGATTCAAGCGGCTGGTAAAGGTGAGAAAACAGAGGGCTGTGTGGCCTGTTTCATTTACAAGCCCAAATTAATAGCGTTTCATATGGGACAATGCCAAGTCAAGAATATGTATTTTCAATTTTGTACAATTTAATCTCTTATTTTTAGATCTTGAAAATTTAGTACTTGTAATTTTAAAGAAAATGTAATTAGATGTTTTTATTAAATAATATTGATAAATATGTATTTTGATGATAGAATACTAGTAGATAAAGTGTTTATACTTTTAAATTTTGATGGTTTTTAAAACAGTTTTGTATGCAACTTTAGATTTTGACAATCAATTATCTATCATCACCTTGTATAGAATATTTATTTAATAGAGATATCAAATCATATAACTAAAAGTATGAACATTAATTTATTAAGATTTAAAAATGAGACACTAAATTACTAAATTTAGTGCCATAAGTTTCAGGGCGATCCATTGTTTTAGTATTGCATGCAACGCCAACGTTCGCTGCTTCATACGAAGAAAGCACACGTAATTGATCCCGTTTGTACACGGTCCAGTAGCGGATCAGGTAGAAGGATGAGCCATGCAAAGGAAACGATAATACCATATAAGATAACAAAATAATACGTATATTTCTTTTAATTATTTCTACCAAACTTTTAAGGACTTCTCAATTTTACAAAGCTGGAAGATAGAAGCCAAAATGAAATATGCCTTCCTCTTACTTATTACACGAAATTGTTTGTATTAAAACAATGGGTGCTCGCTCTTACCGAAAAGAAAGAAGGGGAAAAAAAAAAAGCAATAATAATAACAATGGTTGTCCAGGTGCTCGCTCATTTTTGCTGAAATGGTACTTCTATTACATTCATAGTTTCTATAGAGTCCATAGATGTTTAGTTGTCTAAAATAGCTTTTTATTATAGAAATTTGAATGATTATTTAATACTCAAATTTATGAATAATAATGTTAAAATTAATTTTTTTTTAATATCCTCAATAAATAAAAAATCTTATTACAATCATATTTTATTTTTTAACAATAATAATAATTACATTACAATCTTATTTCATTTAATTGAATGAATGAGTAGTGGAAGTTTTGCCTTTTAACCAATATTATCGGATCCTATATGTGGATTGATTTAGACATGTTAGAGAGTTAAGGATCAATGGGTAAAATCAAATTGAATCAAGGTTAAATCATAATTAAACTAAACTATTTCGAAAGCCGAGTTTGGTTCAACTGGGTTAGATTGTAATTGAATTGAACCATTGGTGAGGTCAGGTTTAACTAGTTTGAACTAAATTGAATCGTTTCCAAAGCCGAATCTGATTCAATCGGATTGAACCAAGATTAGATTATAATTGAACATAACCATTTCTATCGTCATGTAAGGTTTAACCAATTTAAGTTGAATGGAGTAATTCGAGTCTGACAACAAAGTTTGAAATGCTAAAAAGGTTCTTAAAAAAAGCTTCAGTAGATTTATACTTTTGTTGCATTAAGAGAAGGTGGAGCTACAATTTATTCCAAATTTTGAATTATGACATAATCTAGCTTCAACGTCTTGGTGACATTTCTCGTTCAGCTAATACATTGGTTTTTTACCCTTTTATTTTTATTTTTGACTCCAATGTTTGTCAATTAAATGGTTTAGACTTTATGTATTTCAAATTAATAAACTCCACTTTCTAATGCTAAATAAGAGAAAATATACTGTGATAGTGTAAAAGTCACATTTAATATATAACTATTTGAAATTTAAAAGTTATAATTTTGTACCTGAATTTTTTCCATTTTGTAATTAACTTGACAATTGGATTTACCTATTTTTATAATTAATCATATAATATAAGTACTATAAATAATTTTAAAAAACTTATAGGCAGTAAATTGACAATTCTAAACTTCAAGTAATTAATTATAAAAATGTATTTGAAAAATGAAACATAAATAATATGATAAGTACATTATTAAAATATTAAATTAGTGGGAGAAAAAAAGGGAATGAGCTTCATGGGCTTGTGATAGTTATCTTTAGAAAAACTCACTGATAATTACCCATTTCAGACATTTCTTGTATACATTGGGTTAATTTTTTAAAATTTATAATAAGATAAAATTTTATACAAAGATAAGCCATCGATCGTAAAGTTTTAACTAACAAATTTACTTAAAAAACGATTATGATTAGCATATTAGATAGTTCATAGATTATTTTAAATATGGTATAATTATTATTGGGATAATGGCAGATAATGACAAACCATGTATTTATACTTTCAAATTTAATGTCACGTCTTTAAATTTTGGTGAATTTATATTTGTATTTGAACATATGTACGATTCAATATCTTTATTAAATAATATTTAACATAATTTATTTTGATGATGGAATAATAATAGGCACTTGACCAAAATTTTCCAAAAGCTAAAGATGTGGCATCAAATTGTCAAAAATTAAAAATACAGACTCTGTCACCAAAATAAATATTCATCAAATATTATTTAATAAAGACACCAAATTATATATAGTTTAAAAGAACAAATACTAAGTTACCAAAATCTAAAAATAAAATAGTAAATTGTCAAAAATTAATAATATGGACACATGGTTTGTCAGTATTCCATTATTATGACTTAATTTAAACTATATATAATTATTCACGGTCTTTCTATATTTTCGTAAGAAATATTATATCATTTAGAAAAATACCTTAGAGTACCTAGAGTTGCATTTCTTGTCAATCTTTACATAAGGGCATGCCTCTTGAATGCATAACCAATAAAACATATAAATAAATAACTAAAAGATACCGGTAATAGTGAGAAGAATTAAATATTATAAAAAAAATAAAGATGTATTATGAAAAGATAATAGTAATAAAAAGATACAAATAATAAAATTTTCAAAATTATATATTATAGTAAGTAGTAATTATCATTTATAATTAACTAAATGAAGTTAGAAGTGTCAATTTTGGGATCTAAACTTTGCTCATTTTTATAATTAACAATCTAAATTTTTCAAAATTTTGCAATTAACTGCTTAAATTTCACTTATTTTTATAATTAACTACCTTATCTAGATAGCATAAATCCACTAAAAAAACTTCTAGATAATAAATTGAAAATTATAAATTTCAGATAGTTAATTATGTAAATGAGTAAAATTTAGATACTAGATTATTTACCCTCGTAATAAAATTGATATCACTCCTTTATTTAAAAAATAAATTAATTAAATGGAAAATAGAATGCTAGGACTTAGGGCCAAAGGAAAATTCCAACCAGTCCAAGGAGTACAAGCAAGTTGCTACTAGCCAATCGGGATCACCTTATCAGAAGGTTGCATATGTAGCCTTAGATGCTCGTGTTCTTGAGTTATTACAGCTTTATCCAATAGCTTCATGGGAGATTATAGGTTGCTTTTGAAACTACATTTTCCAATCAGTTGGACTTCATTTTTCAATCAGCCCGAAAACTTATGTTTGGCAACAAACACAAAAAATTCAACCGGTAAACTTACCATTGAGAAATGATAAACAAAATCCCATTAATTTTTTGAAATTCCTATTTTGCCCTTATCAGTTCTTCTACCCTCACTTACTGTCAAACCCATTTCAAACAACATTGAAGAGGACTGTTAGCAAAAAATATTCATATACTGCTTCATTAGAGAATCAATATCCCACCAGTACTCTCACCATCATATCATCATGGGTGGAATAGGAAGTTCGATTTCATATAAAGGAATTGGATCTGAGTGGGGAGTTTCTTGTATACCACCAAAGGGGGAGAGAGAGATAGTGAGACTAGGTTCAAAGACGAAGATCGGCAAAAGATCATATCAACTTCATACGTGAGTTCAGGTTTGTTCATGAAATTGATTCCTCTATAATTTTTTTTCTCGTTCTGGAGGTACAGGACATGGTGGTTGTTCCAATTTGTGGCAGTTAGGAGTAGGTTGATGGCTATGTTCTGTTTAGGTGTTGAGTCGGTATGTGTTTTGGGGGAGGGGAGGGGAAGGGGTTGGTTGTTTAGGGTGTGTGCATGTGTGTGTGGGTTGTGCATCGTGTGTGTGTGTAGGTTATGCAGCGTGTGTATGTCATTGTTATGTTTGTGTGTGTCGTTGTGCAATGTACGTGTGTGTGCCTTTGTTGTGCAGCGTATGTGTGTAAGATGTATGTTCGGCGAGGGGGGGGGGGGGGGGGGGGGGGGGGGGTTTATGGGTATGTGATGTGTTGGTGTGTGTGTCTAGTTGTGCAACGTATGTGTGTGTCGGATGTATGTTCGGGTGGTAAGGTAGTGGAGTGTGATGTGCTAGTGTATGTATCTATTATGCTGCATGTATGTAGTTTTATGTATGGGGGTCACACTCTAGAGGCATGAGTTGGAGAGCGCATGGCGCTGGTAAGGGAAGCTCGTAAGGCGCTCCTAAGGCAAGTCCTAATGTTGGTCGGTATGTGTTTAGTTGTGTGTGTAGTGTGTGGAAGTGTTGTGTTCTATTGCCTATTATGATTTTTGACTTCCATTAAATTCTTCAATTATAGTCTTTTCTTTGGCATACGACCTCTGAAGATGCATATTTTTAATTATTTGCGAAATGTAGAGTGCCCTAGTTAGAGTTTCTTTTATTTTCTATTATGTGTGTTCATGTTCTAATGAAATGCCATCTGAAGAATGAGTGATAGGGTTCAATGGAGCAAAAGTGACACAATTGCCTTTATTGAATTCTGTGTTGAACAAGTCCAATTGAGGAGGCATACTAGTGGGCATCTGAACCCTAGCACATTTATAGTAGTAAGTCTTAAAATGCAGCAAGCTAGAGAGATCATTTGCTCCCAAGCAACTTGTACAAAATGGGACACATTAAACACATTATGAAGCAAATGGAACTAGCTGGCACGATATGCTGCCTTAGGAGTAGGTTGGAACAATAACACTCAGACTTTTGACACGCTTGATGAATGGTGGGAGGTCGCGAATCAAGTAAAAGCATATAACCATCTTTTAAGTAATTGATCTTTTGTAATCATGTTTGATCATTCCCCTTTTATGATGATGTAGGAATACAAGAGGACCAAAAATGATAGCATTCTCCAATTTTGTGCAAAGGGGTTGATATATAAAGACCAGCTTGATGAGATGTTCAAAGGCACGAAGCAGACAAATCGTAGAGCTTGGGCACCTAATTCATCCATACCTCCCTTGGAAGATAGCCTTGAAGGTAGTAGGGATTTAGAGGGGGATCCACGGTTTGTTGATATAATGGATACTTTCCCATTTGAAGATGAATCGGTTCACATTCCTCCCACGAGGGTGAACCATCATCAAAATGAAAACAGTTACCTGGTGGTAAAGGGGAAAAATGGACTAAAAAATGCCGATACTCGAGGGACGATCTCACCAACGATTTAGGTAATTTGATTGACACATTACAGGCTCTGAGTTCAAGCAGTGGCATGTCCATTGGTACTGGAAAAACATCCTATGAGCATCGCAGTGGTTATTAAGGAAGTCTAGGCCTTACCAGCGGTGTTAGGGAATAGCCGGCATGTCTATTGGTACTGAAAAAACATCCTATGAGCATCGCAGTGGTTATTAAGGACGTCTAGGCCTTACCAGCAGTGCTAAGGAATAGCCGACTAGGTCTAGATGCAATAGACATTTTTGTGGATGAGAAAATGCGGAAGTTTTATTTTGCTTGTTCAAATAATAACCTAAAGACTGAATTTCTCTTACGCAAGATAGCGAAGTGAAATGGGATGTAATATGCATGTTTTGTTTTATTTCTATTATGTGATGTGTATTCTTTCATTTGTTGTTGGTTAAATGTGGTCAAAAATGGTTAAATGCTTGTCTTTCTTTTTCTTTTTTATTATTATTATTTTTTTGAGGAATGATTTTGAAATATTGTGTTATGAATTTCACTTGTTGCAGCACAAGTATGACGAGTGATCCATATGATGAACTTCTGACAATAAGCATGTTCTATCTTATAATAGATAGACACTTGTTCGACAAAATTCCATGTTACAACTCTATAAGAACTAAAGCACAATGTATTAATCAGCTCCTTAACCACCCGAAGTGATGGGAATCAGGTTGCCTCAATTACAGGACCAATTAACCGTACCCAAGTTAAAAGAGCACAAAACCTTGCATTAAGAATATTAGATAATAACTTGGAGCTAGATGAAGTTTATTTAGCTAAATCACTCATGTTACACACTAGATTCAATTTTAATTCAAGGAAAGGTTGCACACAGATCAAGGAAGGAGCGAGGAGCTTGGATGATCTTAAGTTGGGAGCCAACACTGGCCACCAAAGCTGGCCATACACCGGCGGCGTAGAAGCTACGTTGGTGTTCCAACCAAGGCCAGCGGCCTTTCTTGCAAAGTTGGTGGCTTACTACCAACTTTCTTTTATTTCGCATTTTCTTAATATTTTCTTTAGGGTTGTTTAGAAACTATTATAAATACCCTATTGCTTGTATTGAGACATGAGAAGTTCTTGGCTTATTGACATTGTAATTGAGAGTTTTCTCTTTTTTTCTCTTATCAATCACATTGTTGATTGTGGTGAGATCCTTTTTCCATTCTTATCAATTCTTATTAGAATTGTGGAGAAACCATTCCTTCTTTCTTGTGCGTAAAATCAGGAGAGATAAAGTGTATTTCGGGTTAATTCGGTGTGTCATATCTGCTATCAACGCCATTCATATCTTTTAATTTCTTGCATTCAAACTATAAAACCCTAAAAATATCATTTTTATTATTTTTTATCCAAGGTGTCAAAGCCAAGGTTCCATGTTTCTGCGAATTTGGATTGAAATTTTCTTTGGCAAAGCATCAATTGTGACAATGGGACGATCGGTAAGTGTAAAGTTCTTATCTTTTACATTGCTATTGGGTTATCTCGCCAATTGTGAATTATTAGTGGTCTTATTGTTGATTACTATTGAGATTGAAAATTAGGGTTTGTGGTGATTGCGATATATGTGATATGAAAGTGTGTGAGTTGAATTGGAGCCATGGATTATAGATACCATCGTGAGATTTACCTTAGCCCTGAGATACTAAATATGATAAAAACGCATCTACTTGAATTCAATGGTTATGGCACCCCTGGAGAGTATGGAGATTGGGAATTTCAGGTGACGCAAGTTGTTGAAGAATTTTCGCACCCTAATTGTAATTTAGGGTATGCAATTGCTAGGAAATTTATAGGGCTTGCAAGGAAATAGTGGCAATTTAATATATTATAGAGGAATATGAACGGATACTATGAAGATATGACCTAGGGGGAAGTACGAGAAGATTGATTAGGAGAAGATTCATTCCATCATCTTATTATGATGAACAATATCTAGAGTTGTTAGCCTTGAAGCAAAGTAGGATGTGTGTTGACGAATATGCTATCAAATATGAGGTTTTGTTGAGGTACAGTGACATATATGAACCTATTGCACATGCCATCAATAGATTTGTGAATGGCCTACATGATGACATTGCCACGACTATTGGTTGCCAGTGTTTCCAGACATTGCAGCAAGCCATTTGGGCAGCTTCAATGAAAGAAATCTCGATCTTGACTTCTAAAATAGCAAAGCAGATGGAACTACTACATGCCTCGATAATAATTGATTTGCAGGAAAACCATTCCAAGAAAGATTGTTTGGTTAAGGTGGGTAGCAGTGATATTATTATAGGTAGTTCCAAAGATGATCATGAAATGCAAGTGGAAGTCATTTATAGTATGGATTGTGACATTGACCCAGAATCATCTCTTGATAAATGTGTACCTAATTTAGAGCCACTCACATCAGTAGCTATTGAGACATCCGCGTATTTTCATATTGATTTTCCTACAATTCATCCAATATATTTTGATGCGTTGATGGGTTTTCCAAGGATTGTGGATTATTGTGATGTCATTGTTCCTGTAAGATCTTATAAGATATTTTTTGACATTCATTGGAGCTTATCAGATAGTTTTATCTATTGACGGAGTATTAAAATGTGGTGTGGTAGCATATCAGTGTATACCATATTCTATGTATTGCCTATTTGTGAGTTTGTTGTTACAAATAGACATGATGTTGACTTACTGAATAGCAGTGTTCTTTCTTGTTGTGATGGGTCAAAACCAATGTTGTTGGGTTCTTTCATTCCTAGATTGTCTGATGGAGGTTCTATGGATAAAGGTTAGGTGTTTGATGTTGTTTACCTCTAAGATGGAAATTGTGAGAAGCAACGATTCTTAATACCATATAAGTCATATTTGTTGGATGATTGTAATAATGCTTTAATTGACCGAATTCATGATGAGTAGTTTGAATTATGTGGGAGGCCTTTGATTAAAGGCAATAGTTGTGGTAATATATGGATGAGGGTCTTTGATGCGGAAATACTAAGGGAATTATTGATCAAGAGAGGATATGCTAGTCAAGTACTGGAAGAAAATCATGAGCCGATACTCATCGGAAATATTTGTTTCACTATGTTTAGATTTTGCAGGTTAATCTTTAATCGGGTGGATATATTATCTATTAAGATTTGATGATGAATCTTCAATGGGTCTGAGGAGATGATGGGAATCAGGTTACCTCAGTTGCAGGACCAATTACCCGTACCCAAGTAAAAAAAAAAAAAAGAGTGTAAGACCTTACATTAAGAATATTGGATGATAACTTGGAGCCAGATGAAATTTATTTAGCTAAATCACTCATGTTACACACTGGATTCAAGTTTAATTTAAGGAAAGGTTGCACATGGATCAAGGAAAGAGCAACGAGCTTGGATGATCTCAAGTTTGGAGCCAATGTCGGCCATTAAAGCTGGTCATACATCGGCATAGAAGCTATGCTGGCACCAAGGCCCGCAACATTCCAACCAAGGCCAACGACCTTTCCTGCAAAGCTAGAGGCTAACTACTAGCTTTCTTTTATTTCGTATTTTTTAAATATTTTCTTTAAAGTTGTTTAGAAACTATTACAAATATCCTATTGCTTGTATTGAGACATTAGAAGTTCTTGGCTTATTGACATTGTAATTGAGAGTTTCTCTTTTTTTCTCTTATCTATCACATTGTTGATTCTAGCGAGATCCTTCTTCCGTTCTTATCAATTCTTATTAGAATTGTGGTGAGCAAACCATTCCTTCCTTCTTGTGCGTAATATCGGGAGAGATAGAGTGTAGTTTGGGTTGATTCGGTGCGTCATATCTGCTCTCAACGCCATTCATATCTTTTAATTCCTTGCATTCAAATTATAAAAACCCTAAAAATATCATTTTTATTATTTTTGATCTGATCCCCAATTGAGATCTCTGTGTCTAGCGAATTAAGCACATCATAATTTGGTATCAGAGCATTTTTTGGCACATCATGAACCCAATAAGATGCCATAATATGTTCCTGATGAGTCCAACATTATTTCGTTTATTATTTCAAACTTTGGCACAGTATGCCCTTCGAAACAGCAGAGGCATGTCCATTAAGGAAAAGCTTGGGATTTTCTTAGTTATAGTTAGTTAGGGTGCGTCTACAAAAGTTGTGTAAAAGATGTTCCAACATTTGTTGGAAACTGTCTTTCAGCAATTTAATGAAGCACTGGACGCAATATTGGCATTCTCACATACTATAATACAGCCTACTGATCCTCCTTTTTGTAATACTCCAGCGATAATAAGCAAAAACACAGGACAATATAAATTTTTCCAAGTTGGGATAATATGGCATGCATGAGATGCATATAGCATGGAACTAGTACCAAATTTATGTTCATTTCTTCATTTTTCCTAAGGCTACATTGGAGCAACAGATGGATCACATGTTATAGCACATGTTCCACAAGATAAATGAATCATATATACGAATAAAAAGGGCGAAGTTTCTCAAAATGTGTTGACTATTTGTGATTTTAGTTATAGATTTTATTTATGACCGTAGGTGCAGATGGTTGAAATCTGATTAGCTGGTATGAGATCAAGATACAATTTTCCGGTGCCACCCTCAGTCGGTGACAATTTTCAGATATACACTTTTATAAGCCATGACACAAGTTTGTTGGCGAATGTCACAATGGAATTTTTTTTACAAGTAAATACTACTTGGTGGATTTAGGGTTCAAAAGGGGTTCTTAGCTCCTTATAAAGGAAAGCGGTATCATGGCTCTGAGTATTGATTGTGTGGTCCACTACAAAGTCCAAAAGAACTATTCAATCATATACATTAGTTACTAAGAAACATCATAGAGTGAACATTTAGAATTTGAAAAAATAGGTATCATCAGGGACGGATGCAGAACTTTTAGATTAAGGGGGTTAATCTATCTCTTACGTACAGTCATATTAGATTTATCTATTAATTTTTTTCTTGTAATTACAAAATATGTTTTAAGGTATTTACTTATTATAAACTTAACAAAGAAAAACATATAGTGACATGAATAATACTTATTAAATTCTTGATGATACAAAAGACAACCTTTTGGTGTTGCTTGCTGCTCGATAAAATACTACATACCTAAAAATCTATTTGAAATATTTCATAAGAAACTTCCATAATATTTCATGAAGATTATCTACATTTATAAGACAATTCTTTTGGAAAAAAATTTAAAAGTAAGGCAAGCAATATCATAAAATACTTAACACAAGTAAGAAGATCACCAAATAACTTTTAAATATTTAAAGAAGAAAAATCTCTTTGTAGGAAGTTAAAAAAATTGCACTATATGTATGTGTGTGTGTGTGAATGAAAAACTATATGAAATTTTCTAATTGTAAGGGCTCATTTCTTACTAGATTGGTTCATGATAGTTAATGATATCTAGTAAATTATCAATAAATAAATTTCTTTTCTTACCCTTATAAATTATTAATTGATTAAAAAAAGTCTCTAAAAGCAAATGATCAATAAATATTAAAAAGATTGTTGTAAATAGAAGAAAATTAAATAGAATTTAAAAGAAATTGAACTATAGTCATTAGATCTTTTTTAATTTACCGCTACTATAGCGTAATTGTCTATATTTTTCTAATGCATGTTTTTTTTTCTAATTTTCAAAAAGTATATAAAATGGACAACTAATCATCATTATTCCATTCTATATATTTCAAAGCTTTTACTACTAATGTTTTGTAATTAATTAATAAAAAATACATGTTCAAAAAGTTTAAAACAGCCTTTAAAGTATTAAAAATGTAATGTGTTGTATTTAAACCTTTTTATCTGTATTTTATCAATGTGAATTTTCTTTTTTAATTTTTAACAATTATAAAAAGTAGAGAATTAAACAACATATATTTATTATCTTTACGACAAATATCATGTAATTGATTGTCATAAACGCATGTTAAAAATATTAGAATAATTATTTAAAGTACTTTTAATATAAACCTTATCTTTTGTTTCTTTTTCCAAAGCCATCTTCTGCACTAGATGAACCCCCAATGAATAAATCAAAAGAGAACGCCCCATAGCATGGTGAACAAAACGAATGAAAACAAGGAAGGTTGACCTCTAGACGTATTACAAGCACCTAAACTTTCTTGCCGCTGCACTGACCAACAAAGTTTATAACATTTGCTTATCGCTTTTTTATATATGCGATCGTTCATTATACATGCACAGATCCCAAGGAAGCTTTTTTTTGGGGGGGGGGGGCACGCGGCGCTAGTGGGTGCCCTTGTCCCTGGATATCGTATTCTCAATAATATGCCAACATATAAGTTAGCTAAGTAAATAAAGATAGTCGTTGCTTCTGCTTCTAAACATAATTTTATTATTCAAAATGATATTAATGATTCATATATTAGGAATGATCTCACACAAGAGGATTCTAACAGGTCTAATCATAGTAACTGTGAAGACGAACCAAATGGTAGTAATGTACTTGAGTTTAGTAATGATTTATGGATTAATGTTGTACGTGATTCAATAATTTCAAGTTTGACAGCACATTGTTGTGATCAGTAGATGTTGCATGGAAAGTAGCAATTTGTCTATTTCAGCTATAATGATGAGTTTCGACTCCATCATTGATGTGTCATTATAATAACGAGCTCTAACCGTTTACATTAATAATGATGATAATATGAAATGATAATTACAACTTTAAGGTTATTAAAGGTTCTAATATAATTTAATGAAATTAATATAATTATTGAAATAATGTTAAAATAAAAAAGATGATGATTAATAAGGATATTGTTAACTTGAAAATAAGTCTAAAAAAATGATACTAAACCGATACTGAATTAAAACTGATAGTTTTCTAAACATCAATTTTCGCACCAATAATGAAATGAAATTGACAGCTTTTCAAATACCAGTTTTTAAATCGACATTGAACTGAAATTGCACAGATGCTAATAATAAATTAATACAGATATTAATGAAAAACTGACAATTCAACACCCTGATTGGGTGAGGAAGGAAAACACCAACGTTGTAGATCAAGCCCTGGAGTACCATAAGATAATGATGTTTCAGTAACCTTGATTCCATGTGTCTCCCCACCACAAAACCTTGAAGTTACCATTACATGGGGTAAAAGGACGTGCGAGACCATGAGGCCTCTTAAATTTGAGATGGTACAAATTGGACCTTGTAATGGCACTGTCTGGCGATTCGCTTCCCTATCTGCCGGAACTTTTTCCATGGGTGAGTTGAGTTCCTTAAATAACGGAAATAAAATGGGTAGAATATAAATTTTTATTTTATACTCTTACCTTATAAATTTAATCTTTTAAAAGTATAGAAGCAAATATCCTTTTTTTTTTTACCCATTAGGAAGAGAAATGTTTCAATAGTATTAACATGTTGCATGGCATATTAATATTAATAAATCCTGTTACTTCAAAAACTCTATGCAAGTTATACCCATAAAATATATATGTATATATATATATATATATGCATATATCGGTACTGGATAACCTATGCAACTTGAAAGTTTTTCGTTTACAATATATGCAAACTAAAAATATCAACTTCAATCCAAGATTTGAGATAAATTTGACTGTATATACCTCAAATAATGGGATATATAATTCAAGTTATATGAACTTAGTTAAAATTTTATTATATCTTTCACATAAATTATTTTATTTAAGTATGTACGTAATAAGTTCATGTCATCTACATATATTGAGAAACTATAAGATACAATTAAACAATATAAATCCTGTGCTATATAAGGTACGAGTTCTAAACAAGTTTCAGGATGGACAAAAGCTCATACCATGTACTGTTCCCTTTGACAACAAGTTCCAAAATATGGAAACAAAATACATCTTATGATATTTAATACTTGCCCCCAAAACTTGTTGCATATTTAATAATTATCAACATGTACTGTTCGCTAGGTTTAAGGAACGTAATGCTTAGGATGCTAAAGCATTTCTTGTCTTTGATGTACTAAGGCATTGCTTCAATTTGGAGAACGATAGCTCGGTGCTGAAATCATACTTAGGCTTAAAGCGGGAGAGTTGAGATGCTAAGGCACTGCTCAGCTCCCGGCATGGAAGCTAAAATGTTAGGACATTATTTAAGCTTATTTGTATGAAAGCTATAATATGTACGAATTATTTAGATTTTCGCATGGAAGCCAAGATGTCAAGGCAATAGCTGGTTTTAAAGCATGAAATTGAGATGCTAGGATATTACCCGAGCTTAAGACATGAATGTAGAGATTTCAAGGATGGCTCCCACTTTTAAGAAATATGTATCTTTAGGTGTTGACCGAGGCGTTTGGTTGAGTAAATTATATTGGAAGTCATTAATATCTAGAGGTAAGTTCAAATAAAATACCATAGTGGCTTTTTTTTTAAATCCATTTGTCACCCATTAAAGGTTAATCGATTTTCTAAAACATTAACCCCCTACTTGATTCAATATGTGGAAATCGATGTCTTTTCTTTTAACTACTTAAAATTTTGATATCTTATTTAAATTTACCCCCATATACTAATGCTTCCTAGTGTAATTTTCTCAGGTTTTATCCTAATTCTTGGCTGTATAGTAAGAGTTGACATAGAGGAGACCCTAGCTTAGATATTTAATGTTATCATGTTATGCATAGTAAAGGAAGAAATGATGTTATGTCATGTTTGGTACACTAGAACCATTTAGAATGGAATAGATTGGAATCAAAAGAATGAAATGGAATGGATTGGACTGAATAATGAAATGACAAATCCATTCATATGTTTGGATATATTCATGAAATGGAATGAGCATATAATAAGATATATAAAAAATATTCTTCACAATAAATATATAGATCTTAAATATGTGTTAAGATAAAAATGTAATTAAAGCAATAGCTATATGAGATGGAATGGAATCATGATTCCACTTTTGAAAATACAGAATCGAATACCTCCTACAAACTAGAATTATTAATTCCAAGAAATGGCGAGTCTAGCTTCTAAAAATACTTTCAAACATGGAAAAAAATGAAATATGAAATCATGATTTCATTTCAGTTTATTTTTACGTACCAAATATGTCATTAGAGAAGTTTTCTGATTTTTAAGAGAAAAACAATGTCAGTAATAGAGGTCCTGGTCTATGAGGAACACGTGAATGCAAGGGAGATACCTTATTTTGAGAGTATACTATTTTAAATGAGTTTTTAGTTGTAAAAAGGATATATGATGCCAAGAGAGCCTTTTGGTCATAAAAGACATTTGGCATCAGGAGGGTCTCCGGTTTTGAAGCCTTTAGGGCACGACATTGCAACAATATTGCCGATGACATGATAGCTTTGTATGGAATGCGTTGATTATTTTACGTTAGATATGTATACTATGGTAACATGTTTTTTCCATTTTTGTAATCTTGCCTAAATGTTCATCTTTTTTAATGAATTTTAATGAAGGAAGAAAATGGTTTCCAGAAAATCTTATAAGTGCAAGGATGGACTAAGTTTTTAAGGCTTAGGTAGTTATAGATCAGCCTCTTTGTGATTATGCTATAAAGAGAATAAACTTTTACAATAAGTAAAGCGAAAGACTTAATTTAGCAATAGATTTGATGTCTAGGAGATAAAGTTTACTAAAATTTAAAAACCCTCACTAGTGAAAATAAAAGTTTTTAAATATCAAACATTAGTGTACAAAATCTTTGTGATTTTGCAATTACCAAAGTGGGAATGGTATGGAATATGTGAAAGTATTTGTATTTATTAAACGTTCTAAGACTTAATCGAAGTGAAAATTTGACTTGATTTATGGTGCCAAATAATTTTATATAGTAAAGTGATTAAGAAAATTAGTCTTGGTTTAAGGAGATATAATGACTTATCATGTGTTCAATAAACTAACCCACTAAGGTGTATCAGATTTTAAAATTTAAGATTGAGAATGTAAATTAAACAGATACCAACTTAGCATTAATTGTGCCAACATTTCTTAGACTTATAATAGGAAGGACAATTGCATCGTTGTTGAATTCTAAACTGGACACACAATATTTCGCCAATAAAAAGCAAATGTACTTTTTAACTTATAATCGTCTCTTTTTAGCTTATATAGTCCCTTCCTATATTTTTCTCTCAAATTTAAACGGTGTTAAAACTTTTCTGGCACCATACTTCGCCATATAATATGACTTTGTTTGGGTTATCGAATTTTTATCAATATATATATTATTTGTTTGTATCTATAATTTATCTATATTATATTTATATTTTATCTGTTTGATCAGTTTATGAATAAAATTATAAGTTTTTTATTGTTATCTATTTCTTAATAAATATTTATTTAAAAATAAAATCTATAATATCAAAATTACTAACAAAAAGGGCCTGAAGATATGAATTTGAGATGGACATCCCTGTAATTATTATTCAAGACGGACAAACACGATGATATAGGAATCATAGTATTGAGTTGAGTTCTAAGTTCTAACAATCCAACTTTGGAGCTATTTGATGTTCCTACACAATCAGCTCCTTCCTCAGCCATGCCTAGTGCACCTGGACTTAGACACGAGATATATTATTGATCTCGCAGCTGGCCTGACATACTTTACTGGATGATGCATCAGCGACAAAATAAAACCAAAAACCTATAACCTAAAAACGTCCCATCCGAGTGTTCTTTTTTATTTTTATTTTTTATGTTATATCCTCCAAAAACATCATGTTTCAGTTGAAAAAAGAGGTGGGATTGATTAATAGCATAAAGTTGTAGCTATCTATGATCATCTATACGATGAAGCTCACCTTAAGCTAAATATGTATTTTTAGTTAATTATAAAAGAACGTAAGATAGCAAATCCATATTAGCCTAGTGTGCTAATAATACATATCTCTAAGTGATAAATTTGAAGGAGATTCCGAATTATAATACTAATTTAAGTCATTTTTATAGTAGATTGTTCAATACAGAAAAAGTTTAATTTAGCAAATATATGTATCTTCATTTAAATACATGAGGAATTAGAGATAATGGATTATCAAAACCATTAAATCTCAACTTATCGAATCTATTGTCAACTAAATTCAATTATCCATCTTATGTCAAATTAATTGGAAATGCATAGTACA
Source organism: Combretum micranthum (assembly GCA_024138025.1). NCBI lineage: Eukaryota > Viridiplantae > Streptophyta > Magnoliopsida > Myrtales > Combretaceae > Combretum > Combretum micranthum. Next base: position 261,508 of record JAMXBD010001526.1, read on the forward strand.
CGTTATGATTATGCATAAATATCAAGCATTCGAGATCTCAAAATGAGTTTCTCCCAAATCCCTAATACACAACCAAAGAACCGCTATGATACAATTATGGAAGCAATTGTTAGGATACTACTAGAAGATTTAACATTTCCCAAAAGTTTGCGCAAATTTACGCTACGTAGTGTCCTTGCAAAAGCAAGGGATTTTGGTACTACCAAAAAATTTGGCCCTTTGCCTTGCCGGAATGTTGTTTAGAACAAGTCCATGTATGATGATTTAAAATAAGACTCCAATTAAATAAACTTATCATATTTAGACCATCCTATCACATTTGGATAAAAATATCTTAACAAACTTATCACATTTGCACCAACCTACTACATTTAGATGGAGTCCTTATTTTAATCCATCATATGGCAAGTTATTGCAATAATTTCTCTTGCATTAAGATACCTCTTACAACAGCCTCACTCATCACAAATAACCATTAGGTGTTGCTGCAACACCTAATACTTCAAGTTAAAGTTATAACTATTGGTATTGGCCTCGATTCATAGGTTCTCAACTTCTCCTATTTCACTTTGTTTTCAATAGGGTTGCGAACAAGCTAAACTAATCATAAGCTACTTGAATTTGACTCATTTTAAGATTAGCTTAGCTCATATTTGTTATATAAACAGGTATGCATCGAGTTTAAGTTAGACCTCCAAATAAAACTTGTTTATTTAAATAAAGTGAACTTGAACATTTGTTTAAAGCTTGCACAATTTGTTAATTAGAGGTGGGTTTAGGATGGATCATATAAGACATGAATCTATCCCATCTATTGGATCTCCTAAATCTAATCCGAATTTCTATAAGATTTTTATCATAATACCCAAACTTACCCTTGTAAGGTCTCTCTATCTCTCTCTCTCTCTCTCTCTCTCTCTCACACACACACACACACACAATTTTTTAAGGTTATTTTGTCTGCTTGTTTTAGAGGATTTTATGTTAAGGTGGTAACACCTAAGGAACCACTCATTCCATCTTCTTGCTTATTTTAATTCAAAAAAAAAGACAAAAAAAATGATGCTAGATAACATATGTAGAGTGCATGACATAATCTAAACCAATGTCTTAGATGTTAAAATGGTACCATGAACATTATAAAAATACCATCTCGATAAATAGTTCATACAATTATCTTTTGCTAAAATTCTATCTTGACATTTAGTTTTGATTATGCATTGTTGTCTTTTTCCCCCCTCAAGTCAATTATTCATGTTGTTATTCCTAACCTAAAATTTAGGCCTCCATCTACACATTGCTTTTTTCTTCTTTAAAGTTAATGCTACAAATATGTCAATCTGTTTTAGTTCGAAATTGCAGTATTCTTTAAGTTTAAGTGGAAAAAGAATTGTATTACCTTTTCACTATGAAAGGTTTTTAGTAAAAAAAAAATCTTTCCTAGATTTAAGAATAATGTTCTATTTTTTTTTGTTTTGAAAGTTGGAATTTTGGTTTAGAAGTTAACTCTCAATATGAAAAGTACAATTGGCATTTGTTTACGCATGTTATTCAACTTGGCAAATTTGATTAGAGGCCCACAAACAAATTAAGGATGAACCTACAAAAGTTAAGATGTAAAGCTAATTATCATGCTTTGAGACTTACACAACTTGTGAGTGCAATAAGATGAAAGTTGGTCCAATGAATGAGATCTAGAATCAAACATTACATTGCTCAGCAAACATTACATGGCTTTGTACCTAGGAAGCAAACGATAAAGAGAGTGTAACTTATGGGTGAGAGTCATGGAGACTTGGGAGGAGAGTTTGCTTCTTAAGTTTTATTTTCCTTTTAGTTTGAACTGAATTTTTTATAATTATTTTATTTTATATTTATTATAATTTATTGGGTTGGATTTGTCATTAAGATATAATTATGATTCATGACCTGACCCTAAGCCTATAGAGTCACAAAATTTTCCTTACACCAATCCCAGAACCCTATAAAATTTTTAACAGATTGGGTACATTGACTGCCTTATTATTACCCATTCAATTGCATCCCTATCTTTAACTGCTCTATTATCACCCATTCAATTGCATCCCTATCTTTAAAGGCATATTAATAGGCTCAAGACAATACTTAGTGACAAGTTTCCAAATTTTCGAGCAAGCTCTTTATATATAGATAGATAGATAAATGATCATATATGCAATTTATATTCATATATTTTAGTAGAATTCTAAATTTGTCATTGTTTAATTATATACCTAAAAAAATTCGAACCAATAAATTTAATAGGTTTATAAGGCATATTAATAGGCTCATCCATTCTAACTTTTTTTCTAACTTAAAAAATTTTCCTTATTTTTATTCTTTTCTATTCAAAATTGTGCCATAAACTTGAATTTAAAAAAAAATATTAATTTTTTTAATTTTTAATTTTATTTTGTATTCTAGTATATTACTTTTTTATTTTTGTAATTTATTCTTATTGTAGATTTTGTTTAACTAAGTTTCTTCCCTTTTTGATCATTAGCTTTTGTCATTGTTTGTTTCTACAATAATCAAATACATTCATACTATTGCAATTATTTTCCTAATTCTTTAACAACTTTTGATTATTTTTAAAATTTTCTACGTTGTTTTTAAAAATTATGGTAATTTCATGATTTTTTCACGATTTTTCATTGTTGAATTTTTCACAATATAATCATATTTTTGAAGTTTCCAATGATTTAATTAATTTTCATTTGCTGTTGATTTTGTTTGAGTTTAAAATTTTATTGTTTATTTAAGTTTTAAATGTGTATAAAAGATCGACTTCATTTATGTTCATAGAATAGAGGTAATAGATTCACCATCTAGAATCTAGATCAATACAAATAAGTCATTACAGTTTCAATTTTATGAAATTTATTGAGACAATGTTGAAAATATTATTATGATCTCTAGGGTTCATATTATGATGCAAGGAGATAATTTTGCCTTATATCTAAAAATGGTCTAAAAGCAACTCAAACTAATTAATCATGATTATAATAATTCTGCTAGTACTTATATGTAATCATGATTATAAATTTTACGGAATTTGCAAATTACCTCTATGAATTTTTACCAAGGTGCAAATTCACCACTTAACTTTCAAAGTAAGTTTTTTAAACCCTTTAAACTTAAAAAAATTAGCACATTCATGAATTTGGATGGGTAAATTCCCACATAAATGAAAATTTAGAAGGTGAATCTGCATACAGGTGAAAGTTCGAGGAGGTATTTTACAACTTCCACTATTTTGTTTTAACAAAAAATATTAAGTGTACTAAACTATACCAATTTTTAAAATTTTAAAGGGTTAAAAAGCTCATTTTGAAAGTTAAAGGCTCAATTCACACTTAGGTGAAAATTCAGAAGGGTAATTTGTAATTTCACCTAAACTTTAAGAATAAAGTTAAAGGGAAAAAAAAAAAGCAAGAAAATGTATATGTGAATTTGATTTTTAGATAATGAATATATGTTTGTGAATTGTACATATAATTGTTTGATTTTTTATACTATTACTCTATCAATTTTCTCTCTCACAGAACATTAATTTAAGCATCATAGTGACTACGCTACACAAATCAACCCATAGCCCATTAACATTTTGTTTCTCTTACAAGCCAACCCTTTTAAAGCCAAATCCATCTTACATTCTACTAGGAGATCTTAGGTAATAATAGAATGCTCACATATAATAAAATTTTATAATAAGAATTTATAAATTAATCATGTTGGAACCATGGTTTTTTATTAATTTAAATAATGTCTTTTCAATTCAGCAAATATAAATGTAATTACATTAAAAATCATTGTATATATTGTAACAACAGACATGGCTCATATTTAAAACCAAGCGTATCTAATCCCCAGCTACATGTAATCCTGAAGAATTACATGTAAAATTGTCTTTAAAGAAGATTTTTGTATAGAATATTTGTCTAAATTTACCATAATATCCTTTACAAAAACTTTTCACTAGGAGTAGTATCATGTAAAAAGCTTTGTTATCCTTTCAAAACATAATAAAGAACTTAATACATAAATATTACAAACCATAGGCTTAAGATCAAGCCTTAACAAAAATTATATAAAAGTTGGAAATGACTTGGATAATTATTACATCATCCGTAAAAACATCTTTTACTAAACTATTACAAAAACATAGGTTATTAGGGTTGGGATTCTTAATTGTTCCATTCGTATAAAAATTCCTCAAAAATTGTCCCATGTCCCAACTGATCATAAAAGTCATCCTCATCCACACCTATAATTGAAAAATGTGAGCCAAAGGCCCAGTACACAGTAACAAAAATAAATACATTGTGGCATACAATCTTAATCTAATGCAAATGCAACAAACATTGAATTATTGATCATTAAATGAGTTCTTCAAATCAACATAGGAGTGTTCAAACTTCGGAGACAAGCCATTGGAAATCTAGGGGTCCTGAGTAACAACAGCTACTCAAGGGGTTGATATAAGCATTTCAAATACATATATCTACTATATCTAATTGAAAAGGAAAATAACTTTATCTAGGATTCACAACCATTACTTATCTTTACTTAACTTAATCCGTAATATCACTTAGTTCAACCGGTCCCATAAACGTGAACTAAATCATATTACTTCCCTTTAAGAAAAAAATAAACATTATGCTCATACCATTACCCCTATCGATTACCTATCGAACCACTTATAAAGTATCACCACATCATAACAAACTTGGCTTAAGTGCCTAACTACCATGTTAACATCGTCAACAGGGTTGCCACTCCCCAGACCGAATTCAACGGCACCCACACAAACAACTCAAACACTTTTAAGTCATCTTTGATTAAAGTCAATTTGATTATACTTAAACTATCAACCAACAAACAAGTTATAGCGTACCTGAAATGTTTGATAAAAGACCAATAGGTACACTCAACTGAGAAAAAGAATCTGTAAGAAAAGAATTCAATTCATATGAAATTGAATGTTACTCATAAACAATTTCTAAGTTCTTTATCCAATACAAGACTTAAATAAAACTCATAATAAATTAAAATTTAGCATTTATATATAGATATATCTATATAATACATTTCTTTATTTTAAATTTTGGAAATAAAATATTTCTTTTAAGGAAGCAGGGGAAGGTAGATAATCGTGCTCCCCCCTTCCTACCCCCCCCCCCAACCCTCGTGCACGCACGTGTGTGTTTCAAAGGATTGAGAAACATGGCCAAAACATCAAGGCGTGTTTCATTTGTGTTTATTTTACGTTTGGGTCTTAGAAAGAAGCACGGTTAGATAGAGCAAGCTGTGTTTCACCTTATTTCTTCATTATACAAAGCACTTCGAGAAATCAGTGTGAAATATGGTGCAATACATGTGGCCATGTTGTCACACCCTAAAGAGTACCCTAAACATAATAGTTCGTTGCATACTAAACAAGACTTAAGAATCACTACCACAGTCATTCAAAAGTCTTGTGTTAGAACGCAAGGCATTCCCTTACAACAATAGAATACATAAACAATTGGAGATAGATAGTTCAATTTGATAGGATAAACATAAAAATATAAACCACAGATATCTCAAGATCAGTTACAAAGCATTAAGGGGCATTCCCCTACTACACGTGAGTCTAGGTATTATCTTTTAGGTGAAATTTGATTGTTCAAGGTTTACTACTAAAGGCTATATAAAACTAATCATATACTTCTAAGGAAGTAACTCCTACCTTCACATTACCTGATTTGGCTAGGTCCGAGGACGCAGCCATATGTATGGGAACTGCATTAGAAAGAAACTATGAGGGTATAAGCTACGCTAGCTTAGTGAGTTTCACTTCCAAAATTAAATGCTCAACATGTAATATATATCAGGCAAGTTATTTTAACAATCATATGAAATACACAAGCACATGAGCATACAATACATAAGACTTTCCGGGAGTCTTATGTTGAATGGATTTACGCCCTCCATTCGGGATTAGGTGTTTCACGCTCATACGATCATATATTTCAATTTTTCTCATTTATATTATGGTTGATACAAGTGCCCATGCACACATAATTTGTAGTTGATACAAGTGCCTACACACTACCATTTCAATTTCTGCCCATTACGCTAACATTCGGGTTTACAGGTCCCTCGTTGTCCAGCTATTATGCCTTCTTCCCACAAAGGTATAATAACCTATGCAATGTGACTCACATATGGTATGCATGGTCAATTTAATTATAAGATCATGGCATATTAATTAACAATTTATAGGCGATCATAGATATTACAAACACTTCAATTCTATACTAAATCATACAAATATTTACAACAAGCCCATTTCGATATTCTTATCATCGATTCACCCAAATAGAACTCACATATACACAATCAAATTTTATCTTGCCCTAATTCTAATGCCACTAACGTTACAAGCATAATCACAAGCATATAATTTAAAGATAGTGAACTCACTCGGCCATGGTCTCCGATCTCTAATGGTAGTGATCTAGAAACACGAAATTTTCCCTAATTCCAAAATTACCTAAACGAAAGAAATACCCCTATGAGTATTTCATACCATAACTAATTCCAAACTCTTCAAATAAAATTCTTTAAATTCGTAATTTCCGTGTTAATTGGAAATTCCAACTTTAAAAAACCACAACTTGGTCATTTTAACTCGGAATTTCGCAAACAAGCTATCGATTTCTATCTATTTCGAAAGATCTATCTATTTATGTTGTTATTACTAAATTTTGAAAACGTTTAGGTCTCGGAATGTTCAAATCAGATCAGATCAGTAACTAAAGTTTGAAATTCCGAAATTGTTTTGTGAAAGTTGCATTATTTCTATCAAGTATACTATATGTACATGGAATATCTACAAGTTATGATCATGAATATCATGATATGAGCTATCTACATGTAATTCCATAATGATTTTTTATTAAAAAGAATTTTGCAAAAACTTTCTCCTTGCAATAATGTCATGAACACTTGTTTGAGAAAACTAGCTTTATTCCTTTGAAAATCATGCATATTCTTACTATGATAAGGCCTTGATGACCTATATACCTAATACCTTCATTATCTTAATAAATTTCTTCGTTTAAGGGTTGGAAAATAGATGTCTTAAAGTGAGTTTTGCCTAGTGACAAATCTTGCACAATTTTTGGAAATGAAAATATTGTTTGATCTTAGTTAGAAAACTTTTCCTTTGTTTTAAGTTTCTACTTTGATAAAACACATTTATTCTTATAAAAATCAAGTCTTTATTACTTCTATTCCCTAAGGATTCTATTTTTCCATTAAAATACTCATTTTGACATTTGAAAATGGGTGTTTAAATAGGGATCATTTTTAGGTCCGAATTTTGAAAATTGTTTTTGAGATTATTTCTTGTGAAAATTCATTTAATCTTTCTAAAACTAAGTCATAATCAAACCTACTTTCTAAGGCTTCCATTTCTTTTATAAAACTTTTGTTTTAGGGTTGGAAAATAAGTGTTTTCTTGGCATTTCACCTAGTTACAAATTTCTACATTTTTGTCGGAGTTGAATCCTAGATCTAACTTAACCTTTGTAATCTTTTTCTTGTTTTGAAAATTTCTCTTAGTAAAACTAAGCTTATCTCATAAAAATCACTTCTTTATGATAACTATCACCTAAGCCCCACATTTTACATGTAAAACCTTCATTTTAAAGTTGGGAAATATGTTTTCTAAATGGTTCTTTCTCAAGATCCGAATTTTAAAAATCACTTTTTGATAGAAACAAAATGGATCTTGAGTTTTGATCAACACCTTTATTAAGACTATCATGTAGTAAGTCTTTTATGCATGTAAAACAAGTGGTTATGCCATTTTAACTACTCTAAACAAATAGAGCTACTATACTACTCATGTTGTGAATGTAATGCAATAATGACAATATGCAGATGGGAGTAAAAATGAAAATATATGCACAAAATTTCTATATGAACAACATATAACAATAATATAGCAAAATACTTAGCATATTAACTTTAATAGTAAGATCTACACATTGTGATGGCAAGGATATCATGTTCTAGTGTTTCCATATCCCTAGCATAAAGTTCATAGGAATTTTTGGTGGAACCACACATGTATGACCTTACCATTACATTTTTTATAGAGGTAGGATCAAGATTTATTACCTATTTAGTGTTTTGGAGAGGGAAACTTGAAGAAAAAAAAAATTTGTGTGTGTGTGTGTGTGTTTGGGGGGGTGAGGCTCACAGCAAGGATGGAGAGGGAGAGGGAGAGGGAGAGAAAAACTTCCAAAGTTGATTTGTGAGAGGATAAAAGAGAGTGAAAAAGTGAAAGGTGAAAAAGATATTATATAGGAAAATAAATTAAGTTTTTGTGTGATTATTTAATAGAAGAAAAACAAAACAAATTGTGGCCTCTGTGGGGGGGTTTCACGCCATTTCTAGTAGAGGAAGAGAGAGAGTTTTGAATTTGTTTTGTGTAATAAAATTAAATTTTAATAAGTAACTTTAAGTATTAAAATATATTGGAAAGGTAAATTTGTAAGGAAGTGATTTAAAATTGTAAGAATAGGTTGTAAGGATGTAAGAATAGGGTATGGGTGGTTGTACTTGGTGAATAGTGTGAAAGAAAGTAAGAAGTTGATTAGACACTTAAATTACCGATAGTAATTAAAATACGATAAAAGGTTATAACTGTAACTTTTATAGCTCGAAAAATTATATAATTGATATATTTAAAAATATTATGAAATTACAAATCTAACGTACTAATATCATATATTTAATATCCCGAGCCCCATGACACGTTTTCCAAGGTTTATATCCAATCAAGCTCGAAATAGGTCGAAAATCCACGCATCTGATATTGTTAAGCATTCTAATATTAATACGAGCCAATCTACACTTCCTACTCATATATCGAATTTTTGGTTTGAGATCACGGGATTATCGGATCTAAATTGTTATGGTTTCCTAAAGTTTTGTTGACTTAAGGTTTTCGATTGACTTTTTGATTTAGGGTTTTACTTTGGAGTTAACTTGTTTTTATACTTTCGGGGTTTCATTCTTGGCATTGCCGGACATAAGGTTTCTAGGTACCATTGTGGTCCAAAGGTATCCTTTTTTTAGGGTTTTGGTTTCCGGTTTTAAGTTTTCTGAAATCGAACTCAGGTTTGCTAAGAAAATGAGGGTTTACACATGTTCTAGCCATGTTTCACTTCAAGATCAAATTCCTTTAGAAATTAGTAAGAAACACGGTGTAATACCATTGGTCGTGTTCCAACAGTGTTGTTACAATTTTTCACTTGTTTTACACACGGTGAAAAGCACGATTGAAAACAAATAGTCGTGTTTTACCTATGTTTCTCTTCGAGTAGTATTATTTTAAGGGCTCGATGAGAAACACGACCAAAACTTCACCCCATGTTTATTTTCAAAAATAGAGCATCCTTGTTCATCACTTAAACATCAAACTTTTGTTTTCATAAGCTTATAAATACTATACACCAACTTAACAACATCATACATGTATAAACTTCACATCTACTTCATCAAACAACATGTACTTCACAACATTTGGGCATCTCCCAAACTATACCAATTCTCTTATCTATCAAAACTACTTCATCCATATATTCTTACAAGCTTTTAAAACTCATCCAAACCTAGGAATCACTTTACTTTATCAACACCACTTTCAACTCACCAAAACTCATTAAAATAGGAAATCATCTTCACAGAGAAAAACAAATGAAGAAATGATCACAAAAGCATAAAAAACTTTACCTTAAGCTTCCTTAGCTAATAGATGAATGATTGAAAGGAATTCTTGATGAAATTATGAAGAGCTATTGGATCAAAAGGGTAAAATATAGGGGCTGAAAGAAAATGTTAGGTAGGGTCTGTTTGAAGTTGTGATTTGTGTTGAGTTAAAGGTTGATAATTATCTTAGTAAGAGTATATCTTTTGACTTTTGAGGCAGCTGAACTTTTGAGAAGGAAAAAGGCTTAGGCTTGGGCTTAGGGTTTAAGTTTAAAATCTACTTGAAAATGGGGTTAAAGCTTGGTTTTAATTTGTTCTGATGAAAACCATGGGCTCCACTAATACTAACATACAAAACAATACAATTACTAAATCATACTAACAAATTACATTTTACTAACTAAACATTTACTATTAATTTCATATTTCAAAAAAGCAAAACATATACATACAAATTAATTAAGCATATGAGTTTAAGATTTTTCAGTCTTCCCTCCTTTAAGATGTTTTGTCCCCAAAACTTACCTTATTCACTAATCAACAACTCATGATATTTCTATCTTATAAAATTCTCCGTTTCTCAGGTAGCTTCCCTTTCTAATTGGCCACTCCATTGAACTTTAACCAAAAGGAATTGTTTTCTTTCGCAAAAATTTATTTATTCGGCCTTGAATTCTGATAGGATTCTCCACTACAGTTAGATTAAGTTGAATTTCTGGCAGATTTGTATTATTGATAGCATCTAGATTAGATATACATTTCCTTAATTGTGATATATGAAAGACATTATGTATGTCTAGCAAATTTGGAGTCAACCCTAATTGGTAAGCTAATGGCCCAATTCTTTCCAAAATTTCAAATGCACCTATGCATCTCGGGTTTAGCTTTCCTTTAATACTAAATCGAAACACTCCTTTAGACTGAGATACCTTAAGGAATACATGATCACCAATATAAAACTCAAGAGGTCTTCGTCTTGTAGTTGCATGACTTTTATATCTGTCTTGAGCTATTTTCATCCTTTGCTTAACAATCTGGATATTATCTATGGCTTGTTGTACTAAATCTGGACCAATCAAAGCTTTATCACCCACTTCATCCGAGTGTGGAGAAGATCTACACTTTCTTCCATATAGAGCTTCATAAGAAGCCATTTGTATGCTTGATTGGTAATTGTTGTTGTAGGCAAACCTAACTAAGGGAAAATGGTCATCCCATCATCCTCTAAGATCTAATGCACAAGCTCTTAATATATCTTCCAGGATTTGAATGATTCTTTCTGATTGTCCGCCTATTTGTAGATGAAAGGCAATGCTAAGCTGTAGACGTGTACCTATTGTTTCATGCAAACTCTTCTAGAATAGACTAACAAATCTTGAATCCCTATCAGATACAATCGACACCGTATGCCATGTAGCCTCACTATTTCTTTAATGTATATATGTGCCATCATTTCCAAGAAAGATCTGACTCTTAAAGGGATAAAATGCGTAGATTTAGTTAATCTATCAACAATTACCCATACTACTTCATGTCTAGCTAATGTTTTTGGCAAAGCAGACACGAAATCCATAGTTACATTTTCCCATTTCTATTCCGGGGTGGGTAAAGGTTGTAGCTCACCTCTAGGTCATTGATGCTCAATCTTTATCTATTGACATGTAAAGTATTTCAATACATGATTTGCTACATCATGCTTCATATTATCCCATCAAAAGATTTTCTTCAAGCCTTCATACATTTTTGTACTTCCTGGATGGATGGAATAAGTTAAAGCATGGGCTTCTTTCAAAACTTCCTTATCATGAACCTCTGGCACATAGATTTTATTTCCATATCTAATAACACCATCATCATCAAGTCTTAACTCTTTCCTTTTCCCATTCTTTATTGCAATAATCAACATTTCACTTTTAGAATCTTCCTTTTGGCCTTACTTGATTTGATCCAGAATCGTGGTTTGCAAAGTTAAGCTAGCAAGCATAACATCAATTTTGTTCAAAGTCACCTCAATGTACATTTTTCAAAAATATTCTTGTATCACTTTTTGATCTGTGATCAAAGTTGCTACATTCATTTGTTTCTTTCTACTCAGTGCATCAGCAACCACATTTGCCTTTCCGAGGTGATATAAATCTCAACATCATAATCTTTAATCAACTTTAACCACCTTCTTAGTCTCATATTAGTTCCTTTGGTTAAAATATACTTTAAACTCTTGTGATCTATGTATATCGTTCACTTCTCACCCAAAAGATAATGTCTCCATAGCTTCAGGGCTTAAATTATGGTTATCAGCTCTAGATCATGGATTAGATAGTTCTTCTCGCATAGTTTTAGCTATGTTGATGCACAGATGATTACTCTACCATGTTACATAAAAACACATCCTAGACCTTGAATTGAAGCATAATTATAGATTTAAACTCTTTTTCATTGACTAGCAGGGCTAATATAGGGGGCCGATACCAATCGTTTCTTCAACTCTTGGAAACTTGATTCAGATTTGTCGTCCCATACAAATCTTACATGTTTTTGAGTCAATTTCGTCAATGGAGATGTAATTTTTGAGAATCCTTGAACAAATCTTCTATAGTAGCTAGCTAACCCCAAGAAACTTCTCACCTTTATAACATTGGTTGGTCTTTGCCATTCTATAACGGCCTTAACTTTCTCTAGATCAACTAGCACACCTTCTTTCGATATGACATCTCTCGAGGAAGTTATCTCTTTAAGCCAGAACTTGCATTTACCAATAAATTTGTATCGCATTATATGACTATAAGAGAGAGTACGCCACATGCATTCGAATAGATTTATAGGAGTGGCTTGATTTAAACTATCATTTAAAATCTAGTTAATGTACAAATCAAATACTTTCAAGTGATCATTTGAGTGCCTTTTGGCTAACTTAGAAAAAAAAGGAGGGGATACCAAGCAATGCAAACCAATAAAATTTCCACAAATGGAGATGTTTGTTCATGAGTGATTTCTCCAATACCAAGATGATGTGAATATAACTATAAATAAAATTTAGGAGACAATAAGGGAGACGATGAAACCCTCAATAGCCTTCTAAGCATATTATATTTCAAAGTTGGCTTGAGAAGTTCAAGCTATGACATGGTATCGAGTCAATTCATCATTTCAAAGAGAGTGGTTCCATTAACATATAAGACATGGAGATGAATTTGGAGCCATTATGTAAAAATAGACCCATTCCTTATGAAAAATGCCTTTGATTTGGACTAAACTAGTTTGTTTTATAGGTCACAAGTTAGTCATTCTCTTGCAACAAAGTAACTTAAAGGGAAAAAAAAAGGACAAAGAAAGACTTACTATTGTTATTTGTTGCAACGATGGTAGCTCGGAAAAAATTCCTTTGCGTATGCAAAGTCATATTGCTCCAAGGATATCAACATGAACATCTTGAATTATAAATACCGTGCCAACAAAAGAGTATGGATGAGTAGTGTTCTTTTTGACAAATACGCTCATTGGCTAGACTAAAATACGCATGGTAGAAGAAATTTGTTGATAGTAGATATATGTCCAACTCGTCCAAGAAATATTCTAAGACTACAAAATGTTGGGGTTTTTTTTTCTCTTTCCACGTAACATGACATCAAAATATCAATCATTTTTTATGTTTACTGTGAGATATTGGAGTCGAGGATGACTCAGTACCTTTGGAATCAATCATGCAAAAGGAAGCATTCATAGCGGCAACAGCTCTTTAAAATTTTTTGTTGCAACTTAAGAATAGGATACTGGAGCTTTTAAATAAGATGGGAAAAGTTAAAAATAAAATTAACCTAGCTATAATTTTTTAGGAAAAAAACTACAATAAATTCATATTTTACTAAATTGTCCTAATATGTTTGTAATTTTAGAGAAATATTAATTTATTATATTGATGGAGTATGGATTTGTATAATGGTCTTCTGAAAAATTATTATCTTAATAATTTATTGAAATTACTGATTTTGTAAACAAGCCAACTTATCAAATATTAATTTACGTAGGTTTAACTATATTTTAATTGATTAGGTCTTCGTTTTCCTTTTAAGTAAAATACAATTTTAAAGTATGTTCCTTTACGTAAGAAAAACAATTGCAATTTCATGTGTAACTTATTTTTATCCTTATCAACTATTTAGAATGAGTAATACCTTATATTATCGATATCAGAGTCTCAACAATTTGTATTATTGTATTGTGTCTCGTGTATGTGTTTAAGCACATTATTATTTGCAAAATCTCAACCATGATACAGACTTTTTATTAATTGTATATGAAAATCTAAATACATGAGTTGACACATTTAATAAGCATGTCCAATCATAATAGAAACACCATAATTTGGTCACAAACCAATAAGGAAGCATCACTAAAGCATAAAAAGGCAATTTACAAGAAGGAATAATGAAATAGCCTAAATATGTTTTTTAATTAATAAATTAAACAGAGTGGCAGTTTAGTAAATAATTAGATTTTAAGTAAGGGCGGTGTAGTAATTTCAAGATCCATTAAAAGATATGTTATTTGGCATAAACATTTAAATAGTTTGAGGGATCCTTAACTACCTCTCAACATTCAAGAAAAGAATGACACATTTTTTCCTCTTAACATCTTTCCTCCAATTTCGAAGAGATTCAACAAAACCTTTACAGTAAGTTGCCATCTCTTTTAACTCTTTTCATCGTTTAGAACAATTCAAATAGGGGATGATAATGAAACGTGATTTTTTGTGAATATTCCATCAAAAGAGTGTAACATTGATCTGTGAAGAGACTAAGGAAGAATTCCAAGGAGAAAACGATTATTGTGAAGAGGATGCTAGGGAATTCGCAAGAAATTCAAAACGAAGCCGATGGGTAATATAGTTCTTATGTATTATGTTTTGATCTTGAATGTTCAATGAAGTATAGGATGGTAGTGTGTTTTAGTATGGTTTTGGGGATTAAAAACATGAATAGGGATGTGCTAGAGTGATGGAAATAGTCTTAGAAGAGTCTAAACAAATGTTGATATGAGAATAAGACAAAATTTGTGAAATAGGACCTTTTCCAAAAGTACACGACTTATACACGGCCTCGTGTTTCAAGCCGTGTATCTCTCTAAGTGTGAAAAATTTGCATTGTCCAGAAAAGCATGGCTAGTACATGGCTGCATATATCCAGTTGTGTTTCTCTCCATGTTTCAACAAGAAAGGAACGTTAGAAGAACACGACGTGTACATGACACCTTGTTCCTCGTCGTGTTCCTCTCGGTGCTTAAAATTCTATGTCTAGAAAAGAACATGAAGATATACATTAAGTCGTGTTCCCCTCCTTATTCCCCCCATACATCACTTGTTTATCTCCTCATTGACCTTTTTGTAACCTATTTTCTCCATCTAAGTGATATCTAACGTTATGCCCCTTTGTATACTAATTTATACATGTTATAACACTTTGCAAAATCATTCTTTTCTAGCCTAAAACATGACTACATTTGTTAAATCTTCTTATTTCATAAACTAAGAATACTTAAAAGGTTTTTGGGTTAAGCTATAATAGTGGATAACTGGCAATGGTACGAGTATAATGAGAGTTTTAATATGATAAATAGAAGAAATAAACAATTTAATTGTGTATCATCTATTAGAAAATTAATTATAATAGACTTTCTATATATTCTAAATTTAATAGAGAGTCAATTGTAATAACCTTGTGATTAATTATAATTAATAGAGAGTCAATAGTTTCCTAGTTTCCTAAGTCAATTGTAATAACATTGTAATTAATTGAGAATAGAGTCAATAGTTTCCTATTTTTGTAACTCTTGGCAATGCTCAATTTGTGTATATATATTCATTCTCAATCAATGAAATAGATAAGCCATTATTTCTCAATATTCCTCTCTTTATTTCAACATAGTATCAGAGCAGTAATCTTCTTGGGCTTAGTTTTAGACAAACCACAAAACTACATCACCAGTCCCCTCAATGGCTTCCGACGCTACTTACTCTTCCACTCATGATTCTATCTTCATCCAAAATCCCTAAGATCCTTAACATCCTCTCCTTACAATCAATCTCTCCAATATCACCAAATTGTCACCCACTAATTATCTTACATGGAGCCTTCAAATCCAATCTCTTTTTGAAGATTATGATCTTCACCATTTCATTTATGGTACTCATACTCCACCCCCACCCTGCATCACCATCAATGGTGTTATCTTCAAATCCGGCATATACAACCTGGAAGTGCCAAGATCGTCTCATCTTTAGTGCTTTATCTGGTGCTATCTTCGTTTCGCTACAACTGCTTATTGCTCACACCATCACTTCCCTTGATGTATGGTAAACCTTAGCAAATACCTATGCCAAACCATATTGTGGTTGTGGTCGTATTAAACAATTGAAGGAACAATTAAAGCGGTGTAACCAAAGGCTCAAAATCAATATGTGAATATATGTAAGTGATAAAGACTCGTGCCAATGAACTTTCTCTTTTGGGGAAGCTAATTGGTGACGAGGATCTTATTGATTAGGTTCTTGAAGGACTTAGTGATGACTACAAATCACTTATTGATGCAATTAATGCTTATGACACGTCAATATCTTTTGCTGAGGTCCATGAGAAACTTCTCAACAAAGAAGTATCCCTTCAAATTGCTCAACTATCTACTCTATCATTACCACCAGTAGCAAATCCCATAGCCTTTCGAAATCATCAAATTGGCGCTCTCCAGCTACCAATTCACAGCAACTAGGTCCCATCACTGTGCCTTCTCATCATACTCAACACCAACCCAAACCTTATTTAGGTCATTATCAAGCATGAGGGATTCAAGGACATACTGTTAAATGATGCCCGATGTTTCGACTTATCATTAATCAACAATCCCCAATACCTCATCCTCAAGTCTCTCAAGGATATGGCACCTCTATACTCAGGCAAACACGAGCCAATCATGCTGCTCTTAGCAACAACACCACTCTTTCTTGGCTGCTAGATAGTGGAGCATCTCACCATGTTACATCTAACTTAAGCAATCTCTCTCTTCATAGTCTATATCAAGGATCAAATGATGTCATGATTGGTAGTGGATCAGCCCTTCACATCACCCATACCAGTTCTACCATGATACCTACTTCCTCTTGCTCCTTTACTTTACATAATATTCTTTGTGTCCCTTCCATGAAAAAGAATTTAATTTTGATTTAACAATTTTGCACAAATAATAATGTTTCCGTTGAATTCTTACCCTCTGCCTTTTAGGTAAAGTATCTAAACACGGGGGGCAATCCTTTTGAATGTGTGAACCTAAGGATAGCGTGTATGAGTAACCAACTACATCCCCTTTAGTTGCCTCTTCACCGTTGCTTTCTTTTTCTAATGTCAAGACCACTTTGTTCGAGTGGAACTCTAAATTAGGTCATCCATCATTTACTACAATAAAAAATATTGTTTCTATGTTTTCTTTATCTAGTCCATTATCCTCTTCAATACATTGTAATGCCTGTTTATGTAATAAAAGCCATAAAATTCCATTTTCTTCTTCCATCCGCTTGAACTTTTCTTTTTTGATGTATGGACCTCTCCTATATATTCTATTTATGGTTTTTAGTACTATTTTATCTTTATTGATCATTATACACGATATATTGGCACTATCCACTTAAACGAGAATCCATGTGTATGATATCTTTGTTCGCTTCAAGGCATTAGTCGAAAACTAATTTAAACAATGAATTGTAACTCTCTATTTAGATAATGGGGGTGAATATCGAGCTCTTGATAGTTATCTCTCCACCAATGGTATATCCCTTCTTACTAAACCACCTCATACACTATACACAATGGTATTTCTAAACGACATCATCGCTATATTGTTGAAACAGGTCTATCTCTTCTCACTCATGCTTCGATGTCTCTAACTTATTGGACTTACACCATTGCCGCTACTGTTATCTCATCAACCGTATGCCCACACCCACACTATATCTTTTATCTCCTTTTGAAAAACTCTATAAGTGTTAACCCAACTACACTAAAGTTTGGGTGTTCGATTGCCTAGGTTATCCATGGCTTCGTCCTTATTCCTAACATAAACTTGACATACGTTCACCCCTTTATTTTTCTTGGATACTCTTCAACACAAAGTGCCTATATTTGTCTTGATTTGTCCACTTCTAAAATATGGATTTCTCGTCATGTCAAATTTCTTGAAATTCCTTTCCTTTTACCAATCATCACTCTCATCTAGCGTGACTCACCTCAGAGATCATTTCAAAATGGCTTCCTCCAATCCAAATTCTACCTACTTCAAGTGGCTCATTCAATATGCCTTCCCCAAGGGACTCCTCGTATCAACATCCATCACAAAATGCCCCTACCATTGACCATTTACTAACAGAACCATCCAATTCTAAGACTCTTCTATTTCAATCATAGCTTAAAACCACCCATTAAAATACGCACCCTATGACCACCAGAGTGAAAAACAACATTCATAAACCCCTAAATAAGATGAATCTCACTGATGTTCTTTCCCAACCATCTGACATTTAGCCTCATACTGTTACCCAAGTCCTAAAAGATCCCAAATGGAGACAAGCTATGAATGATGAATTTGATTCTCTTATTCGAAATGGAACCTGTGAGCTTGTTCCATCTAGTTCTCCGTAGAATCTTGTTGGATGTAAGGGGGTTTTTCATACTAAATGGCTTCTTGATGGTTTTGTTGACTGGTCAAAAGCCAAATTAGTTGCCAAAGGTTTTCATCAACAACCCAGAGTGGATTATCATGGCACTTTTAGCCTGATTGGCATGCCAACAACAATACGCCTTGTTCTCAGCTTGGTAGTAAGTAGAGGTTGGCAGTTGTGCCAGTTAGATGTCAATAATGCCTTTCTTCAAGGCCATTTTCGAAGATGTCTACATGGCCTAGCCTTCAGGATTGTTAATAGAGAGCATCTAACACATGTATGTAAATTAAAGAAGGCTATATATGGACTCAAGCAAGCACCACGGGTTTGGTACCTTGAACTTCGCCAATTCCTTATTGAGTCTAGGCTCACAAACTCTCATGCAGACACTTCTCTATTCATTTTCTGCTCATGAGACATTACTATATATCTCCTTGTTTGTTGGATGACATTATTATCATAGGTACCGACACACAGGTACCAACATTAACATTATTCAGCACTACCTTGACCTCCTGGCACAAAGATTCTCAATCAAGATCTTTGCAACTTGTATTATTTTCTTGGCATTGAGGTTCTCACCACTCCATCTAGTCTGAGGCTTAGTTAAAGTGCTACATCATTGATCTTCTTGCTCGGACAAAAATGTTGGTGCAAAACTTGTTGTACACATTTGCTACAGATAGCAATCTCACACTTTATTAGGTGCCTAAATGACTACAAAGAGTATAGAACAATTGTTGGCAGTCTAAGTATCTTTGCCTCAATTGTCTAGACATAACATATGTTGTTAACAAACTTTCCAATTCGTGCATCGCCCATGTCTAAACATTGGAACACTACAAAACAATTGCTTTGATATCTATGTGGCACATTGATTCATGGATTATTTCTTCATCATGAAAATCCACTTTCTCTTAATGCCTTTCCCAATGCAAATTGGGATGGCAACAAGGACGACTATACCTCTATGAGTGCCTTTATTGTTTATGTTGGTTGTCATCCTATTTTTGTCATCCAAGAAGCAGTATATTGTTGCTCAATCATCAAAAAAGCTAAGTATCGATCAGTTGCTGCTATTACTTCAGTAATTAATTGGATTTGTTCCCTTCTCACAAAGCTTGGTGTCACTCTTCGCATACCGTCTGTCATCTATTGTGTAATGTTGGTACCACCTGTCTCTATTTCAATCTAGTCTTTCATTTGTGAATGAAACATGTGGCAATTGACTATCGCTTTATTCGGGATCAAGTCCAATCAGGTGCTCTTCATGTTGCTCATGTTTCCTCGACAGATCAACTTGCTAATGCTCTTACCAAACCGCTTCCATGAAGTCGCTTTCAAGAATTAAGAATCAAGATTGGCATCTCATCTGGAGCTCCATCTTGAGGGGCATATTAGAGAATTAATTATAATGACTTTTATATATTATAAATTTAATAGAGAGTTAATTATAATAACCTTGTAATTAATTATAATTAATAGAGAGTCAATAGTTTCCTAAGTCAATTGTAATAACCTTGTAATTAATTGTAATTAATAGAGAGTCAGTAGTTTCCTATTTTTGTAACTTTTGGCAATGCTCAATTTGTGTATATATATTTATTCTTAATCAATGAAATAGACAAGCCATTGTTTCTCAATATTCCTCTCTTTATTTCAACATCATCTAGGTAGTGGATATTGGATAGGAACGGAACTATTTTATAGATACGTGTACTAACTTGTTTGTTGCTTGCACTTGTTAGGCTAGAACTCAAATTGACTAATTGAATATCCGACTATTGAGTTTTAATGTTAAAGCGCTTGGCTATGGTTAGTGGACCGAGGTACTGGTGATACTAATGTGGCACCCTAATAATCCTTGTGTAATGTTATTCCTTGTAGAGTCACTCATGGAGATGATTATAGGTAGATTTAGGATTTGGCTCATGGACTCTTGGACGTTGAGGAGTACCCCATCATCATATATATGTATTATATATATAAGTGTGTTGTCAGCATACTAAGTTATTCCAGTATTGAATGTAGGACTTAAAATCAAAAGATAATTATTGGAATGTTTGCTACATTAGAATTTGGACTGTGTGTAGTTTATTTGTGCATGCTCATGCGATTGTGTTTGTGGTGGTATTGTACTGGGCTTCGGCTTATTCTTTTTCTCCTTTTCAGGATTAAGAAACAATCCTCATATGTTTTATCTCTCAGGATATGACATGGTTATGGAATATGGTGATGACATAATCGATGACGACTATCCAATCGGTAAATAGACTAGTTATTTGTTTTGGAGATAGGACTCCTCAATTTTATCTTTTATGTGGTGGAAGTATAGTATGTAGTTATGTTATCTTGTATATTAGCTTAGGGAATGAACCCTCTTACGTTCAAGAGTAGTTGTTTATATTTTTTGATGAACTCTTTGAGCCAACCCTTAATGTTGTTAATATTAGTGTGAATCTTAGCTTGTTGGTTATGAACATGCTTGGAACTTATCTTTGTTGATGTAACCCATTATAAATATGTGTGTGAATGGAGTTAATGAGTTAAATGTAAATTATGGTGGATGCTAGTAGATTATGAGCTTAACGTGTCTACACTTACTAGTGGACACGCAAGAGGCTATAAATGATTTTATATTTAGGGTGTTGCAAAAAAAAAAAAAAAAGGACAAGAAGGTCGTCAAAAACTAAAATCTATCTGAACAAAAATAAACTGGTTTCTCTCAATCAAAATTCTAATGCATCATTGCTTTACCAAGGAGACACCAATCTAAAGCCACCAATAGTGAGGAGAACTAACAAACATATCACAAAATATAGAAGCTACAATAAAGACTACAATGGCTTTTCTCTTCAACGTTTATGTAAAAAGATAAGACGATGAGATTTTGTGAGAAAGATTATGAGAGGAAGTGGTCAATCAGAGTTTGACTATGGGTTTTTGTAATGAGGATAATAAGGCATGTGGGTGGTTAGGTCATTTCAAGCTTTTTTGCAAGGTAGTTGGATGGTGGATGATGTGTTTCTAGTAATGGATATCAATTGATGACAATGGTTGGATTATGATGTTAGGTTTGCAAGTGGTTGTGAGTGTAAACTCGGGTTCGTATCGTTAATGCCAATGGGGAAATATATAAATCTTTCCAATGTCACTTACTATGAATGGATTGCTTTGTTGTTTCTAGAGAGTTATTAAGTGTGGCGGATGAGTTGGGAGTGGCTAATAGATGAACATAATTGTTTTTTCTTTCAATTTTTAGTTTGTTCTTTTTTTAATTTTATGCAATTTTAAAAAGGTATTTTTTTTATTTGCTTCAATTAATTAATAATAGCAGCATTGGTGAAAATATATGGTGGTTCTCTTTTTTATAATTAACACAATATTATGAAATTCATATTATGTGTGTGTCAAAAAATTAAACCCAAATCATCTCTTTATATATGATTAAAATAAAAGTTATGTCTTTGTAATTTTACCAATTATATACAAAGACTACAACATATAAAAAGCATGTTTTAATGTGAAACTCAAACATAGTTGCGTTTGTCAATTACCTTATAGCCCAGTAGCATATCTCCTAATCTTTCAAGTGAGAGGGACCAGGTTTGAATCCCCCCTCCCCACTAGCAAAAAATAAAAAATAAAATGTAAAAATAGACATGTTTAAAAGTCAAATTTCCCATTTCAAAAGAAAAAAAAAAATAAATACAATAGGATGAAAATTTTAAAATCCAAAATCTAACAAAACAAAGTTTGACAAAAAAAACATTATTTTCCTTGGAAATTTGTTTTTGCTCTATTTGTACATATCATCTCAAATAGTATTTCACCATGCTAAATCAATTATAATGAAATTGAAATACCCACTTCATAAAATATATGTATTGCATAATAGTTAAAAAGTTTGAAACTTTACTATTATATAATTGAAATGAAGATATATATATATATATATATATATGAAAAAAAAGAAGAAGAAGGAAAAACTAATTAATGGTGTTAGAGAGGAGAATTAGATTCAGTGTAAAAAAAAAGGCAAAGAAGATGGAGAGCAACAGAGAAAGACATTGAAATTAGAATAAAAAAGATCATTTTATGCACCAAGATGTGTTTATTGTTTTTAAATTTGAAGAAGAGTTGTTCAAACTTTATTCTAATTTATTGTAGCAACATCATACTATGTAGGAATAAATAAAATAAAATGTGTATTATAAACATTAAACAAGTTTGCAAGTCAAACCATGACCTATTCAGGAAACCTGCAATACAACTGGGTTCATCAATAAATCTACATATCAAACTTACAACCATGAATTTGAATGTGTTGAACCCAAGTTAACATATTTAATAGTCATATTGATTTTTATCGATTTAAACATGTTTATAATTGTGTAGTGTCATATTGTAGTTAGATCCTAGATTACCTCTATTACTCCTCCTTAGCATTAAAAGTCAATGTACATTACACCATGGCCTTTGGATACAATGTCATCCTAAGCCATGTAGCTTAACTATTCTAATATATTGTAGAAGTATCATACTATATAGGAATAAATAAAATAAAATGTACAATATACACATTAAACAAGTTCGAGAGTCAAACCATGACCTATTTAGGAAACTTGCTGTATAAATGGGTTCATAAATTAATATGCATAAAAAACTTGCAACCTAAAGGTTAACATATTTATTATTCATATTGATTTTTATTGATTTAAACATGTTTATAACTGTGTAGTGTCATATTGTATCTAAATTTGAAGGTTGGATCCTACATTACCTCTTGTACTCCTTCGCAGCATTAAAATTCAATCTACATTACATTATTGCCTTTGGATACAATGTCATTATATGCCATGTAGCTTAACTATTGGTATAAGAAAATAATTTAGCATGGTATTTTTGTCTAGAGTATACGTGTTGTACAACTAATATTTCTATGCTTTTAGTGGGATTCAACAAGTAATGTGATAAGAGTAAAAGGATGAAACATAGGCTAAAGTATCTGGAACAATATGTTTAGTAGGGATCTAGGATAGAATTAGTTTAACAACTT
This sequence comes from Combretum micranthum, assembly GCA_024138025.1. Taxonomy (NCBI): domain Eukaryota; kingdom Viridiplantae; phylum Streptophyta; class Magnoliopsida; order Myrtales; family Combretaceae; genus Combretum; species Combretum micranthum. Next base: position 285,054 of record JAMXBD010001526.1, read on the forward strand.
ATCAACAAAATAACAACTAAACATACAAGTATAGGTTGTTAAAACAAGTACTACTGAACTAACATAAAAGGCCTCACATATATAGCAAAGGGAGCATGAACAAAAGTCACCCTTAGATCATTTCTCTTTAACTCATTCTTGAGTTTGGAGCTATAGGACGCTCAAAGAACCAGTAAGTCCCTTCTCATTTACCTCACAAATTAACATAAACAAAGCTTTAATTCTTTAGTTTCACAAACATTCAAAACTCAACTATTTCATATTCAAACCCTAATACATTTCATTACCATTGCAGAGATACTTGTTCAAGAGTCAAGTATACTAAAGAGAAATTTCATTACCTTTCAAGTACTAGAGATTTGCTTACGCATCTTCATGCAAGTGAGATTTGTTTGAGAGCAGATTAGTATTTTTAGATCTAGGGTTTTTACTTGAAAAATCAAGACAGTAAAGTAGGAAGTGGAAGGGTTATACGAGATTACTTATGTGTCTCTTTTTGTTAGATACTGTACTAGGACTTTTATTTCTTGTACAATGTTGGACCATCCTTTTAAAGAAATTGTGGGCTGGGGTTTCTTAATTTTATGTGTGATAAGTGGGCTTGCTTTGGCTTCTCAAGATAATCCTATCATAATGTATTCGTTCCACTATGAAACAAGACAATTATCCATAGGAGGGGGACATCGGGGTTTAGAAAACCAAACTAGTAGATTCATCCCAAACATATAAAGATAAATAATGTGGGAAAAATCGACAACTTGATTTTACTTATAGAATGTTGGAATGGAGATACTATTGTATATATATAAAAGATCATTGAGGTAATGAATAGTAGTGTGTGTGTATATATAAATATACATATTCTTTTTGACTGGTCATACCACTCAATTATATAGAAGGGGATGATGCAACGGCTTATGATCCAAGGGTATCATGGTCCTTGTCTTGTACATAAAGGAAATGGATCCCTATTTTAGTCTCAATCCTTCTTGTACACAAATGTCTTCCTCCACGGAGACACCAATAAATTAATCACCCTTTTTCCCTTTTCTTATTTACTTCTTTACAATACACCTTTCTCTTTCCTTTAGTCCTATGTCTTCAATCGCTCTGACCTGACCCTACCTTGGCTTTGAAATCTCACTCATATGTCTTCACACTCATCTTTTTAAATTCCACCACTACTCTACCCCACCCATCACCTCAATCACATCCCTCTTTCCCTCCCGCCCTCTCACTCTCTCTCTCGTGCACACACACTCAAGTCCTTGTCCTGATTATTGTCACTCACACACCGAATGAAACCCACCCTCAAAACACAAACAGTCTCTCCTCCTCCAACACAACATCGCCACACCGGCAACAACATTAACACACAAAAAATGTCCTGTTCCTCTCCAACTTCACTACTCCTTCTAGTACTAACATCTTTCTCTTTCCTTGCTTCTTCCAAAACCAATGCCCAACAACCAAACACAATGCTTCCATCAGAAACAGAAACCTTATTCAAGATCATGGAATCTATGTCCTCTGACCAAAACTGGAGACTTTCTCACCCAAACCCATGTGCATCCCCCTGGCCAGGACTAGAATGCAAACCTGCCAATGACAACCACTTGCATGTCTCAAGGCTTGATTTTGGAACAAAACCAAACCCATCTTGCCGAAAAACTGCCAGATTCCCCAGCCTTATTTTCTCTTTACCTCACCTCCAATCAGGTTTCTTCTTCAATTGCTTCACTCAAACCAAAACCACATTTTCCTTTTTCCCAGCCAGACTTTCCAATTCCTCTCTTCAACAACTTAGTCTCAGATCAAACCCTTCTCTCATTGGACAAATCCCATCTCAGATTTCATCACTTAAGTCCCTAGAAATCCTCACATTGTCGCAAAACCGGCTTTCCGGGGTCTTACCCTTGTCGCTGTACAGCCTGACTTCATTAATTCATTTAGATTTGAGCTATAACATGCTTACTGGAACAATTCCTTTCCAAATTGGTAATCTGAAGAACCTTGTAGGGCTTGACTTGAGCTATAATTCTCTCGTAGGCTCAATTCCTAGTGCGATTAGCCAACTTGGTCAGCTTCAAAAACTCGATTTGAGCTCGAATCTCCTGATTGGCAACATACCCGAAAAAATCGGGAACCTTCACTCTTTAGCCTTCATAGCCTTGAGCAACAACAAATAAGAGGAAGAGTTCCTCTAGGAATCGGAAAACTACAAAACTTACAGTACTTCATCATGGAAAACAATCCAATATTTGCACCTTTGCCTCTAGAATTCGGTATGCTAGTGAAATTACAAGAGCTAAGGCTTGCGAATTCGGGTTATTCGGGCACTATACCTCCTAGTTTCACAAAGCTGGCCAACTTAAGCACATTGTCTCTACAAAACAACCGATTGACGGGGAAAATTCCTGCGGATTTCGTCAACTTGTCCCACATTTATCACTTGAACTTGAGTAGAAATTTGTTGAGTGGTGTGGTGCCTTTTGATGCCAATTTCTTGAAAAGACTAGGGAAGAATCTGGATCTAAGTGGTAATCCAGGACTGTGTCTGAGTCCAAATGAAGCATACGGTGTCAAGGTTGGTGTCACAGTTTGTAAAACCACCAAGAACGGGACTTTTATTGCTCCATTGAAGAGTTCTCAAGCTCAAGGATTGTTTGGACCACCTTCCTCTTTGCTATCTTTTTCTGTTCTAGCTATGCTTGGACTCTACTTAGTAAATTTCTCAGCTTATTTTTGACTTTAGTGAATATTTATTAAATTTTCTTTCCTTTTCATTAATCTTTGTCTTCTTGTTTTAATTCTTCATTTATTATCATCCACAATGTTAAAGTGATTGGAGCTTTGGTGTTATATATATATAAATGATTTAGCATAAAGTATAGAGATAAAACCAGAGTGGGTTTTGGGATGGGTCATATAGAACCAGAACCCGAACCCGACCCGCTTTCTTATAGGGTTATCCAAAACCCGACCCGTGATCCTATAGGGTTTTATGTGTGATTTCCAAACCCGGCCCTACAGGGTCATGGTCCTAACCCGCCCTGCCCCGTCCTGTTGACTTGATTTTATTTTATTTTTTTCTTTTTTATTCTTTTTATTTATCATTTGTTTACTTGTCTTTATGATATATTCTTTATTTTACTTGTTTGTTTCAATTTTTTTTCATTTGACAATAAAGCTGCACATAAAAAAAAAAAAAGTCAATAAACTAGACAATTGATCTTCGATGTATGATAATCAATTTGTACCACGACATAATAGAATTTACTTTACTTGAGGATTGACATAGAAACACAAATATGAATATTCTCTCTTATTAATTATAAAAAAGCATAAATTCTTAATGAGACAAAAAATATAAATTATACAATCATAAAGCTATAAAAATAATAAAAATTGGATATATCAAAGTTTTGATGTTATAAAACTTTTTTTATTATTATTAATCTTAACGGGTTGAGTCGACTCTACAGGGTCATAATTACAATCCAAACCCGACATGTGACTCTATAGGGTCACAAAAATGCTTCCCAAACCCGTCCCATAAACCTATAGGGTTTTTAGCGGGTTGGGTGGGTCAGATACCCTACAACGACCCGCCCAGTTGCATCTCTAATAAAATAGTTGTCTAATCCAGCTATATAAAGATTAGAGATGCAACGGGTCGGCTATTAATGAGTTTCCAACTTGTCCACTTGATAAAAATTTAGAGGGTAATAGGATTGGGTTTAGCTATAGGTAAAAAACTCTATAGGGTATTAAGGTCGGGTTTGAATACTACTAAAACCCGATGGATATCCGACCCAAATAGTAATAGGCTAAATTTAAAAACAAGTTGGTAAAAAAAGAAGGTAAATTGCTATATTATTAGATTATTATTTTATTTGCTTGAGTCTGCTAAATCTATTGAAAAAAAAAAAACATATGTTGCATATGTTTAGATTAATAATTGAGTGGGTGATTGGGTAGGTAATCGGTTTGATAGCCAGACGGGTAATAAGGTGGGTGACGGGGTTTAGAGAAAACTCTGTAAGGCGGGTTTGGATATAAAAGAAAACCCTACAAGATTATAGGGTCGAGTTTAGTGTGTTCTATAGTGTAGTGGGTTCAGGTTTGGATTCATATAACCCTCCCAAAACTCTACCCGTTGCTTCCCTACTAAAGATAAGAGTATGCATACTATTTAATAAATCTTTTATAGCATCCTAGGCTCTCCTATAACTAAACCGATACATGCTATTGTAAAAAGGGTTATGCAAATACATGAAACAATAGGATTATCCTAATTTAGTTCAACTTGGACTTTGAAACATCATCCTTGGTGGTCCGCTTGTTTCACCATATTTTGTTTATTTTAGTATCATGTTTTTATAGTTTTCAAATAGATATTTGCTCAAAAAAACAAATCCCAATAAAAATTTTATAGTTTTACTCATAACTGAACACAATAAATACGACATAGATATGATGCAATAAGTTATTAATGCAAATCAAGCAAAGATACAATAGGAATAAAAAGGGTCTGTTTGTTTGGCTTTTTCGATAGATACAGACACTTTTTTAAATTTTTCAAACACATCTTTTATCAAAAAATAGATATAATAAAAAAAAGTTGGCAGTTCTCATCAAAATAAAATATAATATATCAAATATAGATAAAATATAGATGCAAATCGAATATATTTACATATATCATTTTGAAAAAGATATAAATACAGATACAGATGAAAAACAGACCATCCAAACATACCCAAAAATCTAGTAATCTAAATGCAACCTTAAATATCTTTCAGCCATCTAACTTTTTGCATGACCATGGATGGAGGATAAAGTTCATGCACCATTAATATATGATAATCTTAATCTAGGTACATCGGTAATCATTCGTACAAGCGGTATTAAATTTTGGTTTTTAATGATTGCTCCGTGGTCCTCGCTAACACGACAAAATCAAATTTCTCTTTTCAATATTACTAATTTCATGAAAGGCATTGCTTTGGAAAGTATAAAAAGTTTCTTTTCTTTCTTCCCTCTTCGTATGATCCATTGCTTTCCTGTTCCGTTCGTGATATTCTTTAATAGCAGAAATCCCACAGCACTTGTTAAACTTGCAAATGGAAAACCTTTAATTATGATAAAATATAGAGTGAGTCCAGAAAAGTTTTACATGAAAATAACGTGGATTATATAAAAATTCTATCACAAAAAAAAAAAAAAGATCAACTAAAAATTATAGAGAGTATCAAATCTATTATTATATTCTTTTATAAGATTTATTTATTAGATTTGTTTTCATTCAAAATTTCTCATTTCTTGATAGGTAGTAGAGCCTCTTATGTGCAACAAAGAACCCAACCCATACAGAGATGTAATTGGGTCGGCTGTTATAGGATTTTCAACTCGTCTAATCTAGTAAAAGTCCTATAGAATCGGGATTGAATATAAAATAAAAATATGATAGGGCTGTAGGTTGAGTTTAGATATTATAAAATACTAATGGATACCAGACCCAAATGCCCAATCCGATAATAAAATTAAAAAATAAAAAAATAAAATCATTTGTCAAACTGACAACTTTAGGTTATGACTCTCCTGGTGATAGCTAGTATTTAAGAGTTGAATTGATGCATGAATACGAGTGTCTGTCTATTTCCTATTCATTTAAAACTACACGAATTTGAATTATAGAATAAGCATAGGAACAATGATATCATAAGTTTATAATTTGATTGGAAAAAAATTTTAAAAAAAAAAAGGAAAAACACAAATATAAGTATTTCAAGACTCGACTTGTTTTAGTCCTTTGCTTTTTATTTAGATTAATACATCAATTTTTGTGTTCATTTCTTCATTTATTTTTTCAATTTTGCATATACTGTATGAAGTCATTCAGTTTATAATTTTATAATTCTTTTCATTATTGTTTAAGCCTCTTAAATTTATTAAAGATTATTAAAATTTGAAAACAAGTTGGGAAAGGAAAAGGGAGATTTGGAAGGAAAATAAACCAAGCAAGTTTTCAAGCATGTCTTGTGCTACTGAGCAAACCGTATAATGTGGATTTGGATATAGTATAAAAACTCTATAAGATTATAGGATCAGGTTTAATATACCCTATAAGATAGCAAGTCGGGTTTCGAGTTTATATAATCCGTCTGAAACCTAATCCGTTTACATCCCTAAACCCATATATGAAACTTATGATATAAATAAGCAAGTCACAAAACCTATTAAATTTCTCCCCTATTATAAGATTTATACCCTTTTATCTTTCTTTCCTAAGCATTTATGTGTTTTAATTTGAAAATTTATGTTTTTTTAAAATCACTTTTTGATGCTCATTTATTTTTTTCTATAACAGCCTTGATCTTTCCAACATTTTATGAAATAGCACTTTTTAAATTTGTTAAGTATATAATTAAAATATGAGAATTAAGAAAAAAATATGATGAGACAGTAAAATTTTTTCCAAATGCTACATTTGATACAAAGGAATTAAGAGAGAATGGTAGAGAGGGAAGGAAATGAGGGAATTAAATTTCATCCCTTTGTTTGAAATGAAAAGACTGTGAACGGTAACTGAATGTAATAGATTCCACCATTTTTTGGTCTTCTTCAAAATGGAGAGAATTAAGAGAAAAGGGAAAAATATTTTGAAATTATTATTATACCCTTCTTTTTAAATTACTTATTATCTTTTTAAGGGATATAAAAGTAATTTATTATTATATTATATTTTTTTTATAATAATTTATATTTCTTTAATTTTCTTTTCCTTTCATTATCTAAACATATAGAGTGATTCAAATTCTCTGAAAATTCATCTCTCATAATTTCTTTTCTTTCCAATTGATGTTCTGTTTGTTTTGTCATATTCTGATCATTTTGGCATTATATTTTTATCATTTTCAAATAGATGTTTGTCAGAAAATAAATATCGATTAAAAAACTAACAGTTTTACTTATAAATTAATAAAAAAAATACGATACAAATATACAATAGATAAGTTATAGATACAAATTAAATACAAAAATAATACTGTTAAAAATCTGAAAATCCGACCATATCATGAAAATGAAAATAAAGGGTAAATGTAACAAATATAGAAAAATGTCGTACAATGTTAAGCGCAAACGCATCTTAAATTCAGAAATTGTGGTTATAGATTTCTTTTATCATAACCCGAGGACATCAGTCGCTAGTTGGACCATCCCTTCCATCTTTACTTTAATCACACGGGAGAGACTGACATCTTCGCAGAAGAACCGCCCGAAAAATAGAAGGAAGGGTTCGTTCGTTTTCATGGAACAGCTTCGGTTCATAGGATATGAAAGGGACACCTTCAGGAGCTTCATAAACTCGTGTTTCGTATAAAGAAATTTAGTGGTCACAAGTAGCAAAACATATTCCCTATTTTATTATGATTTGAAAATTCTTTATTTATTAAGGGTGATTGTTTTTTTTTTATGTGCCCTTTAGTGTTAGGTTTCATTTATTTATTTATTCTTTTCAATGTATTGCTTTTGTAAGTTATTAAAAAGTTAAATAAAAAGTTTTTAGGGGAAGGCTCCTATCATTAATTTAATTGTTAAAATAAATATAATAAATTAATATTAATTATTTTACTGATTCGATCATAATTGGATATGATGTGAATCGTTGATAATGACAAGATCAATCCCATCAAGATTAATGGTAAGACCATAAAATTTCTTATTAAATATTATCATAATGATATTGATAAAATTCAAGTATATATTATTTATATTATTTATGAGAAAGGGCAAATTATTTCATACTTTTAGTTAATTATATTTGCCATTACTTTGGTCATTCTGAATTTTTAAAAATTTCAATTTTATATATATGTCATGAATTATTGTATTTATTCCAATAATAAAAGCTTTTATCGTCTTTCATTACTGCTTGTTATCAACAGAAAATATTAAAAGAAGTTCAACGAAAACATTTGGTGGACCAGATGACTTTCTATCTACTCATTTATTTCATTTCCTGATATTCTATCTACTCATTTATTTTATTTCCTGATATAGGGTCTGTTAATTTCTTTTTTTTTAATCGTTTTATCATCTTATTTTTTATTATTTTTAATCAAATTATTATAAAAAATTAGATATAAATAAAAAAATATTTTTATTATAAATAAATCAAATAAATAAAAAATATAAAAAATTTTAAATAAAATATAATTATAAATTAAATATAAATACGATCAAGATAAAAATACACACAGTTAGTTTAAAATAGAATATACACCCTAACATGTTAGCAAATGTCCCTGTTGTCGATCGTCTAGCGTATGATCCTAAGATACCGTACCCTGAGCTTCGCATCCATCCCAGATGATATAAATAAAATCCGTGGAAAATTACACAAGCATGCAAGCAAGAAAAACATCGTCTGACAACTCTATTTATAAAGGACACGGGTGGGTCTGTCCCAAGGGTCTACCTTGCGTGTCTCCTAAACATCGTCATTGGTCCAATGAACAGGCACTTACACAGGCATTGGGTCCGTGTGTTTGGCTTTTTTTTGAATAGATGTGAATATTTTTTTAATAAAATATTTATTAAAAAATAGATATAAATAAAAAAAAATTAATAGTTCTTATTAAAAAAATCAAATAGATCAAATATAAATACAAATTAGATATATTTACATATATAATTTTAAAAAAGATATAAATATAAATAAAAAATAAATCATCCAAACAAACTCATAAAATTACACATATCATAAAAGGGAATGAAAAAAAAACCCAAAAAATTCCAATTATTGCAATCACTATAAGCAGGCAAGAGGGAAATATACTGTTTTTAAATTGTTAAAATGTTGTTAAGAGTCTCACGTATAATCATCAATTTTTTAATAGAACTGATTTTAATTAGATTTTAAAAAATTGTAATAAATAGTAAATAAATGAAAAAATTCCTATGAGATCTTTTCATGATCTTTTCTCTACGTGTAATGAAACCTATGGCACACAGAGCTCCACCTGACATTTCGGAATATATTTGAATAACGTGTGTAGTGGAGTGTAGATGTTGTTAAGATATTGACATTGATTCTCTCAATGGTGAGTTTGCTCCGGAAAAAGAAAAAGGCTCTCTGAAGTTCTTTTATCTGATTTTATGCATTATGGCAATGTTTTTAATTTGGAAAATATCAAATTGGTTTCTCAATTTTTTTTATGAAAAGCTAAATAATTCGTAAAATTTGAAATAGTCAACTTAATAACTAGTTTAACTTTTTATGACTATTTTTATATAAATTAATGTTATATGTTTCATTTGCTTATGTGAAAAAAAAAGTTTATCAGTGTTAAACCACATTAGGAGAGATAATATAATTTCAACAATAGACTGTGTTTTTCCACACTAGCAAACAAAGCAAATGGAGTCAAGAAGATAGTAAAAACAACTACGAAGTATTTTATTAGGTATAATTTGACATTTCAATCGTAGATACCGAATTAAATTTCCTTACAAAGTTTAGACTGTGTATTTGACATTTCAAAGGCAAAATTCATGTTTATAATTATTTTGTAAATAAATTAATAAAATATTGTATAAAAAAATTAGCAGAATACCATTGTAATATGGTATTTATTGCATGTGATATAGTAATTTTTAATATATATTACATCTAATAAATGGGATACTTGTGAAAAAGTAGAACCTCATTTAATACATGTGATACTAAATGTGAATCACAACATGGATACATATATCAGATGCCCTATTACACTCAATACTTTACTAATGTGACACACATTGAAAATATAATATTGCACATATTATATGCGATACAGTAATGGTATTTAAGTAGTTTTTATATATAATTGATACTTGTGAAAAATTTTCTACCACATAGGTGTGCAGAAAATTATCCCCACATTTCACCCTTTCAATTTATAGAGAGGTCATTTCTCTCACATTTCGCCCTTTCAATTTATAGAGACATCACATGAGCTTCTAGTGAAGGCCAATTGCATATAGTGATAAGATGTAGCCGAGTCGGGATTTGAACGAATCATATAAATTTGCAACCCAACTCGTTAATGTATATGGTCTACTAAAATCGACTTGTAACACTACAGGATTTTCATACTGTATTCAAATTCACCTTATTGGTTTGATTTAGAACATAGAACTCAACCCTATAACCGTATTTTTCTTCCAACTATTTTCAAACTTTAATAATATATTTAAGAGAAGTCAGTACTTCTGATGTATGTTTTCTATTCATTCAAGATGTATGTGAAATAAATAGAATATGTGGCAGACCATATTCATGATTCAATGTTTAAATCATAAATATAACTTTTGAGACAAAGGTAATGACATAACATTTTAAGAACAAGTTAAATTAGATTTCTTATTGGGTTAAATATAACGGACATATAAAATTAAATTGAATTTGCCTATGAGTCCTGTAGAGGTACAACAAGCAAAGATCATGCATATAAAAAGATTAAAGGATTGAGGAGTTTGTTTGCATGGACTAGTTGGATGACAACTCTGAATCTAACTCTGAAAAATTATAAATTGAAGGATCAAGCTTTGAGGACGAATCTTCTTAAACCCGGGGGTAATGATAGGAATCAGTAAGCCTGAAGTCATTGGAAAGGAAAGCAAATTCAAAGCCGACACAAAAGATTGAAGTTAGAGTTACAGATCTGTGCACCAGCACAGTATGTTGCTACCTTCAGTTCCATGCTATCGACCTTCAGCCAGCTTTGACGTTCACATAATGAAATTTTAAGAGCACCTTCATCACTGCCCGTTTAAGTCAATATAGCCCGCCAGCTTATAATTAAAGCCCGTCGGCCTTCTTTATCCTATGGTTTTGCTTTTTTTTTCCTATGTCTTTTGAGTTTCTTTTATGTTTTGAGTTTTCTTGTTTTATTAATTACGTTATCAGTTACGTAACTACTTATATTATCAGTTACATAACTATCACAATTATATTTTTTTAGTTACGTAACTATCTTGTAATATGTCAATATATAAAGGCTAGTAAACACTCAATAGGATATAGAAGTTGATGTTGTCTTTTGAGTTTTGAGAACACTTTTGTGTTTGAAACCCTTTGTGGTGATTTGAGTATTGAGATTTTTATTTTCTTTATTCATGAGTTCTTATCAATTTTTGTGTCATATAGAATTATGGTGAACCTATTAATTGAATCTTGTGATTTTTTTTAACTTCGTAATTTTTTTATAGATCGTTGATCCTATCGTTCTATAATCCGATTACAAACCAATTTAATTTTATTATTCGTGGATCCTATTGAATAATAATTTTATCCATATCATTCCAATTTGAAAACCTTAAAAATTCAAATCAAGGTTCAATCCCCTCAAGCTTGTGTCAACTGATCTAGTAAACATAAAAAAAAAAAAAATCTCTAGGAGGTAAAAAAGACAATAGCTCCTACATATCTCATTTCCTCTCTTTACCTTTTAGTAATGATTTTATTTATTTATTTAAATTATAATATAGATTGTCAGATATCCATCAAGTTTTTTATATGATCTAAACTTGACTTTATTACCCTATAGGGTTTTTACTATATATCCAAACCAGACCTAATACCATTGAGGTTTTCAACGAATTGAGTAGGTCGGAAACCTTATAATAGAGTGCCCGATTACATCCCTAAGTGATGATACTGGTAAATTAAAATGGAAATTATTTTACTAATAATGAAGAAAGAACAAATTTTCCAACAAAGTATAATAGATTTTCTTAAGTCAATTATTTTCCTTGCAAAATTAATCACCAAAAGTTGCTTCTAGTTATTCTCCTTTCTTGCTTGATTCTATTTAGTTTGGTTTTATTTGATTTATCCAAAAACTAAATCAAAGTATAATAATAATCTACAACCAAGAATATCATTTATAAGAATAAATATATAAGAATAAAGTATTTTTTTTTCTTTTAACTATTTACCACAATAAAGAGTTTAACCATAATAAAATATTATATGTATAAAATTAATTTCTTTTATTTTTCGTTTATTTTCAATTAGGATTTATTGGGATGAAAGTTACAATAATGAGGCATATGGAAGTAATTTGGGGTGATTTTATAAAGGTATGTCTAAATTATTGCTTATAACTCATGACTATCACATAAAAAGATTTGTTTTTTAAAATAATTTATTTATATGATTATTTATTATTTTATATAAGTTTGGTAATGGGTTACAACTTACAACATCACGTGTATTTTTTTTTCAAAAGTTCAAGAACCATTTTTAACATTATCCTGCTTATTATAGTATTTTCCATTATTTTGCATTGTAAATACGCCAAATAGGAATTTTGTGAATGACATCTATGCTCTAGTTGCAACATACTTATAATAGAATTGTGCAAAGTTAATAAACATTATTCATTTGTTGTGTAACCAACTAGCAAGATCCTTAGAGAAAGCCAACAAAAGGGAGATGGAAGGAAAAAATGGAAGTCTAAGCTAAGGAAATGGAAGTTTCATCTCAAGGATAGAAAGTTTTAGTTTCAGAGAGATCTTGTTGAGACCAAATTTTATATATGGATGGCTTAAATCACAGGAGAATGTAGTAAATTATTGACATGTGCAAATTTTCTATTAGACATCATCAGAGGTCCCATTATTGCAGCTTCTTGACCTAGGAAAAGGCCCAGCTGTGGCGGGTTAGAATCGTGAATGGACCTATCGGTTCTAGCAGATCTATGCAGTTCATCCTCTAAAACTGCCGGTTTCAGCAGGTCTAGAACCACCTGGTACCAAACCAACTGTAAACTAGTTGAATTGATGGTTCTCAATAGTTCTACTTTTCCAAAGTTAAAAAAAAAAAGGCAAAACAAAACAAATCCAATACATACAAGAATTCCTTAATCTCATGCCCAAATATTCTTAAGGCATCGAATTTCGAAGACTTCTTTGACACAAGCTATGACATTTTAGATGGTGATTTATTAAATTTCATAATCTCATGGTTTGTATCTTTCTCAATATATACAAGAAAGATAAACTTACTTTGTCAAAATATTTACCATGAAGCTCTATTATTATTATATGGCAGTTGAGGTTATATATATATATATATATATATATAAACATTATAATGATATTATAAAATAATTTATAATTTTAAATAACCTAAGAAATTGATTTGGAAATTAATGGAATTTGAGAAAAAGGGAAAATAGAGAAGTTCTAAATCTTATAATTTTATTTGAAGCTTTTTTAGTAAAATATTAAATGGTTGGTTTTATAATTATTGCTTGTAGTGCATGTTAGGGTGTGAAATATGTAATAGGTACTGTAATAATATCTTAAAAGGGAAATGAATTTTGTAAAGCTATTTTGTTTTGTTTTGTTTTGTTTTTATAAATTTAATTGCTTGTTTGAGTTGGATTTAAAAAAAAATGGATGGTTCACAATTCCGATAGAAACGGAACTAACCCATGAAAACCACTAGTTACCAAAAACCAAGAACGAACTCAGCCTCCACGAGTCCAATTTCACCAAAATGGGAACCATGAATCAGGGGTTTGGGTCCTATTCTAGACCCGATCCGAATCATGACGACCTCTATTTTCTCATTTTTAGTTTTCTATTATCCCTTATTCAGATTTCAGTTATATGCATATATACAAACCTTAACTAGGATAAACAGGTGTGAACAAAAGAGTAGATTTGGTACAAAATTTATTATCATGAGGAAAATCCTAAATTGAAGATGGACAACTATGTGCAAAATTCATAATGTCTATGTCCAATTTTATTGGACATTTCCTTTGAAAACAATGTATTATCTTGTTAATCCAAAAAAGTGCTCATAAAATTTTTTTATAGAGTGAATAGTACTCTCAAGAATTACACAATTCCCTTATGCATATAGTATTGTAGCATTATGCATCTAGATATTAATAAAAGTTTTTTTATTATTGATTCAATTGTTACTTGTATCCTTTTTACTTATTGTTTGACTTAAATATTTGCTAGTAGAGTATGATTAAGGATTTGGGTTAGAAGGCTTGCAAGTAAAGGGAAACTTTGGTGTTGGTGGTGGTAGTAGTAGAATGTGAACAAGAAGAGTGTTCAATGCCTTTACTCAAACCATTTAGGAGTTATTTATAAAAAACAGCTAAAACGGTTACATAAGGACAGTTTTCTCAAGTTATAATAGTTATCGTGAGTAGCTTTCTCAAACGTTAGCTGATATTGTGGACAATTGTCCCTATCGAGACAATTGTTATTGAGAATGTTGGAGTTTGTAACTCCCCAGAGTGCCCATTTCAAGATTGTCAAGAGTATGCTAAAAACGATTGACAAGTCAGTTTTTCGTTTTGTAAAAGGCAGACCTACTGAAAAAGTAAGACATATTAGAATATTTTTCTACTTGAAATGTTTCAAATTCTTCTAAATGTTTTAGAAGAGTGAATATAGACGTAGAAAAGGTCAACCCATGATCTAATGTAGCCGAACCAAGTTTGGAAAACTCATTCCTAAAATTGTCCATCAAAATGGATTATTGGTTTTGTTCTATTACTCGTGTATCGCTTACAAATCTACGAGGCCCTTGTTAACCAAATTAAATTGTAACTAGGCTTGCTTACCACAATGGTAGTAGGAAAATAAGCAATGCACAGTTTACTTATATGCTACTCTTTCTTTCACTCTCCATTACACAAAAGCAAACCTTAATACTCAATAAAAAGAATTAACTTTTTTCCCAATTAAAGAAGAGAGTGATTTATGCGCAATCACCTCTGTGTCGCCTCTCCCCACCCCAAACACAACACAAACACACACCCATGCCCACACCCACACCCACCCACCCCCACACCTCCCCCCCAAACCTAAAGCATAGACCTTTTTTTTTTTTTTTTTTTATCTTACAACTGTTCAAGTTATTTTTCATTCTCACTTATCATCATTGCTATTGAAATCATAATTCCTTCGTTACAGGTCCACTTCTTTATAGACATAACTTGATCGAAGATTGGGAGATCGGTTAATATTATTTGTTAGTAGTATTTCAAAATAAGTGAATTTTATATATGTGTTGTTTTTCTTTTTTCTTTTGTTTTTATCCGCTATGGGAGATTATGCTATCACCTCTATGTGATTTGTTTTACTCACTAATAGGGTGGGTTTTGTTCTTTTGGAAAGATCGTATCCCTTATGTGGGACAATTTGACGCTTAAAAGATTGTGCCCGTTTATTTAGATGGGTCTTTATAGCCCCAACTCTTTATCAGTTAATTCTCTTGTATCAATCTATTTTACTGATGTAATTTTATTCTATTGAATGGAATTCCATCCTTCTTGGCCAACCAAAAAAGAAGAAGAGAATGATTTAAACAATAAGAAAGCACAAAAGATTTGCGACCTATATCTGGATCCTCCCATTTGCATTCTCTTAATTTACATCAATTGACCTCTTCAAATACTATGATGAGTAACCAATAGGTGATAATAGAAAAAAGATGGTATTATAATGATGTCACAAATTAATTAAATGCCCCTGTCAATTTTAATTATGGATTTAAAATTTGATGGAAATCAAAAGGTGAAAATAAAGCAGATCCATTTATAGCATTTGGTCAAGTATAACCCAACCTAGTGTTCGATGTGTTGACTCTTTTTCCATCAACCAAGTGATTTGATTATTGATCAACAATTCAAATGTGCTTCAGTTAACATTTGATTTAAGACTAAAAACAAGCCAAACCTAACTTTTAAATGGTCAAAGTTAGCTTGTTGAAAAAATTAACAAATTCGAATCAGGCTGAGTTTTTATTAAGCTTGAAAGTTATAGGTTCAAGCTCATTGAAAAAATCTAAAACTCAAGTCACCTTACTAATCTATTTGCCTACTACATAGTATATAATATAATCTATAAAGTTAGTGAATCCTCTCATGGCCCTACTCATTAATAATATAAATGACTTGAGCACAACTAATTTATAAGTAAATCAAGGTCGAGTTAAGTTGGATTTAAAATGGACGATGGTTATGCAATTCACAAATAACTTTTTATTTGGTGTCTTATTTCGACTGGCTTAGCATTTGAACTTCTGCTTATTTTCATTTCTCATTTTTGTGTGCTTCCAAGCTCGGGCTCCATCATAATTTTGAGGCAATATAGGTGTTCGTATTTAAAAAAAGAAAAAAAAAGGCGACAACAATTGTTAACAAAATCCTTCCAATAAATGCTATATGACTCAGAAAAACTTATTATAAGCACGACTTTGCAAGCTTGTTAAAATTAATGTAGAAGAAAGGGTAGATCCCAAGAAGTTGATGGCTGATGGAACGTGGTAAGAGTTAAACAAGTAACCATCCTTTGGAATCATATTCCATTATTGTTGCTTTAAGGTGAAGTCCATATTCACAGATTGATTTGGCTTAAGTCTATGTCTATACGCAACATTCTTGGGTCTACAGACTATGGAGTTACCCAAGGCCAGTAATTAATTGCTGCAAGAAAATTAGTGAGTACTGTGTACCATATTTTGCATATCAATTTAGAGATTTGTGATTTGAAGTCGTGTGGATTGCAGACTTTGCAATTTATGGTTAAAGTTTGGCAGAAGATATAAATAACCTTATTTTCAGCTAAGCTTAACTATCTTAATTCAACATTGTACCCTCACTAATCTTGCCAGGATTTTCCTTTTTCTCTTATCTATTAGTTTTATAATATTTATGTATTTTCCTTATCAATTAGTGAGCAATTGAAACGTTAATAATTAAAAAAAAGTATATACAAGGGTCTGATTGGATTTCTGATTTTTATCTGTATTTATCTACATTTGTATCTTATTTGTTTTTGATCTGTTTGATTTTTTTTATGAGTAAAATATCTATTTTTTCATTTGTATCTATTTTTTAATAAATAATCTATTTGAAAACAACAAAAATAAAATACTAAAACTATCGGAATCAAAGTTGTTAGAACCGGGGCCGGGGTTTGACACGAACAAGTTGGGGATGTCAGGAATTGAGGGGTCGAATAGGGTTCAACTGGGAGTTGAGCCAGGATTACTAAAAGGTAAAAATATAAGGGATAATTTAATTATGAAAGACCAATATATATTACATCACTCAATCAAATATATATTTGGATCAAATTCATTAATTAGTTATTAAATAAGAAAGGTATAATTATTAAATTTTATAAATTTATAATAAAATATAAATACATATTTAAATTTTAGTTTTTATTTTGTTTTGTTTTTTTTTTATCTAAGTCAATCAGTATGAGTTTTCTAGTTTAATTGTTCGGATCGATCGGGTCAACCCGAGTCTTATCGGTTCGACACAAAAATAAATCATACGCGAGACTCAACCTGACATTGTGCCAATATCTGTCGAACATAATCAAATCGGTCGGTCTGAACCAGTTTTGACAATACTAATCAGGTAAGACTAACGAAAAAAGGTTTGTCCATATTATCACGCAAAACACTCCGGCAAAACACAGCCATTCTTTTGGTCAAACTCCAAATTTACACTCGTTTCAATTTTTTTCCTTTATTTGGGCCAATATACTTTTTTTTTATTTATTGGTATTTTTTTAAATTTGGTTTGAGAGGTAGAGACAATTGTCCCTTTTTTTTTAATCTACATTTCGTATGTTATTTTATCCTTCTTCTGCTTTTTTTCCTTTTTTTTTTTTAATGAGACACTATAGCCTTTTTCTTGTTTAGTCTCCTTTTAACTTATATTGTCTATTTCCAAATCGAAATTGAGGTTTGAAATTGCAAGATCTAGAAGGATTGCATTGTTTTCATATTTTTATTGTTCAATATATTATTATCTTCTGCTTCTTTATTTTGCGGCCTTTTCTTTCCCTGAAGGTACATTATTAATGTTCATATTTTTTATTTAAATGAAAGTTAAATATATTGATATTCGAAGTTCCTTAATAAATTTTAATATTCTTCACTTATACTTTTCAATAATTTTTTTTTGTTTTTCTCCCTATTTCAATAAGTGCTTAATTTTGGCAAACAAAAAAAAAAGTGCTTAATTGAGTACTATATTTTCAATTTCTTTTTTATCCCCATATTTTGAAGTTTGACATCAGTTTTTTTTTTTTTTCCTTCTTCTTCTTTTAATGATATTATATATATATTCTTTACAAATAGAAAGGGAGAATTCAAATCATATTCATCTTACTTAGAAAACTACATATAACAACTATAATGTTACATTTGGTACCCAAATGGAATCACCATTTCAAGTTCTAATTCCATTCTTATGTTTCAATACATTTATGAAAGTTGAGAATTGACAATTACGATTTTCAAGAAGAATTTGATTTCAGACTTAAGAAGAGAGAATCGTGATTCAACTCCATTTTATTAATCATTACTATTAATCACATTTGGTAACCAGATGATTTGGAATGGAATGTAATGAGTTCTAGAATGACAAATTCATTCCAATGTTTGGAAGTATACATGGAATGGAATGAAATGAAATGGAGTGGTTATAGGGCATATATATAAAAAATATCCCTAACAATAAATGTAAATTATGAATATACAATAGGATAAAAGACTAATTTATTGCATGTAATTAATAAAGCTGGAATTGAATTCCGATTCTACCTTTTCAAGATAAAATCAAATTCGCTTTCAAAACCGGAATCATTGATTCCCAGAATCATGTTTCCAACTTCCAAAGGTGCATCCAAATATGAGAAATGTAATGAAACCTAAAATCATGATTCCATTCCCATTCCATTGCTACCACAAAACATGACATTACAATCACCTTACCTTTTTATCATTTTACATAATTATTATTCACATTTATTACTAAGAATATTTTTTACAAATACAATATTAATAATATTCCATTCCATCATATATTTAAATAAAGGAATGGCCACCATCCATTCTAATTTATTCAATTCTTGATGATTCTTATGTACCAAACATAACATAAGAGTATTGACTATAAACAATTGAAATAACTTTAAATATTATATATATAATTAATTATCAAATGAATTATATAAGCAGAAGAATTAGATAATAAATTAAAAAATAAATGTTATATTTAGTATCTAAATTTTGTCAAATTATATAATTTACTATATAGTTATAGACCATATTCATAAGATTTGTAAATTTTATAATAGTTAGATGAGATATTCAATTATGATATTAAATAAAATTTAGGTTATTAATTGGAAAATTTAAAGTTAATTATATAAATAATCAAAACTATTGTGTACAAAAAATGACAATTACCCTTTAATCGGAACTTCTTCTGCTCTTTCTCTCGCGTCTCGTGGAGTCCGACTCCCACGACGGCACCGGTGGAGTTGACGTTTCAGCGACATCTCTCGCTCTCTTTCTCTTTGTTTCTTTCTCTATCTTTCTTTCTCTGTGTGTGCTGTGTGTTTCAACACCGTCATTTCATTGCCAGGTTATCTTCTCATACTCTTTAATCTCTTATGCTTATGATTTCATATACACAAGCTCTAGGTTCCTCATCCTTTCGATTTTCTTCATTGTCATTTGTTTTTGTTGACAATGTGTGAAATAAAATTCGATCAGATATAGCAATTGCTCATCTCATATTTGTTCAATTATTCTTCATTTAAGTGAAATCTTATAGTATTACTTACTCGTATTGATCTCTTCCTATATTGCCTTATCGATTTGCAGTTGAAATGAAAAGAAACCCTAAACCCCTAAAAAGACGGGTCTTGTGTCTTCTTCTACTTCACGTCGATTTACCTTTTTGAAATGCTGTCGCATGTCATCTATAGCTGTGAATAAAAAGGGCGGTGATGATGTCATAATGATGTCACAAGATATTTCAAGAATCCAGATAATCTTACCTATTTAATTTATAAAAATTGAGAGAATCTGAATCCTAGATTGTATGAGGTTGAGCTTAATTGCCACATTTTTTCAATTGCTCATGCAGTGGCAAATATAGTCGGTGTGTCTTGTAGGAATAGTTTGTGGTTCTGAGTTTAGCTGCGCTGCATCCATATTACTGCTGGGAATCTCCATGGCTGATCATTAATACAAAAAGAAAAAGAAAAGGGTGAATAATGGATCTTTGCTGGTTAGTAGAGAGGCATGGGTGTAAGTGGACTCTCTGCATTCACGTACGTGAACTACCCTATAATAGCCACCAAATAATTGTACACGCTGCTATTAGATTGTCGTAAGAGTTATCCTCAGTGACTATGATTTTGACACTATGCACTGGGTGTAATTGAGCCTTAACCAGTAGGCCACTTGGTGTTAAAACACACATTTAGATATCCCAATTTGTTAAGTTCAAATGAGTTTATACAGTGAAGAGATGTGCGGTGTCAAATTTTTGGATTGACGTTTACCTCTCTTCACTTATCTTTTGCAGTTCATGGACTGATAAGAAAACAATGGCAATAAAGTTCTTGAGTAAAGCCCACAATCTCTCCCTTACTCTTAATATCAAGAAGTTGCGGCCCTTTTTCACTGCAACTGCAACAAGGTTATGTTCTAATTCTACTTCTCAACCAGTTCTTAACTCAGACCATTCACCAGCTTTAACTGCACCGGATTCTCATGTTACCAAAATTACCAAAAGTGAAAGATCAAATGCATCTGCTGGCTCGTCTCTCAAGGATCCCGAGATTGCAAAATTTGCTGCCATTGCCAATACTTGGTTCGTTTGTTGGCATTGAAATATATTTATGCCATAGTCCAAATGCAATTAAGAATTTACTGTAATTGAGTAATGATGTGTTGATGAATTGATAATTGTGGGTTGATTAATTGAGTGTTTTTTGGACTAGGTGGGATTCTGAAGGACCTTTTAAGCCTCTGCACTTGATGAATCCTACAAGACTTGCTTTCATTCGCTCTACTCTTTGTCGACATTTCAGGTAATTGACCTCAGTACTTGGAATTTATTTCTTCTTTAGACTGTCAGTATTTGGACTTTGAAAATACATTAGTAAAAGTCGCAGCTTTACTCTGGCATATATATTTATCTTATGCTTTGCATCTATATAATGGATGATGCTATCCTTCTTAAGTATGCATTATGTCATTTGCATTTGATACATTTTTCCTTTTATTTGGTTGCAATTACTTTAATATTGATGAAGGTTTAAGAGCTTTAGTTGATTACCTTTTTCCATTACTTTGCTTTCCATTGAATATAATGAGTTTTTGAGCTTTTATAATATGCTCAGTTTTCTCCTGTAGTGTATATTCTGACTGAACTTTATTGATATAGGAAGGATCCACAGTCTGCGCGGCCATTTGAAGGACTAAAATTTGTTGATGTTGGCTGTGGTGGTGGGATTCTTTCAGAGGTTGTAATCCAACTTTTTGTTTTAATGCATCAGTCTTGATGGTTATAATCCAGTACACTGGATGATAAAAGAACTTATGCCACATCATGATTGATGAATGAAATAGAAGGTCTCTTATACAAAGAACTGATTTTTCCAACTTTTCATGTTTTTACTCTATTTTAATTGCATATGCATGTGAATTGTGAACTCTTTGGACACATTTAAACGTTGAAGTTGATTGTCTCTTCATTCTTGCAGTCTTTAGTCATAGTTGTTTTCTTTGTTGAAATGTGAAGCTTCTCTTGTCAGCTCCCAGATGAAGTCTTGCCTAATATTTTCCTTTTGCTCTTGCTTTCAGCCCTTGGCTCGGATGGGAGCTACTGTAACTGGAATTGATGCAGTAGAGAAGAACATCACAATTGCTCGTCTTCATGCAGTATGCAGTTTTTATTCACTTTAGCAAGCAAATGGGAGACTAAACTGATCTATATATACCTATGAATTACCATTCACTAACCTGAAGTTTACCTCATCCTCACTTGTTTTACACTTTCGAAGAATTTATAAATTTACATCGAGGAATGTGTGCCTACTTCCGTCGAATCACAATCTATGTATGTGGCTGTGTTTCGTTGCCATGATAGAGACATTTGGAAGTTTCTTTCGCTGTTTCATAATTTTGAAGCAACCACTTAAATTATTTTTCGTCTATGCAATTCTGTATCAGAGGATATTATTATTATTGTTCAGAATGATTTGGACAGGAGAGAATCACAATAACTCTGTCTTTCCTCAAATATTTCAAACTACAATAAACATCTAGATCTCCAAATCCAACTACTTACATGATATCAAATAGAACCGACTGTCTGGGTTTTACATATTTTTGTATGCTTCAGTGGGGGGAAAAAATTTTATTTTGAAGTGAATTTTTTTCCTGTTGCAGATCATGCCTCAATAATGGTAGTTATAACATTCTTTATTGGCACAGGATGCAGATCCAATGACCTCAAAAATTGAATACTGTTGCACAACTGCTGGTACATGTTCTTTTTGACTGTTTTATATGTCATGTCTGTGGTCAATTCTGTATGCTGGTTCATCTTAACAAAAGCCATCCTCTTGCATTTAATTATGTCATTTTTTTACCAGTAATCCAAAGCTGTGTGTGCTTGGTGAAAATCGTTTTACTTGCATGTTATGTTCATTATGTACTGCGTTCTCTTGTAATACTACTATTTCTATATGAGAAGTGGATTTGACCTGCAGTTTAAAAAATGTTGCCATTTTTTGGTACAAATACAGAGCATTCAAGAAATTTGTCTCATTGACATTCTGATAATGTATTCTTTTGTCCACGCTTTTGTAAAGGAAACAGCATATAACAAAACATTGTAGTTCTGATACAATGTGCATGTTGCAAATGAACCTTCTTTGCATATGGTTTTGCGAACCTAAGATTCCCACCCCACCCCAACCCCCCCACCCTCCCCCCCCTTCCCCCCCTTTTTTCTCAACTACCCATATGATAAAATTTACTCACAATCTATTGACAGAAAAGCTCGTTGAGGAACAAAGAAACTTTGATGCTGTGATATCCCTAGAGGTGCTCTTCTTCACAACCTTCTCATCAGAGCTTAATATTTTGTGCAAGTGTAGTAAATTTTAAATTGACCATATGTGAACTCTTATGTGGTTGTCCCCCATAATTCATCACCAAATTGTCCATTTTTGGTTTAGGTAATATATTGAAGGCCTATACATATATAAGTTCTTGCCAGCATCCCCATACCGACAATTTTGCCTTTATCTTGGTGGTTGACTTCCCCCAACCAACCCCCTCCCCATTACCTTGTTATTTTCTTGGTTTTTTATTAGACCCAATTTGGGACCTCCTCTATGTCTCTTAGCACAGGTTTATTATGATATGCTACTGTCTTTGAATTTCTTTATTCTAATTTGCTTATGCATGATTTTTTTCTTCTATGTGGCCCAAAAACGTGAGTTCCATGCCTTGGCTCAAATACTAATGAGTTTTATGATGGATATAGGGAACTATCCTGTGGCTCCATTTGTCTTCTAGTTGTCTTATTCAGGTTCAGGATGCTATACACAGCTTTTAGTCAGCTGTACCACTTATTCTTTTTGAATCCAGAAAAAACATACCATTTATTATTCCTGCAATCCATCCACATCCTTAGCAGAAGCATGTCTGTTAGTTTTGAACATTATGTTACATACCCCCCTGGGGGTGGTTGCAGGTTTATGACCCATCATTTCCAATATGAATGTTAATTTTGTAGTTTGGTTATATGCAATAATAGAGATATATTTTGATTTTGTGGGTGTTGGTCATCTTGTTATGAAGGTAATTGAGCATGTAGCAGATCCTGCTGAGTTCTGTAAGTCACTCTCGGCTCTGACAGTGCCTGGGGGAGCAACAGTTATTTCAACTATCAATCGGTCTATGAGGGCATATGCAACTGCCATTGTTGCAGCTGAATATATTCTCCATTGGGTAGGCATCTAACTTCTCCCTCCCAATAACAACCAAAAGGAGTGGCAGCTAACATGGTACTTTTTTCTTTCTTTGGAAAATGCAAATAACCTCTAAACTTTCATCAAGGTACACATGCGCCCTTGAACTTTCAAATATCATAAATCATTGACCTAAACTTGATAAATTGGCAAATAGCCCTCCAAAGTTGAAAATACCCTCTCCTAAACTTTGACAATAGTGTATGGCCAAAAAAAAAAAAAAAAAAACTTTTTGACTTTAGTGTAAAAATACCCTTCGAACTTTGATTTAGTGTGTTTTTATTAGGTTATAAAATCAAGTATCCTTTATATTGCCAACTTATCAAAGTTTAGGGGTTATGTGTAGCATTTGGCAGTTCAAGTATATATCCATACTTATGTCAAAGTTTAGGGAGGTTATTTGCAATTTTCCTCCTCCTTCTCCTCCTCCTTCTTCTCTCTTTGTGGTAAGTAGATGGTACTTTAACAGGGCCCTAGGATTGAAACACTAGCACAGGAAATCAAAATCTTTGATTGCTAACCCAATTGGAAAACATTATTCCAATACATACTTGTCTGGGACTCAATGAAACTTGCAGTAGCAATGGTTAGGTTAAAACAGTTCTATTGACACTAGATTGCCAATCCATCATAGTAGATAGTTTGTAATTAGTCAGTTGATTTTATGCCTTGCATTGTGCACGCATGACTTGTTACTCTGATGTTGCTGTAGCTTCCAAAGGGCACACATCAGTGGTCAAGTTTCCTCACACCAGAAGAACTAGTGCTGATCCTTCAACGCTGCTCTATCTCTGTAAGCCATTTGATTAATTACCTATGTCTTTGCCTATCTTATCCGAGCCTCTTTTTCTGGCCTTCTAATCAGATAGTGATGGTAATGGCTTGTTTTCGTTATTTCATTGGTTTCCTGTAGGTCCAGGAGATGGCTGGATTTATGTACAATCCCTTGACAGGAAGATGGTCTCTTTCTGACGACTTAAGTGTAAATTTTATCGCTTTTGGTACAAAAAGCAGTCAATAAATTCATTCTGAACCTCATCTCTTGATGATAAGTTTTGTTTAATTTTATCCGCGAAGTGTAATATTGCCTTCTTAATACTGGTTCTCCCTTTCTTTGATTGATCTTGATAAAATTATGTTGACCAGATTTCTTGCAGCTTTCAACTCCCCTCTTTTTAACATCGTGAATATGGACGCTTGGTTGCTCCTTAGCTCTCTTTGACCTTGGGCAGCCAGATACGGTATGTTGCTTTTTCAAAATTAAAGGGGTGGCGACTAAGGCGCCAAGGAATGATACGCTCCCCAATCTCCCGTTTCCTGTTCCTGTACTCCATCTAGCCTAATATTGGAAAAAGAGGCCCACAGCGGTTGATCTTTCGGTTATATCCCAATTTTTTCCCATGAAAAAATGAATTTATCGGATAAAATTATATCAATTAAATAGATTGACATAATAGAATTGACTAAGAAAGAGTGGGAGCGTAAAAACTCGTTTGGTTAAATGCGGCCATCTCTATTTTTTTGGGCGAACGTGTGGACATCTCTTTAAGCGTTAAAATATTCGTTGATCGATAAAATATTCGTTGGGATCTAATCTCTTATAGAAAAATAAGACCTCATTTTTATTCCTCTTAATTAATTAATAAGCTGAGTTCAGTAATTCTTACTTTAATTGATTAGTAATCGTAATTTTATTTGATTATTAAACTTGATTCTTGGTTTGATTTATATACGATTCAGATTTTCAATTTCTAATCCCCCATTAAGATTAATTCCTATATTTTGGTTCTTTAGAAATTGGTGCATTATCACTCTTTTTTGTAATCTTATTTGTCTTAGTTGTAATTGGTAAATGTTATATTTAGTATTTAAAGTTTATCCATTTTTATAATTAAGAAATGTGAAATATGAATTTAGTACCTTTTTTTTTAATTGACACTAATAAACTATCTAAACAGTTATTGTTAATCTTGGATGGTTTTTTAAAAGGGTGCGTGAGTTTGCATGTTAATTCATCTGTAATGTGAGTGACGAATCTTATCTTGTCACATTATCATACTCCATATTTTAGATCATACTCAACAATTATATTATATTTTTGTATTGTAGTGGTATTAAAGTGTGATATTTTATATATAGAACATATGAAGCTACAACTCCGGGAATTATTTACATTCATTCACATAGAGAAGTGACGATATTAAACATGTAGATGTAGTATCCTTTATAAATAAGTCAAGTCGATGTAGTTACTGTGTTTTAGGCACCTGCATGCATAATTTAGATATCTTTCTCTTAGTTCAATAAAAATTACTTTCATCAGGTGTAAATATTTGTGTCCCTTTTCTTAATATTTATCTGATCAGAACAACTTTCAAAATAGTATTGTCACAAAATTCTCATTATTATCGTATCTTATTGTTATTTCATACATTCTGTGATTATTTGAGATTTTATCACAAGACAAATAAAAGTATAAAAGTATAAAATATATGAATGTGATAAATACATATCTTATATTAATAATATTTATAAATATATTAAAAAGAGTCTCTTGACACAGACTGTATAATTATAGCTTGCTTCTCTAAGAGTTTCTTTGGAAAAAAAAGGATGAGGAATTTATTACTAACTTTAAAAAACTAGTGAAATATAAGTATATAATAATTGCATTTTGATGTGATAATAATTTATATACATACAAGGAGATATATGTAGATGATGTGCTTCCAATGGTTGGTGTATGAACGTCCACCTACCACTATATTAATTACATTGTCCAATAATAAAATTTGTAATTTGATCTTGTAATATTACTCCTCTAGTTAGAGAATAGATATTGATTATGTCTAACTTCTTACAAATATCATTGATCCTAACCCCATTCAAAGCTTTAGTAAATATATTTGCCAATTACTCTCCAGTCTTGATGTGCTCAGTAGAAATCAAATTTTATTGTATCTTCTCATGAATGAAATGATAGTTGATTTTAGAGTATGTTTGATTCATCATCTTTATATTGTTTTGGCTTCATCTTTTTGTTATTTTCAAACATACTATTTGTAAAAAATAGATACCAATGAAAGATAGATATTTTTACTCATAAATCAATTAAACATACTAGATACTAGTATGAAACAAATATAATACATATACAGATATGGATACTGATGAAAAACACACAATCCAAATATCCCTTAATATGCTTGTTTTCACTCATGAAACATGGGGTTAGATGCCATGTGAATGATTGTTTGATTATCACACCACAACTTTGCAAGTAATGGTACCTTAAAGCCAACTTTAATCAAGAGCTCATGAATCCTCATTATTTCACATATCGATTTGAGTCATAGCCTTGTATTCCTACTATGCACTTGAACTTGATATGATGTTTTGTTTTTTTTTTTGTTTCTCTAAGATACTAGATTTCCTCTAACAAATACAGAATATCTTGTGGTGGATCTTTTATATATCTTGGATTTCATCCAATCAACATCTAAGAAACAATATACGATTATATCCATGATTTCCATATACTAAACCACAACTTGGAGCACCTGTTAGATAACATAAATTTGTTTTAAAGCTGTCCAATGATTAACTGTAGAAGAAGACATAAACTAACTTACAATACTGACTAGGTATGAGATATTTAAGACATGTTATTGCAAGATAATTTAATTTCCAAACCAAACATCTATACCTCTATGGATCCTTAAACAACCCACTGTAGTAAGATGCATATTTGGAAGCATAGGTGTACTACACGACTTAGATCCCAATTTACCCATCTCTGTTAATAAGTTAAGCACATATTTCCTTTATGACAAGAAAATGTCTTTCTTACTCCTTGTTAGCTCAATTGCAAATAAGTATTTCAATGATTCCAAACCCTTTATGTGAAATTGAGTATGAAGGAATGGTTTGAAAGAGGAAATCCCTATACTATCACTTCCTATAATGATAATGTCATCAACATATACAATAAGAAGAATTATACAAGAGTCAAAACACCTAAAAAATGTCGAGTGATCAGACTTGCTCTTGTTTAGGCCAAATTTCTCAACTACACTTGACTAAATTTTCCAAATCAAGCTTGTGAGGAATTTTTATTATACTGTTATGCCCTTTGGGATCAAGAATACTGGTGCTACTTATGAAAGAGCAATGACAGCCATATTTCATGATATGATGCATAATTCAAGGAGGACTAGTTGTGAAATCAAAACATGCGTCTGACCATTTGGTTCATTTTTATAAGGTTTTTGAATGATGCCCAATGTCACATGAATCCTCTGAAATATTGCCTTAGGAAAATTCCTTGGATTTGTGGTCTGTAGGAGGGGAATTGATGTTGATCATGTGAAGATACAAGCTATATTGTCTATGCCTTCGCCTACTACTTTGAAAGAGTTGAAAAATTTCATGGGAAGAGCTTCTTATATTAGGCAATTCATGCTTGCACTTATGGAGATCTCATATCTCTTACATCAGCTTATGAAGAAAGGAGTTGCATTTGAATGGAAGCAAGTCCACAAGAACACAATTAAAATAATTAAGGAAATTCTTACTTCTTCTCATACTATAACCATGCCTGTGAAGGGATTATCGATGATTTTGTATCTTATTTTTACTAATAGGTACATCGGAGCCTTACTTGCATAAGAAATAGATGGCCAAGAATGGTCTATCTACTATTTAAGTCATTTGCTTCAAGGAAGCAAAGTTAAATACCCAACTTGAGAAAAGCATTATCTCGCGTTGGTATTTACCACTCAAAAGTTGTGTCACTACTTCCTAGCACACAGGGTCAATTTTGTCGCTCAATCAAATCCCATCAAGTATTTATTGTCACAATCAACATTGTCTGGGCGTGTTGCAAAGTAGTTATTACTTCTTAGAGAGTTTGATATTACAATGCAGACTCTTAAAGCTGTTAAGTCACAAGCCTTAGCTAAGCTCTTGGCTCATTTTCCAAATGAAGGTGAAGATGTGATCATGGATTCCATACTGGTGAAATTTCATGAAGATTCGCTCATGATCGAAATAGAAGAAAAGTGGCCACTTCAGTTTGATGGCTCGTCAAGAAGTCAAGGTTGGGGAACGGGAGTCGTATGAGCATCACTCAATGGCTAAGAAATATCTTTGGCATTTAAACTTAACTTTCATTGCACTAATAATGGAGTTAAGTATGAAGTATTGTTACTTGGGATCATCTTTGCTTTGGAAGCTGGAGTAACCTATTTGTGTATTCGTGGTGACTTGAATATGATCATTAAGCAAACCAATGGCGAGTATCTCTCAAGGAGCCAGCACTTGTGCCTTATAGGGCTGTAGTACAAGCTCTAATCGGAAAGTTCGAAGTGGTAAGATATGAACATACCAAGCGATCCACAGATCATTATGCAGATGCATTGGCAATGCTAGCATCTAAGGTTCCAATGCGTTCCTCAAATGAAAGTTTAGACATTAAAGTTATTAAGAAATCCATCCATCATACAACCTTGCAATTATTAGAGGAAGATGAGGAAACAGGAGATGACTAGCGCATTAGTATCAAGACACAACTAGCACAGCCTAATGCGGCCTCCATTGTGACTTTGAAGAATTTTGTTCGCATCAATGGTGCCTTGTACTTCAAAGGAATGGAGGGTGTTCTATCACAATGCATTTGTGCCAAACAAGTTCATCTCAAATTAGAGAAATACCATAAGATTTTGTATGAAGAAGAAGGCCCTCCTCTGTATCGTCATCTTCTACGTGAAAGGTATTATTAGCCTTCTATGGTTAAAAATGCATCTTAGGTGCAATTGCGTTGTCCCAAGTGCTCTAAATTACCAAACACAAAAGAATGCAATTTTGTGGCAAGTGCTAGAGATTGGTGTCATCCATACATTGACTATGTGAAGAATAATGTGTTACCAATTAATAGTACGGATGCTAGATTGATAAAAAGGAAAGCGTGTAAGTATCTAATGCATGAAGATGAGTTGTACAAAGTTTCATTTATGGGAAATCCTCTTAGATGCATTACATTTCCTAAAACAGACCAGATATTGATCGGGGGTACATGCTGGAGAATGCGATGAATACCAAGGTGCAAGGAAGTTTTATTATCAACTACTTGACATGGGATACTATTGGCCAATTGTAGAATCAAATAGTTCTAATTTTGTTAAAAGGTGTGTTACTTGCCAACAACATAGAGATGCGATTCATGCTTCTATGGTTGCACTTCATAGTTTGACAACCTCATGGCCTTTTCATACTTGGGAGTTTAGTCCAATCGGTCCCATTCACCCGCCGTGCAGAGGTTATATTTGGATCTTAGCTGGAAGTGAATGCTTTACGAAGTGGGTAGAAGCTACTCCTTTAAAGAAAGCGATAGGACCAACAGTTGCAAGTTTTATTAGGAAGAGCATTTTATGCAGATTCGAGATCCTGAAGTGCATCCTTTCAAATAATGGTACTCCTTTCATTAACTCACACATTCAACAATTGTTGGAATCCTATAGTATTGATCACGTGAAGTACCCCTCTACTACTAAAGGCTATGGTCATGCAGAAGCCACAAACAAGACCCTTTTGACAATGCTTAGTCACATGGTACATGAACACCATAAGGAGTGGCATGATAAATTGCATGTAGCACTTTGAGCTTATAAGACTTCAAAGCAACAACTAACGCAAGCAACACCTTTTTCACTAGTATATGATGCCGAAGCAATTGTGCCCATAAAGGTTCTGATCCCTTTAGCATGATTAGTGATCAATGCCAAACTTGAACCAGACGCCTTATGTATGATAGATTTGCAAGCACTAAATGAAAGATGAGACATGCCAAAAACAGCTTTATCAATTACCAACATAAGCTTGGTATAGCTTATGATCGATTGGTGAAGAAAAGACCCTTTCAATCTAACTTTTCTTCCAAGAATTCCTTCAAGCTTCGACTTATAAGTTAAAGTCTTTTAAGGTAAGTTTTATATACTCTTTATGATAATTTATTACTTGTTTCTTTCATGAATTTCTGTTAGCTTAGCTTCATCATGAGTTGAATGTAGTGTTAGTGATTTAAGTTAGCATATGGGATTAAATAGATTCTTGAAGTTGTGATAGATGAGTGATTTAAAGTATTGAAATTGTTTTAGAAGATGAGTGAGTTGAAGGAGTTGGTGTGTTGTTTTATTATGGAAGATGAACTTGTGAAAGTTGTTTTGATAATGTAGAAGTGAAGTTTATGCATATTTGGTGTTGTTAAGTGCTTGTGTTGATTATATGTAAGTTAATTGAAGTAAAAATTTGATGTTTAAGTAACATAATTTGATGCCTTGTTTTTTGAAAGAAAGCTTAAGGGGAATACGGGGCGATGTTTTATTCTTGTTTCTCATCGTGCCTTCAAAGTTACGCAACTCAAAGAGAAACACGAGTGAAACATGACCATTTGTATCCGATCGTGCTTCTCACTATGTGGTGAATGGAGAAAAAACCTAGACAGCACAACTGGAACATAGCTAAGGATATCACATTGTGTTTCTCTCTGTGCTTGAAAGTATTTGATTTTCATTGAAATACGACTAAAACACAGTATAAAATAATGAACTCTCTCTAAGGCTTATTTTCAAATGAAACACGTATAAGAACATAACGATTTGTTTTGAACGTGTTTCTATTATAAAGAAACACGAGCAAAACATAGTCCCTTATTTTGAGCTGTGCTTCTCTCTGGAGGCTGAAGTGTTTATGTTATAATGGAAACATGACATGAACCCTTGAGCCGTGTTTCTTTATGAGTTAGATTTTCGAATAAAAACATGCATTATGTTTCCAACCGTGTTTCTTGTATAAAGGAAACATGGGTAAGTGCACGGCCGTGTACCTGCCCTTGCGTTCTTTAAAATATATATTTATTCATTTTCAAATTTTGAAATAATGAAATGTACTACACAAATGTGTAGAAATGTTATGTTATGATTTAATGAAAATCTATTTACGTGTTATCGTTGATGAAGGATTTAGTATCTGTTTATAATCAAGAGTAAATATGATATAAATTGAATTTATTTATGATTCCCCTATCGATTTGAATTTGTCTGTCGATCATTTGCCTAGTATAACGTCTAGTACAGGTATGTAGTAACTTGGTTATTTGTTTGCTAGGATAGGCATAACTAAATTGATTTTAATCAAAGTTAGCCTAAGGTGTTTAAATTGTTTGTGCTTGTGCCGTTGAATCCAATCCAGAGAGCAGCAACCCTATCAACGATGTTAACATGATAGTTAGGCACTTAGGCCACCCTTATCATGCTGCAATAATGTTTATAAGTGGCTTAGCGGGTAGTTGATGTGGGTAACGATATCGATATTTATTCTTAAAGCGAAGTAATATGATTTCGTTCACGTTTATGAGATCGGCTGAACTAAGTGATATTATGGACTAAGTTAAATAAAGATGAGAAACAAATGTGAAACCTAGAGGAGGCTATTCTTCTTTTTTAGTTAAATATAGGAGACATAAGTATCCATACTGCATTTATCAATCTCTTAAGCAGCTACTGTTACTCAGGACCCCTAAGTTCCTAAGATTAAAATCGGAGTTTGAACACTCTAATGTTAATTTGTTTACTTAATTAAAGGTAATTAAATTGTTGGTTGCTGCATTGCATTAAACTAAGTATGCTTACAAGTTTGTATTTGTTTGCCTTGCTGTATACTGGGCCTTTGCCTCATGTTGTTGCTTTACAGGTGTTGTTGATGATGAATATTATGATTATTTGGGAAATGAGACTGATTAAGAAGTGTTTATGGATGAATGGGATGGCTAGGAAACTTATAAGAAAGCAAGGTGCTTTAAAAAGGATTTTTTTTTTAAAAGAAGACTTTTGAAGAAGAATGTAATTTTTTTATAAAGGCTTATTAGTTAAACCTTTGATTTGTAATATGATACCCAAAGATTTCCTTTTATATTTTATAAGCTGAAGCTTTGTAATCTTTTTGAAGTGTCAATTTATTGTCACTAGTGTCTTGTATATAAATAGTTTGATGATCTATTCATGTTGAGTGCTCAGTGGAAAAAGTTTTGTAAAATTATGGCATGTTTAAATAAGCAGTCATCATAACAATATCTTTTCGGATAGCTTTATGTATAATATGCAAGTATTATACATGATTAGGGGACTAGGCATGCCTAATTATGTGGCTGGGGGACTAGGCATGCCTAATTGTGGAAATTGGGTAAGCCGAGTCCTTACAAGATGTATCAACAAAATAGAGGAACGATAGTGTTTGTTCTTAAATAGATTTAATAGGAAAACACAAATTTTTTATTTTCTTATACTTTTGAAAGATACTATAAGATTAAGGTTGTATTGTGGAACATATGGTGGTTATACTTTTATCAAATGAGGAGTACTTTTATAATCACTTGAGATATGATTGTTAGAGGTTGCATAGATTAACTAAAGGAGAGTGCGGCCCTTAGACTCCTATGGAATGGAAGAAAGGAAGACTTAACTAGCTTAGTTAGTTAGATTAGTTATTGTAATTTGATAGTTTTAGGGGTTAAGGCACTTGAATGGAATGAAGAAAATAAATGAAAAAAGAAAATGATTTGCACCATGAGGTTGGCTATGACACCTTGGCTTCTTGAAATCCTAACTCACTTTTGTGAATTTGATTAAATTGTTACTTATTCAATAGAGTAGAATAATTATTTTAAATATCTCTTAAATTTTTGCATGTTTTTAGCTCTTTAGTATTGATAAAATTACTTTACGAGGGGTTTAGTTAGGGGTTTGAGCTCTAAACACATCTCTCAATTCTTACATAGGCAATTAAATCTTATCTCTACAAAAATCTTGAATATTACAAAAACCATATTGAATATACATTCACTAAATAATAAATATATATTTATGTATTAAAGAAGGTGGTGAAGGGTCAAATATAGATAATTTAAATGGTTTAAACCTAATGATAATTTAAAATAATAATTTTGGATCAGTGATGAAATACAAAATTAGGCTTATATTTGAAATGATTAAGGAAATTTTGGATTGGTGGGCTTGGATTTGAATCAAAGTTTGTTAAAAGTGGTATGTCTAATATCAACATTTGTTAATAGGGTCATACCTTCTTATAAAAGGTTACTAAGTGTTGTATGAGCTAATTATGCCAGTAGAGATTAGCTCATTGTAAACATGGAATAGCTTCCCTGGTGCAAACGCTCTAATGCTTAAGTCAGTCCATGGGTTTTCCTCTCCAAAAATCTATTAAAGGAGTACTCACTTAAGCTAAAAATTCTCTCTCCTTTTCCCCAGAAGGAAGGATCATTTATAGTTCAGGGTTATATAAGAATGGGGTCCACCAAATCTCTACTATTAAGGTAAATCTCCACTTGGTAGCTAACTTGGAATCCGAAGTGATGGGGGCACCTAAGCTAAAGGAGCTATGGTTGTGTGGAGTATGATCGAGATGACAATGTCTCCCCTTAGTCTTGAGGTAGGATGCAAGTATTTCTTGGCTACTGGATCTAGGCGAGTTCATGGAGATAGCTTACTAGCGAGCTTGGCCTTGTGGTGGTAGCTTGTAGGCATGCTTGAGGAACTGTCATTAGGGACAATCTCATGGAGAGGTCACCCCAAATCCTTTCTACTAGTGGTGTGGGTAACACCTCGTACTTCCTCTCTAAGTCGAGAGTTGAGGTGTTGTTGGGCTTAATCCCCTTTGGGTTAGCGAAGTAGGTGATTTCCTAGATATCTAGGCCAATATATAACAGTGGTGGGCCAAGTGAGCTGTGGCCTATATTTCACTGTCAACATTTATCCTCCTTATCTCATTATGCAAAGACAAGGAAAGTAAACCATCTAGCCTCAGCTCGCACGGTAGAATTGAAGGTTCTAAACTCTTCCATTTGAGTTGCATCCCCTTGAGAACTAATGTTGTCACAAATCTTGACCTTGCTAATCTTGTTAGGGAAGCCTTATAAGGTTGTTAGAAAAATATGATATGAGTTGTAGCAATTGTGATGATTACTACTGACACATGGTAGTATCTGTTGGCTTGAGGTGCGTAGGCTGTACAGTTCCCACGTTACAAATAGTAGGTATTCGCTTCAAATCCCTCTCCTCTTCTTATATATTGAAACACCCTAATGTGGGTTTTTAACTAAAATTCTCTCTCCAATTCTAGAAAGCAAAAAGTCATGCCATTTGTTGATCCAAGAAAATGTTGAGCTCATGTAATTACGACACACAATATTTTCTCATGCTTCTAAAGGCAAATTGTAGAGGGTTGTGGATGAGGTAGGGAGAGGTAAGGGAGATACAAGCATAAGTTATGAGGATTCGAGCTTAGGTGGAAAAGACTGGACGACAAGTGGATGTTTGGCCTCCGTAAGTGGTTGGGAAGAAAGGGGTGGAGGAGCGAGCCATTGTAAATTTAAGGTCGTATACTGAGCTGGCAAATAAAGTCTATCGATTCTTGGTAAACGAATACCCTTCAGATGGCTTAGGGAAGAATACTATCATCCCCTTATATACTCAAGCGACGAATGGTTTCAGTCTCGATGGGATCATAAATAAAATCATGGAAGAAATCTTCTAGGTGAGTTGCCAAGAGGACATGTGGAATGCTCCTGAATAATAGGAGATCATGATGCCTTCACCTTTCGATTGGGTTTGCCTTCTCAGCAGGCACCCTCTATAAGAGGGCTTTCAAATTTGGCTTAAGGGTACCCTTTTCCCCATTCCAAAGGAAGTTTTTCAAGTATCATAGGACGTGCCTTACTCAACTATTGCCCAATGCCTAGCATGTCCTAGAAGCTTTTGAGGCCATCTACTTAGGGATCTGTATACGACCCACCGCGACTCTCTTTATGAGGTACTACTTGTATACGAGGTCTAAGTTCAGGTGGTAATACCTCATGAAGTGGGTAAAAAGCCCATTAAAGCTCCTTGATGGGCTGACCAACTTGAACAAGCAAGACTCGAAGAAGGAATTTTTTGTGTTCAACATGAGGGAGGGTGCCCGAATTAAGTTTTGAGTAGATTGGTGTGAGCCTATTCGAGGTCATAATTGTCCAAAGTTGAGGCTGTATGATGCTGGGGGGGGGGGAGGGAGAAAGGTTATAAAGGAGCTAATGCAGGAGCAAAGTGAGAGGCCTTTTGATGTTGAGCTAGTAGTGCGAAGCTTTCTAAAAGGCATGCCGTTCAATGAGGGTGACAAGGCCATGGTTCCTCAAGTTATAGGGTTTTTTTAAATGTAGCCTCTCTCTTCCTTTCCCCCTCTAACCAATGCCTATTATCCCATCACTTTTGTTAGCAAAAATCTATTTAGGCTTTTTTTTTTCTTTATTGGATTGGTGAGCTCGACTTAATAGGTTTTGTCTATTTTTTACTAATGCCTTTCTTATTGTTCTTTTCCAGATGTGTAGATGGAGATGATAAACATCAACGAGCTCCTTCCTGGACCATCAACTAGGAAGAGGAAGAAGACTCTGATGAAGAAGAAACCACCTTCAAAGAGGCGAGCCATTGGTGGTGGGAGAGGGATCATTTTATTCCCATTGCTGAAGAAGTTCGAGTTGTGTCTTCGGCTAGTCTTCGTGGGCATGGTTAACACAATGAGGAGGCTCCTGTTGCCGACCCTACTGTGCAAGTCATGCACACTCTGCCATACCCCCATTCCCCTAAGGTGCTGAGTGTGCTGCAGTATTCTCCTTTAAGGTCTCCCCAACTGGTTTAGTATTCCTTAGGGCTGAGGCAGTTAGGAGTAGTAGCAATTTTGACACAACTAGGTCAGCAGCTGCTATAAATTAGCCAGTGGGTGCCATGCTAGGGCCTTTATCGAGGTCATGAGAGAGAGGATTCTAAAGTGCATTGGTCCGGCTGTTGATTATGGAATGTTTGAGGATATTGGTTTTGTAGAGGATAAGAACAGGGTGATGACTTTGTTGAGCGAGATGAAGCCTAAGGATCGAGTTTTGGAGTTCTCTACTCACAAGTTATATGAGGTAGTTTTCTTATACTTTTCTCCTTTTATCATCTTTTCCTTTTTCTTTTGTTCTTATTTGTTTGTGTTTTTTTGTAGGTTGTGGTGGCCCTCTTTGAGGTGGTTAGATACACAAAGTCAAATTGGAGAGAAGTGTCACTGAAGTTAGGAAGGGTGGCGATTTGTGGGACGCTATTGTTAAACAAGGCATTGTCCCTGCTGAAGCCTAAGGGCCTGATCAACAAGCTCCCGAAATCATGGCTCTCGAGGTCATGTTGGTGTCTCATCCTCTTAGGAAGGCCGTGTTGAATTCAATGGTGATACCCCTACCAAAGACCAAGTGAAGGTCACTGATGGTACTCCTAGTATCCTTCACCCTATGACAAGTGAAGAGAACTTTGCCTATTAGCGGACTGACCAAGCCCTCACTTTCTCTCTCTCTTTTTTTGTATGTGTTGGTCCCAAAAATATAACCAATGGGGAGGGGGGGGGGGGGGGGGGGGGGGGGGGGGGAATTGGTTAATTAAAAAAATTTTCTTTTAATAAACTTTATCAAATTCACAACTTGATTAATCAATGGATTAATCAAACAAAATGGGTTTTCAAATCTTTAAAATAATAACTTTAATAAAATTGTTTTATCGATAATGCGGAAGCAAACAAGTCTAATTTCTATAACAATTGTTAAGCTCAATCAAGAATATATGGCAAAACTTTTAGTCTCTGATTTAGTCTCTGCTTTTTAATTCTTGTAACAATTAGTCTCTGAAACAATCTCTGAAACAAGTTACGATAAACACAAACAAGTAACTATATACGAAAATTAAAGAGAGTAAGGTAGAAGAATTTGCAAAGCTATTTATAGAGGTTCCGCCTTGAGCGTCAGTCCTCTCTTCCAGCACCAAGCCGGGGATCCGGTTGTCTTTACCGGTATGTTCCACTATCCAAGAACAAATCAATGTTACAAGTTGTCTTTTGCCAAAGCACTTGGCTACAAATGCACTCAGTTTGATCTTCTAGCTTCCTTCAAGCTAACATCAACTTACTGAGTCTACTTGTAACTCTCAATCTCACAAGATTAAACAAATCAAATTGAGGAAATAATGAAAATATCCTCTAATATTTCGGTACAAATGAAAGTGAAAATGACAGTTTTTGCTTGTAAGCTTTGATCGTATATATCTCTTCTTTTTCGTGTTCTCTGTTAAAAATCTTCGTTCTGATCATGCCTTTTTATTCACACATTCTCAAGCGGTTGGAACGTTCAAAATTGGATAAGCTTGATAATCTTCTAACGGCTAAATCATTGGAATAGATAAGCTTGATCCCTTTCTTTTCTGCTTCTAACTCGGATGACTTGCTGATAGAGTCTTCTTTCATTTGAAAAATTGAAAATCTTCGAGTTGTTTGTTCCAGACGTCTTCCATCAAGATAAGGATAAGAAAACTTGTTGTTATCTTGTTGCACGATCTTAATTTGAAAAATCCCACGAAAATAGCAACAAAAATAAAACCGATTTTCTTGAGACATAAATCTTATAATATCCTCTAATAACATATTCGCTCATAGATATATTTCCTTATTTTCTGTATGCTAGTAGAATCTTCAGACATTATCCTTGAATATCTGATTTCCTTTTGTAAGTACTTCATATTATGCACACTAACTTTCTTTTCAAGTGCAATATGTAGAATGTTCTTCAATTGTTCTTGAAAATGATCTCTTTTTCGAAGTTCTTCCCCTTTGGATATTAAACCAACTTTGAGAAACATTATTGAATGTATTTCCCAAATACAATCACTTTGATGTTGGGTCTTCATATCCATTATATATTATAACTCTTGTGAAATGCCTTCTGAAAAAGTTTCTGAATCTCCATTCTTGCTTAATAACCTTCCTTAAATACTCTCTGAAATATCCTCTGAGTTTGTACTCTTTTGTAAAGTATTTACGCAACACGTTATTTTGCCCTCTGAATTTGTTTCTGCTTCTTTTCTGCTCTTGAAAATACTTTCTGATTGGTATTTTCTTGTAAAACATTTTCATAAGAACTTGACATGCAATACACTTGTTAGTTAACATGTAACTCTTTTTGTTATCATCGAAATCCAAATAATAAGAATATTACTAACATTCTCCCCCTCTTTGATGATAACAAAATCTATGTAAATATGAATATCAAATTAACTCATATCATATTATCATATTTTTGATAACCAAGCAATTCTAATCAAAGTGTTATATATAATTATTATGTTCATGTTCATTTGATCTATATCCGATATATGTAATTATGTTCATGTTCACTTGATCTTTTATTTCTACATGTATCAATGCATGTATCAATGCATCAATATTTTGATCTTTAGTATATTATTTATATTTACTTCTCCCCCTTTTTGTTAGCATAAAAAAAAATATATAGAGAAATACGAAACAAGCAAAATATATCAAACATAACAGAGCATCTCATGCAGTCTTAATACATCCCATAGTGCAATTAGAAAGATTAAAAAGTCTTAATCAAATTCAATCTTCCTTGGGTTCTCTTGGTTGGACAGACTTTTGGGCTTTCATTTTGCGTCTTTGAGGAAAGGTTCTTTGAGTAGGTTGGATTGGCTGGATAGGCTGGTGAGATGGAGATTCTTATGATAGTGGATTTCGCAAGATATCCATGATAGAGGAAATAATGTCTATTTCTTCTGGAGTGATTTGAGGATCAGCGGTCATATGTGGATCAGTCGTGAACTGTGGAGTCTCTGAAAGAGGTTCTGCTACAGGATTTTCTTCAGTTACAGCACTTAGATTTCCATCTTCAGTTTCTTTCGCTTGAATGTCAGCCTCTTTCTCTGGAGTTGCAATTTCCTCGTTATCAGCTTCATCCTTTTCAGATGGATCCATTGGAGGAATCTCTGTTGGCAGTGCAGAAGAGTGAGGAGCTGGAATTTCAGAAGATTGTTCGGGAGCTTCGGTTGGATAAACAGGATCAGGAACTTCTGTTGATGGAGACATGAGGTTCAGAGGGTTCTTCAGTCCTAATTTCAGGAGTATGTTTGTTAAAAACAACCAGAATAGAGTCCATAAAAGTCTTTTTGAAATTTCCAAAAGACTGATCAAGGACTTCATTGAGCTCATAGGTAAATCCAGAACGTGAGCTTTCTCCTGGCGCTCTTGTAGGAATTGAATCACTCTCTGATTCAGTCTCTGAATCACTCTCTTCTTGAGTTCCTTTTCCTTCTCTAATTTCGAATTTCCTTCCTGTTCTGATCTTATATTTTTTCTTTGATTTTCTTTGGATCTCCTCCTTCCCAAATCTCCTAGAAAAAGTCTTTTCAGCCTTATCACTCTTTGTACCTTGTTCATCCCTTTCGTCTTTTTCGGACTCACTTTCTTCATCAAGAACTATCTCCCCCTCAGAAATAGCTTTAATTTTCTTCCAATCAAAAGAAAATTTACTAAACTTTGGGTGCCTATACCATGTGCCATCCATCGTGAACCAGAATTTATCATAGACCATGATTCCCATGTACTTTAAATTGATTTCTCCAATCTTTTTCAAGGGAATTGGATTTTGGAAATGTTTTGGCAATGCAATCTTTTTATACTTGAAAAGATGCATTAACAAGTTGCCATATGGTCTGTTTCTCCTAATCCTC
Organism: Combretum micranthum; assembly: GCA_024138025.1. Classification (NCBI taxonomy): domain Eukaryota; kingdom Viridiplantae; phylum Streptophyta; class Magnoliopsida; order Myrtales; family Combretaceae; genus Combretum; species Combretum micranthum. Next base: position 325,592 of record JAMXBD010001526.1, read on the forward strand.
CACATGTGTCTTAAGATCATCCTAGCCACATCAATTTCTATTTTCTTCTTCATTGCCAGAACTACAATGGCTTCCTCTTTTGACACAGTTGTAGTACTTCCATTCTTAGGCAATATGCAGTCCACAACAATCTTATGCAATAAACGCACGATTAGTTCAAAATTGGTTGAGAAAACATCTTTCTCCAAAAATTCACCAACACCATCATTTAATTCTCGAAATAGAGCAGCTCTTCCTAAGGTCATCAACCTTTCATTGTCTTTCAAATCCAACAAATCAAAACACTTTATCAAGTCTTTTCTAGATATTGAGATAGATTTCCCTCTAACTTTTGATTTTAAGGACATATCTTCTAGCTGTTCTAAGTTGTTATAAAATTCACCAACTACACTTCCATCCACAACATCCATTGTTCTACAGATTTTCCTACAACCAATCCTATCTAGCCAGTGGTTCCAGAAAAAGCCATTATCTTTGAAAAACTTAAAGTCTACAAAAGCACATTCTAGTACCTTATTGTGATGTAGCTTTCTCTTTTTTATTGAAGTTGTAGACACCTCTGTTTCTCGCTTCCTTTTCGACTTCTTTTGGTTTCTTTCTCAACTTCCTTTGAGACCTCTCTTTCTTTTTCGTTTCTTTATGTTTTTCCTTAGAGTCCTTCTTCGTCACTTTCCTGCCTTCTTTCTTTCCCTTGGAAACTTCTTTTGACTTTCTTCTTTGTCTTCTGGAATGGTCTCTGTCTCTGTGTTAGATTCTGAAAGAGCTTCTGAACCTTGTCTTTCTATGTGTTCATCTTGTTCCTTTTGCATTGTTTGATCCTTATTTCCCTTTTCTTCTTCAAATTTCGTCCTTCTTTCACGAGAAGTTCCTTTATTCGTGATTGTTTGGGGTTCTGATTCGGAATCAGATGATCCTTCTTGAATTGATATAGGAGAGGTTTGTTTGGTTTCCTTGCTTTTTGGTCCCATGAATGCAAGTCGAGAGGATTTTCTTGGAGGCATTTTGATTTTAGGGTTTCGGATTTAAAAGAATAGAGTGAAAGAGTTTGCAGATTGTTTTTGAGGAATGTGAAGGCCTAAAAGGCTCTTAAAAAATTAAAGAATGCGTTGATCTTTTCCCATAAAATAGGCGGCAAAATTCGTTTCCCCTTTTTTTTATTTATTTATTTATATTTTATTTTAAATGTAAATATATATATATGTAAATGAATAAATATTTATGAAAATGGATTACACATACCTATTTCATTTCTTAAATACTCAAATCTATTTTTATCTAATGGTTTGGTAAAAATATCAGCATATTGATTTTCAGTTGATACAAATTCAATATTTATATTTCCATTTGCCACATGATCTCTAATAAAATGATGTCTAATTTCTATATGTTTTGATCTAGAATGATGTACTGGATTCTTTGTTAAATTGATTGCACTTGTGTTATCACATTTGATTGAGATATTATTATATTTCAATCCATAATCTTGAAGTTGTTGTTTTATCCAAAGAATTTGTGCACAGCAATTACCTATTGAGACATATTCAGCTTCAGCTGTTGATAAAGCAACTGAATTTTGTTTCTTTGAAGACCAAGAAATTAATTTGTCTCCTAGAAATTGACATGTACCAGAAGTACTTTTTCTATCTATCTTACATCCAGCATAATCAGCATCTGAATATCCATTTAGTTCAAAATTTTGATTTTTGGGGTACCAAATTCCTAATTTTGTAGTGCATGCAATGTACTTGAAAATTCTTTTAACTGCATTTAAATGTTTTTCAGTTGGACTACTTTGAAATCTAGCACAAATACATACAGAAAATAAAATATCTGGTCTAGATGCAGTCAAATACAAAAGTGAACCAATCAAACTTCTATATAGCTTTTCATTAACTTTCGTACCTTGATGATCAAGATCTAACCTTGTAGAAGTACTCATTGGTGTGGCAACAACTTTTGTATTTTCATATCCAAACTTCTTCAGCATTTGTTTGGTATATTTCTCTTGATGTATGAATATTCCATCTTTTGTTTGTTTGATTTGTAATCCCAAAAAGAAATTTAGCTCACCCATCATTGACATTTCAAATTCAGCCTGCATAAATCTTGCAAATTCTTGACAATATTGTTCATTAGTTGAGCCAAATATAATGTCATCAACATATATTTGTACCACTAATAATTCATCCTTATAATGCTTAATAAATAAGGTTGTATCAATTGTACCTCTTTGATATCCATTTGAGATAAGATACTCACTTAATCTCTCATACCAAGCCCTTGGTGCTTGTTTCAATCCATATAATGCTTTTCTTAACTTAAATACATGATCAAGCTTAATTGGATCTTCAAATCCAGGGGGTTGTTCAACATATACTTCTTCTTTAATATAACCATTCAAAAATGCACTTTTTACATCCATTTGAAATAATTTGAAATCTTTATAACAAGCATAGGCAAGTAACAAACGTATAGCTTCAAGTCTAGCAACAGGTGCATAAGTTTCATCATAGTCTATGCCTTCTTCCTGTGAATAACCTTTTGCTACAAGCCTAGCTTTGTTTCTTACTTTTTTCCATTTTCATCTAATTTATTTTTATAAACCCATTTTGTTCCTATTATAGTTTTATCTTGAGGTCTAGGAACTAAATACCAAACATTATTTCTTTGAAATTGAGTTAGTTCATCTTGCATAGCATCAATCCAATTATTATCATTTAAGGCTTCATTAATATTACTAGGTTCTATTTCAGACAACATTGCATAATGATTTTCAATGTCTTGTAACTTAGATCTAGTCTTTGTTCCAGATTCTATATCACCAATGATTAACTCAGGGGGATGTGATGATTTGTATTTCCATGCTTTATCATTTCGTAATTCTGAAATGCTCTCTGCATTAGTTTCTGATTTATCAAGATCTAATATTTTCTCCGTAAGACTTCCTGCTTTTCCTTCTGCTTTATCATTTTCTAGAAACCTTTCAGTTTTACCTTCTGACTTTGTTTCTGAATTAGCAGAATTAGGTTCGTTATTTTCATTTGTAGGTAAAAACACTTCATCATCTTCATCTTCTTTTGTTTCATCAATAAAACGTACATTAATGGATTCTTCAACCACTTTTGTTGATTTATTAAAGACACGATATGCTTTACTATTTTGTGAATATCCTAGAAAAATTGCTTCATCAGATCTTTCATCAAATTTTCCAAGATTACTTGTATTCTTTTTCACAAAACATTTACAACCAAATACATGAAAATATGAAACAGATGGTCTTTTTCCACGAAATAATTCATAAGATGTTTTAGTTGTTTTAGGTCTTACATAGACTCTATTTATTATATAACAAGCAGTTGCAACAGCTTCTGCCCAAAAATATTCAGCTATTTTACATTCATTCAACATTGAACGGGTCATTTCTTGTATAGTCCTATTCTTTCTTTCTACTACTCCTTTTGTTGAGGTGTGTAGGGTGCTGAAAAATTATGATTTATTCCATATTCTTCACAAAAGGAAATAAATAAAGCATTATCAAATTCTGTTCCATGATCAGTTCTTAAAGAAATAATAGAAAAACCTTTTTCATTTTGTATTTGTTTTGCAAATCTTTGAAACATTTCAAAAGTATCTGATTTATGTTTTAGAAAGAACACCCATGTATATCTAGAAAAATCATCTACTATTACAAGTCCATATTTGCTTCCTCCTAGACTTGACACTCTAGTTGGTCCAAATAAATCAAGGTGTAATAGTTCAAGAGGTCTTTTTGTTGTAATCACATTTATACTTTTATGTGAAACTGAAATCATTTTGTTTTTAAGCAAGTTGAACATTTCACATCATTCTTTATATTGATTTTAGGCAAACCAACAACTAGATTCTTTTTAGATAATTTTTCTAATTGATTAAAGTTTACATGACCAAGTTTCTTATGCCACGTGTGAATATTATCATTCATAGATAGAAAACAAAATTCAACATTCATCTCAGATGGTGTTATAAGATATATGTTCCTTTTTCTAAAACCTTCAAACAACTTTATTCCTTCGGTATTATAAGCAAAACATTTATTTTTCTCAAAAGTCATCTTATATCCTTTGTCACATAACTGACTTATGCTCAAGAGATTGTGTTTTAATCCTTTTACTAATGAAACATTTTCTATTAAATATGGAGGATGACCAATAGTACCTGTTCCAATTATCTTACCACGGTTGTCGTCTCCAAATCTTACATATCCTCTATCTTTCCATACTATGTTAGTGAACAAGGACGCATCACCCGTCATATGGCCTGAACATCCACTATCTAAGTACCATGTTCCTTTTATCTTGGTTCCTTGTTCCTGCAATTACACATAAAAGCGATCAAACCTTTTTAGGAACCCAAACATACTTGGGTCCTTGATAAGACAAGCTCGTTTTATCTTTTTCTTTAACTTGATATGTACTGAGCTTGTTTCTTTTGTAGAAGCAATATTTTTCTATATGACCAACTTTATTACAAAAGAAACATGCATAAGAATGTGAATGATACCTTTTATTTACCTGGTTATTATAGTTTCTTCTTGGAAACTTATCATTGTATCCGTACCTGTGGGTTCTGCCATACCTTCTGCTTTGATAATTTTGAGAAAATACCCTCTGAAAGAGCCTCTGCTTTCATTTTTCATATTTTTCTTTATAGATGAATTGACAGATTTTTTATCCATGTTTTCCTTTGACTTAACAAATACAGTTTTCTTAATATTTGCTGAGCTATCATTACCATATCCAAGTCCATGTTTGATAAAGGACGGTCTTTGACTTCCAATCAACATACTTAGTTTTTCTTCACTTTCATTAAATTTATTGAACGTATTCTTAATCTCTTTTGATAACACATCTACTCTACTTGTCAATGCCTTAATCTCATTTTCCAAAGTATTCTTTTCCTTCCTTAATGTTTCAGATTTGACATATAATTTTTCATTGTCATTTTTCAAAATATCATTTTCATCCATGAGAAGCTTGTTAGTTTGACTTAACACTTCTTTCTCATTTTTCAAAGCTTTGTTTTCAGTATCTAACTTTGAAATCTTTACATCAGCCTTTTTAAGTGCCTTTAAAAGCTTTTTCATTTCAACATATATATCACTATCAAGCATATCAGATTCGGATTCTGAGTTTACCTCTGATGTAGCCATAAAACACAAATTGGCTTCTTCTTCGTCTTCACTTGTAGCTTCTGAATCAGGTTCTGATTCGTCCAAGTCACTCCAAGTCGCCATCATAGCTTGACTTTTCTTTTTGAATTTCTTCATTTTCTTCTTTAAAACTGGACATTCATACTTGATGTGCCCTGGTTTTTTGCATTCGTAGCACACGATTTCTTTCTTCTCTCTCTTTTCTTCCTTTTCTTTGTAGTTTCTTCCTGCATCGAATTTATTAGACTTACTGAAATTTTTGAACTTCTTACCTTTCTTTATCAAATTGTTGAGTCTTCGTGCCAGCATACTGATGTTCTCGTCATCATTTTCTTCATCTGTATCGATCTCTTCAGAGATTTGTTTGGCCTTAAATGCAATGGCTTTTACATTGCTCTCTGGTTCTTCGGTTGTATGGAGATGAGACTCATACGCCATCAACTTCTCCCTCAATTGACTGAGTGAGAGCTTGTTCAAGTCTTGTGCTTCCTCAATTGCTGTCTTCTTAGCATCCCATGATTTTGGTAGTATACGCAACATTTTTCTAACAAGATCTGCATCTTCTAGTTTCTTGCCAAGAGATGTTAGTTCATTTGTAATTGAAGTAAAACGATTGAAAGCATCTTTGATTTTTTCATCGGGTTTAATCTTGAACAATTCATAACGTTGAAGTAAGGCATTAATTTTGGTTTCCTTAATTGTGTTAGTTCCTTCATAGGTCTCTGAAAGTGTATCCCATATTTCTTTTGTATTACAAGAAGAAATTAAGTAGAATTCAGAAGGAGCAATAGTAGTAAGTAGAATATTCTTAGCCTATTCTTATTATTGTTTTCTGTCAAGGTCAGCACTTATCCTTCAGTTAGCGTTATCACATGATCACCATTTGAAATCACCTGCCAAGAATCAAAATCATTAGCTTTTATATATGTGGACATTCGCATCTTCCAATATGCAAAGTTCGAGCCATCAAAGTAAGGAGCTTTGTTGATTGTTATGTTACTATCACCCATTTTCAATAGATCTCTCAATTTAAGTAAATGAGTACTGCTCTGATACCAATTGTTGGTCCCAAAAATAACCAAGAGGGGGGTGAATTGGTTAATAAAAAAAATTCTTTTAAGTAAACTTTATCAAATCAAATAATCACCAACTTGATTAATCAAAAAATGGGTTTTCAAATCTTTAAAATAATAACTTTAATAAAATTGTTTTATCGATAATGCGGAAGCAAACAAGTCTAATTTCTATAACAATTGTTAAGCTCAATCAAGAATATATGGCAAAACTTTTAGTCTTGATTTAGTCTCTGCTTTTTAATTCTTGTAACAATTAGTCTCTGAAACAATCTCTGAAACAAGTTACGATAAACACAAACAAGTAACTATATACGAAAATTAAAGAGAGTAAGGTAGAAGAATTTGCAAAGCTATTTATAGAGGTTCCGCCTTGAGCGTCAGTCCTCTCTTCCAGCACCAAGCCGGGGATCCGGTTGTCTTTACCGGTATGTTCCACTATCCAAGAACAAATCAATGTTACAAGTTGTCTTTTGCCAAAGCACTTGGCTACAAATGCACTCAGTTTGATCTTCCTAGCTTCCTTCAAGCTAACATCAACTTACTGAGTCTACTTGTAACTCTCAATCTCACAAGGATTAAACAAATCAAATTGAGGAAATAATGATAAAATATCCTCTAATATTTCGGTACAAATGAAAGTGAAAATGACAGTTTTTGCTTGTAAGCTTTGATTGTATATATCTTTCTTTTTCGTGTTCTCTGTTAAATCTTCGTTCTGATCATGCCTTTTTATTCACACATTCTCAAGCGGTTGGAACGTTCAAAATTGGATAAGCTTGATAATCTTCTAACGGCTAAATCATTGGAATAGATAAGCTTGATCCCTTCTTTTCTGCTTCTAATTCGGATGACTTGCTGATAGAGTCTTCTTTCATTTGAAAATTTGAAAATCTTCGAGTTGTTTGTTCCAGACGTCTTCCATCAAGATAAGGATAAGAAAACTTGTTGTTATCTTGGTGCGTGATCTTAATTTGAAAAATCCCACGAAAATAGCAAAAAAAAAACCGATTTTCTTGAGACATAAATCTTATGATATCTTCTGATAACATATTCTCTCATAGATATATTTCCTTATTTTCCGTATACTAGTAGAATCTTCAGACATTATCCTTGAATATCTGATTTCCTTTTGTAAGTACTTCATATTATGCACACTAACTTTCTTTTCAAGTGCAATATGTAGTATGTTCTTCAATTGTTCTTGAAAATGATCTCTTTTTCGAATTTATTCCCCTTTGGATATTAAACCAACTTTGTGGAACATTATTGAATGTATTTCCCAAATACAATCACTTTGGTGCTGGGTCTTCATATCCATTATATATTATAACTCTTGTGAAATGCCTTCTGAAAAAGTTTCTGAATCTCCATTCTTGCTTAATAACCTTCCTTGAATACTCTCTGAAATATCTTCTGAGTTTGTACTCTTTTGTAAAGTATTTACGCAACACGTTATTTTGCTCTCTGAATTTGTTTCTGCTTCTTTTTTGCTCTTGAAAATACTTTCTGAATACTTTCTGATTGGTTTTTTCTTATAAAACATTTTCATAAGAACTTGACATGCAATACACTTGTTAGTTAACATGTAACTCTTTTTGTTATCATCGAAATCCAAATAATAAGAATATTACTAACAGTATGGATGTAATGTAAGCTTGGGTTTAGCTCATCGGACTTAATTTTCTTCTACTGCTGTAAAACTTTTCCTTAATGAAATTTCTTATTATTATTCCTCAAGCATTTCAGTTTCTCTTTATCTTTTTATTTTATGGCATGAGCTGGGTCTTTGTCTTCATGGTCCTTGTTTTGGGTATAGTTTATCATTTTTTTTTTTGTTAGGAATTCTACTAAGTGTTTGCAGCACTATTAAATCTTTTAGGGATAAAGTTAGAGCTAGATAGACTTGATCCATTGGCTAGAGGTCGCTTCTTCTTTAAATTAGCTTTAAATTTAAGGTATTATGCTAGTGTAAGGAGATTCATTCTGGTCAATCTGGTACTTGAGTTGTGGTAGATTTGTGATAGGCTAGTTATAGGTGATGAGATCGGTTAGGGGGTTAGCCTGCGCGTAGCCTAGCTATTTTCTTTTTTGTAGCTTCACATATTTTCGAAGTCTAATTGGATGGTTGGGATGAGTTGTACTCAAGATTCTCAAGATTTAGTGACATTGAATGCCACCAAAGTATACCTTTCTTTTTAACTATAAATAGTGCTTTCGGCTAGGATGGTGTTCATCAGACCTTTAAATTGGTTCATCTCTTAACCCTTAGCTGAACTTCTTCTTCCTTTGCCATATTTTAGAGTGTTAGGTTGTTCCTTGATTAAAATGCTATTGCTTTGGAGTGATGCTTTCCTTGATCTATTATGGTTGGATGGGTTGAGTCCCTAGAGCTTGTGGGTTAAGGTTTATTGCTCTACTGTCTCTGTTTAGTAGAGTTGGTCTCTTTATTGTCTCTATTTACATGGACTCGAAAAGTGGTTGAGGTGATTGCCTGGAGGTCAGGCTGTTTCCTTATGTCGACTTCTAGCTTGATCCGACTCCTTTCTTTACTTCCATGCGGGGCTCGGGGCTGTTTTTCTCTTATGGTGCCTTAAGGTCATGATCACCAGGCCATGGTGATTACGGTGCGGTGAAAGGGGTTGTTAAGGCTTATGCCCCTTCTATAGCTTGGTCTCTTGATGGCTTACTCAGGGCTGAAGTTGTGTGAAGGGGGGATCTGACCTTCTCTCATACTCCAAGTTCCTTTCCTTAAGCTATTCTCATGGTGAGTAGGATGGAAAAGGGTAGGTGCTTGGAGTGGTCGTAGCTAATGGCAGCTAATCATGGACATTTCATATTAGAGGTCGTTCATTAGTTGCTTCTCAAACCGAGATTCCTGGGTGAATGGTGCATCGACATCTTCCCTCCTCTGGTTGTGGCGTGGTCTAGGTGTCTTGATGTGTGAAGAATGCTCTGATACCAAAATATGATGTGCCAAGGAAGGTACCAAAAAGATGTGCGGCGTAGTAGTCTAGGTGCCTTGATGTGTCAAGAATGCTTTGATACCAAAATATGACGTGTCAAGGACGATGCTTTGTTCTGATACCAAAAAGATGATATTTTGTGGTTTATAATTTGGATGCAATGAAAAGAAAAGGATATGAATGATGTTGACAACAGATATTGTATGCTGAAATCAACCTGAACTACACTCTCTCTCGTTTGATATTGCGCACAAACAAAATGAAATGGTTTGTTCACCACACAATCTAAAAGATTGATAAGAATGGAATGACTCACTACAACCCAAATGATTGATAAGATAAACATGATAAAACTCCCAAGCTAGGGTTTCAGAATATCGAAGTCTCTCTCAAAACTCATTACAAAGGGGCATATATAGCAAAGCCCCCAAAGGAAATAACTAAAAAAGACAAAGTTACTAAAGATGCCAGTAAGGTAGGCCGCTGGCCTTGAATATATGCTGCTAGCTTTGACGAGAAACGCTGCTGCAGCCTTGAAGAACCAGCCTTCAACAATAAAGAAGGCCAATGAAGAATGCCTCTAGCCTAGGTTGAACACCACTTACTTTTGGAAGAAGGCCACCAGCCTTAGATGGTAAAGCTGCCAGCTTTGAGACGGCTTACAATATAATTCACTAGCCTTTCATCTGCTTCAACTGCTGCATCTTGATTAATGGTAAATTAATGCATATCATTAGTTGCTGAGATAGGCTGGCAAGGTAGGCCGTCGGCTTTGAGGAGAAACACTGCCGGCCTTGAAGAACCAACCTTTAACAACAAAGAAGGCCGATGAAGAACGCCGCCGACTTTTGGAAGAAGGCCGTTGGCTTTAGATGGCAAAGCTGCTAAGTTTAAGGCGGCTTATATTTCATCTACTTCAACAATTGCATCTTGATTAATGATAAATTGATGCGCATCATTCTCACGGGCTTGTTGAAGATTTGACCTCAAATCTTGATGGAAAATATGTCCATATAGATCAAAGACAAATATGCTAAACTCAAACACAGTTAAATAAAAATTTCTAATGATGATCGGCTCATAAACTTTATCCAAGGCTTGATCTGCAATCCCTCTCTTGACTAACAACTCGCATAGCATTACAACATCAAGTCTAAGTACACTCAACCATATTATACTATTATCATTACCTATACTCAAAGACCTTCCAAGCAAATTAAACCATTCATCATGAACTCGATCAATCGAAGTCTTAAGAATACTAGGACAAGTATCCAACAAATGTAACTCCTATAGCTTCAAAAACTTTAGCTTCCCACACTTGCCATCTTGGAATAACTAACATCAGACAACTTATCGTCATCCGTAGACCTTCCATAAGAACATTCAAGGGTCACATAACCCAACAACATTGGTCTAGAACCAATAAAACAATAAGGAACACAACTATCTAATGAATCAACAACATTTCTTTCTTTGATACCTAACTCATAAATAGGCCATGCATAAAACTTATGTGCACTGCTATGCCACCACACCAGAATTGAATACTTCTTCAATAAATGCAACCATCTGATAGGCTCCAGTGAATGTCCACAAACAATATATAAGGTCTTACAGGAACAATGATGTCACAATAATTTCCAATTCTTGATAATCCCATCAATGCATCATAATATAATGGATGAATTATAGGAAGATAAGTGTAGAAATGCTTGCGACTCTCCATAGTTCCAAGAGTAAGTGAAAGTGGCTCCAAATCAGGTACACAAATACACGAATGTGACTCTAAACCAATGTTACTTGGCACATCTTCTGTGACATCGATATTCTCCACATCAACATCCCTTGTACCTTCATGGTCAACATCGCAATCAACACTACTAATGATGTCCACTTGCATCTCATCATCTGTTTCTGGACTCTCTTCTATAACAATATTACTATCTACCTTAACCAAACAATCTTGCTTGGAATAATTTTCCTATGAGTCAATTATCATTGAGGTCTGTAGCAGTTTTGTCTTCTCTGCTATTTCAGAAACTAAGATGGAGACTTCCTTTGATGAAGTAGCCCAGATGGCTTCCTGGAACGTCTAAAAACTCTAACAACCAATATCTTTAGTGATATCATAGTTCAAGCCATTCACAAATCTAGTGATGGTATGGGCAAGAGGTTCATATGTGTCAGTATTCCTCAAGAAAATCTCGTATTTGTGAGCATATTCTCCAACACAAATTCGACCTTGCTTTAATGCTAGCAACTTTTTATATTGTTCATCATAATAATAGGATGGTATGAATCTTCTCCTTGTCAAACTTCTCACACGTTTCCATGTCATATCTTCATAATATCCATTCATGCTCCTTTGCAATATATTAATTTGCCACCATTCTCTTGCAAACCCTGTAAATTTCCTAGTAATTGCATACCCTAAATTGTAATTAGGGTACGAGAATTCTTCAACTACCTGCGTTACTTGAAACTCCCAATCTAAATATTCTCTTGGGGATCTATAACCATCAAATTTAGAATTTGTTCTCATCATGTTCAGTACCTTAGTGCTAGGATTCATGATTTAATTGCCATGTATTTAGCTATTGAGCCTCAAAGTTTATGTTTTCATGTGATCGCAACATAAAAAAGAAAGTTTGAATTTTCCACGAAAGTCGGCTCGAAATATTTGATCTTAGGTGCATTTCCCTCTGGAATATTATTGTAGGGTAAATCCAAATGGTATCTACCATTCATAGCTTCTATTCAGAAATCAACCATACTTGCACAAGAATGATAAAAATATTAACTTTTAATACCACACAAACCCTAAGATTTAAATCATACTCTAACAATACTCAAGATCTCAATCATCAATGTCGTACAAACCTTAATAACATAAAAGATTAGATCTGGTACTTACCAAACATTTGTTGTCGCATCTGTGCATTATCATTGAAAACCTTTAATCCCGGATACGCAAGAAAGTGGAACTTGGCTTTGATACCAAAAAGATGATGTGCCAATAATGCTCTGATACGAAAATATGATGTTCTAAGGACGATGCTTTGTTTTGATACCAAAAAGATGATATTTTTGTGGTTTATATATTTAGATGCACTGAAAAGAAAAGGATATGAACGGTGTTGGCAACGAATATTACGCACCAAAATCAACTCAAACTACACTCTCTCTCATTTGATATTACACACAAACAAGATGAAGTGGTTTGTTCGCCACAATCTAAAAGATTGATAAAAATGGAAATAACTCACCATAACCCAAAGGATTGATAAGAGTAAACTTGATAAAACTCTCAAACTAGTGTTTCAAAATATCAAAGTCTCTCTCAAAACTCATCACAAAGGGATATATATTGCAAAGACCCCCAAAGGAAATATAAAAGGATGAAATAACTTAAAAATAAAGTTGCTAGAGATAGGTCGGCAAGGTAGGCCACAAGCCTTGAATATACGCCGCCAGCTTTGAGGAGAAACGCTGCCGGCCTTGAAGTACCAGCCTTTAACAACAAAGAAGGCTAATGAAGAATGCCACAAGCCTAGGTTGAACATCGTCGATTTTTGGAAGAAGGCTGCCGACATTAGATGGCAAAGCTACCAACTTTGAGGCGGCTTACAATGTAATTTGCCTGCTTCAACTACTATATCTTGATTTATGGTAAATTGATGCACATCATGCCTTGCTGTTGGCTTGGGTTACTAGGGAGAGGCCAGAGGTCTGGTAGATTCATGCTTAAGAGATCGGGACTATGGTGACCCTTATGGTGTGTTTGGTACGCAGGAATGGAATCATGATTCTAGCTTTCATTTCCTTTCCCGGTATTTGGAAGCGTTTTTAGAAGCCAAAACCACGATTCATTGGAATCAACAATTCCGACTTTAAAGGGGAATTTGATTTTGCCTTTGAGAAGTCAAAATCGCGATTCCATTCCATTCTTATTAATTATTTGTAGTGTAATTACTTTTTTATCCTATCATGTATTTATATTTTTCATTTATTACAAAGGACATTCCCAACAATTGCACTTTTTATCCATTCGATTCCATGTAATCTTCCAAATGTAGGAATAAATTTGTCACTCCTAAACTCATTCCATTCCATTCTAAATCATTCATGCGTACTTATGGACTTTGTTAAGGTCACAATCACGCCAAGCCTACATTTTTGAGCTAGAGCTGAGTAAATCGTGCATTGTAATGCCACTTTTATAAGGTTGTGGAAGAAGGTGAGTACTTCTAACTTGAAGGTCGAGTCCCTTTTCGGGTTCTTAGTTCAAGTCTTAATTATCGGTGTAGATTTTTATGGTTGTAGAAATTTCAACTTATAATCTTTTTTCGTTGGGATGCCAGTCAAAACTGTAATGGTTCAAGAATCAATAAATTTCATTTTTATTCTAAGTCTTTGTTTTCCTTATTGCTTTACATTCATATATGTGCTTTGTTGGTCATGTATCTTATTTGAATCTTGGTTGAAAACATGTCCAATTGAATTTTTAGCTAATTTTATTGCGTTGAACATTGGATGATGTTTGATCAAGCGTCTCCTTCGGAATGTTCATCTGAGCTCTTTGGAGGGCTAAGACTTATGAAGGCATATTCAAACTTACTTAGCGGGTTATAACTAGGAGGGAGTCGCCCTTATGAGGGGGGTTGCTCAAGTTCTTTGAGGAGATTTGCCATTTAAGAGGGAGTTACTCGAGCTCTTGTAGGGAGTCATCCTTAGGAGGGACTTATCCGAGTTCTTGTAGGGAGTCATCCTTAGGATGGAATTACCCAAGCTCTTGAGGGAATTATCTTTAGGAGGGAGTTACTCTTGCTCTTGTGTGGAGTTTCCCTTAAAAGGGAGTTGCCTAAATTCTTATGGGGAGTTACCTTTAGAAGGGAATTACCTAAGCTAAATCAACATAGAGGGCATAGGTTTTTTTTCTTTAAAAAAAAAAAACTCCCATGGCCTCTGTTAACTTTAATTTTCATTTTGGAGGTTTCGGTTCGAATTAGCAGTGAGAGAGATTGCATTGTCATGAAAATGTTATTTCATTTATAACTTCTTTCACACATTTACAATATCATGTTTGACCTATACATACATGCAGTGGTAATGGATCATTTTTTACTAAAAGAACTTTCTTAAATTGTTTGTGTTCTATGTATAGGGAATGAGCTGACCCTCCAGTGTTTCGAGATTGTATGCTTTGTTCCTTAAGGCTTTCTTCGCATTAACAGGGTCTTCCTAGTTTAGGGCAAGCTTGTCGCTAGCATCTTCTGCTCTCATTGCTTCTAACTTTCTGTAAACGAGGTCTCAAGGGAGGAAAACTTTGGGTCTGACCTTTTTATTGTAATACATGGCGGCTCTTTGTTGGTAGACTGCAACCTTTTTATTCATTGTATCTCGATTTCCTCTACGGCATCTAGCTTGAACCTATGGCCTAGCTCATTGATGATCTCATCATAAGATTAGACTTGAATATTAGGGACCTCGAGCTCAATTGGTAGGATAGCTTTGGACTAAAGGCCAGCCAAAAGGGGGTTTCTTCAGTTGGAGTTCTTTTGGTGGTATGATATCCCCATAGTAGGCTAGGGAGCTTGTTCGACCACTTGCTGCTCTAGATATCTACTTTGGATTTTAGGCTTTGCATTATAATTTTGTTGATTACTTTGACTTGACCATTCATTTGACGGGGGGCCACCGAGGTGTAATGTGCATTTATCTTATACTTAGCGCAAAAATCCTTGATTCTTTTCAGATGAACTTTCTTCCATTATCCATCACGATGGAGTGTGGAACCTTAAATCTAACTAAGATGTTCGTGTAGAGAAAGTGTTGAACATTCTTGTCTGTGACTTTTGCTACTGCTTCGAATTCTACCAATTTTGTAAAATAATTGCACCCAACTATGATGAACTTCCTTTATCTCATTGAAGGAGAAAAAGGGCCAAAGATATCTAGTCCCCATATGGTGAACAACCAAGGGTTGATGAGACAATGTAGGTTTATGCTCAGGGTACAGTCGATGGGGGCGATTTTCTAATATTACTTACATCACTATACGAACTCTTTGGCATTGATGCTCATGATAGGCTAGAAGTAGCTAGCTCGGATGGCACGTGTGTGTAGTGATTGAGCTTTGACATGGTTATTGCATTCCTGATGTGAAGTTCTTCCAAAATCACCTGTCCTTCCTTTGGGCATAAGTAGCAAAGCAAGGGGAAATTAAAACTGTTCTTGTACAAAATTCCATTGATTAAAGTGTAGTTGGTTGCTTTATAATAGCCTCTTACCTTTTCTCTATCAAAGGGCAAGATGTTATTCTTCAGGTAGTCTTCTATTAGCTTCATGCGCTTTAGGCGCAGTGGATTTTTAAAGAGGGATTCCACAAAGATCTTTCCTTCAAATCTCAGCCAGATTGAGAACTATTAAGAAGGTGAGCTTGCAAAGTTTGTCGGCCCTGAATTGTCTTTCTTGGTATTTTGATAATGTCCTAAGAGGATAGCCCCTGATTCAAGGATAGATCTGTTTCCAGGTATTTAGCCATATGTTCGTTCTTTGCTTTGTAAGAGCCATTAATCTGTTGTATCACGAGTTTGGAATTTGGAAAAATTTTTAGTTCTCTGATGTCTCCTTAATGTTGATAGCGCAGCTGAAGCCCAGCTATTAAGGCCTCTGTACTCTACCTAATAATTGTTTCATGGAAACTGAACTCTAAGGTATAACAGATTTTGACTCTGCGACATCTCCAAGACCAAGCTAACCAAGCTAGCTCCACTCTCCCACTTATGTCAAGGATCTATATATGAAGCGTCCATACAGCTTTTTGTTGGTCTTCTCCCTCTGATAGGCCTTTGTATTCCACCATAAAATCTGCCAGTACTTGTGCTTGATGGCGTCTCGGGGACGATATTGCACCATGTATGCACTAAGCTCAATGGCTTACTTTATCATTCTTTTAGACACATCGAGTTTATGAAGGACAGTTTAGTGGCACGTCAGTGAGAATGATGACTTGGTGTGCCTAGAAATATGGCCACAAGCACCTAGCTGATATTACTACTATTAAAGCGAATTTCTCCAACTTCATGCATCTTTCTTCTTGCCTTTAGAGGACATAAATGATGTATTACACAGGTCAATGTTGCCATCCCTCAACTTGGGTCAAGAATGATGATAAAGCTTGGTTACTTACCATCAGGTATGGGTATAGATCCTCTCTTGGTATAGGGGTTGACAATACGGTGAGACTTTAAAAGCACCCAAAACGACAATAAAGATCTATTTGGCACAATCCATAGGGTCTTTTCCTACGAGAATGAGGTTACCTAGTTTCACGGTGCATGATGGGATGACTGAACTAGATGAACATTTGCACCATTATAAGGACTAGATGTCAATGTTCGGCTTTAACGATGCACTTTTTTATAAGGTGCTCTTTGGGACATTGGAGAAAGTGGCATAGTTGGTATCATTAGCTACTAATTGGCATCATTACCGACTTTAGGTAACTAACAAAAAAAACCATTTTACGGTTAGTTATCCACCCAGGTTGGTCCTACAAGATTTATTTGGCTATCACCAAGTGTTAGTTAGATCAGTCGAGTGTGATTAACTTGACCCAGCTTCATGGTGTTTGGCTCAAATTACTTCCGCTCCTTCAATCTTTTCCCATCATTTGCTTCAAAAGTAGCTAATTATTGCTTGGTTTAGGAAGATAGAACCTTCAACCAACTAAACTCTACCCTATTAGCCAGGTTGCGGTCGTTAGAACCTTGGTTATTAGTTGCTATTGTCCCAATCAACCATTGATTGTAGTTTCAACCTAGCAAAAATGCTTATGCTTGAACTTCCTAAGAATGACTCAAACTTTGCTTGGATAACTTACTAATATAACTTACTCCCCTTGTTGACTCTTGGACAATAAGAGTACAAGGGGCAAGTGTTGATGGTCAATTTTGGAACACTAGCTTTGTAGTTCCAGTCCAACCTATTTGAAGCTTGAGTCAACCCATTAGACTCAAGTTTGGCTTTATCTGACCCATAATAGGCTCCTAAGAGTTGCGGATGACCTTTGACTTGGAAAGGTGACCTTCTAAGCTAGGCATTCGGTAAATCCAACTCGGATTAATCAACATACGTTGTTGACTTTCACTGCCCCTTACCATGGAAGCAATTGGAATGTGTCTTCATAGCTTAATGTCTATGTTCTTGGCAACTGACCCTAACTCCCTACTATTCAATGTTCTCCATAACACTTATAATTACAAAGAGTTCTCCTCCTATAAGTACCTTTAGGTTTTGAATACGAGTATGTGATACTCGTAACTCCCTTACAATATTTCATTTATCCTTTACTTTGTTCAAACACTGATTTGAGTAACCTTGTTTTGTTTTTCAATTTCAATTTTAAAGGTCTGTAATCAAGCTTAATAATCTAAAGTCCATTATTGATTTTGAACTAATGACAAAGCTATTAACAAATGCTTTAAGGGGGAAAATACTATAAACCATTTTCAATATAATGTATGTCCAGCCTAAATTTTGAGTTTTATTTTCTTTAATTCGATTTGTATTAAATCTTGAAGCCATTTTGTACAAAACCCATGGTTAAGAAAAAAAAGGAATTGATTTTTTTTTTTTTAGGAGTCTCTATCAAATTAAGGTCAAGAAAAAAAAAAGGTAGTAAATTAGGATGAGTGGGTTTGATTAATCCAAAATTAACTACAAGACTACATGAATACAGATTTTAAAGATAAGTTTTTGAAAAACCAAATTTTGAGTCGGGCTAACCAATAAAATTTAAACGGTTACTATCTTTAACTTTTAGGTTAAATTACATTCTTGTAATACCCATATTTTTATATTTACAATTTTAGATAAAGAGGAAAAAAATCCTAAGTAGCGATTTTATTATTTACAAAAGAGGGAAGTTTTATTTTATTTTATTTTTATTTTGGGTTGCCTAGTAGGTGCTTACGTATCTACTAGCTGGAATCAACGTTGTCAGACCTGCATCGGAAGTTGACCCGGATATGCGAGGGGGTTAGGGGTTAAGGGGTTGAAACGGGTTCAATCGGGGGTCGAACCAAGGTTGATTAAAAATGAATTTTTATGTTAAATCATAACTATTAAAAGGAAAATAAATAAAATTTGCCCTGTCAAATCCATCATTAGATTGAAATCACATTGTACATATTGAAAACAAAAATAAAATACTATAAACTAAGATATTAATTCAACTTTTAATTAATGTCATACTGATCTTCATTTGATTCAAAGGTATGCATAAAGTCAGCTCGGTCTGCAATTGCATGTAAATCAACATCTTCATTAATCTCTGTAATTGGAAGAAAAAAGGGGGGAGGAATGAGAATATGAAGTCTTAGGAAAAATAATATTCAATGACCATATACAAAATTAATAATTTAAAAGTACTGAAATAGATGACTAGTCTTTAATCAAACCATCAGTTGTTACAAGAGTGGCATCACCTTCATAAATTGCTTGTTCAATAATCTCATCAAAATTAAGTTCATGGGTGATTCTTCTTCTTCTTCAGTTACCAAAGATCTGTCTTATCAATGCAATCAAAATCTATTAGATCATAACTTTTTTCTTGTTTCGATGCCTAAAGAAGTAATTAGCAAAGGAAAAAAAAATTAAAAATACATAAGTGAAGTGGTGATGAACTATTCTTAGTCAAAATAATTTACATACTTATTCTTCAAACCCAAATTATAGTTCACATAAACAAGATCATTAGGCCTTTGATACTTAATCTATTTCTTTTCTTTGTGTGAATGCGCTCAAAGAAACTCCAATTACGCTCACATTTAGAAGCGGAAGCAGTTTGACTTAATATTTGAATAGCAATATTTTGCAATGTAGGAGCACTGTGACCAAAAGACCTCCACCAATCATCTACAATTCAATAAAGCAAGTCAAATAATTGTGAAAAATAAACATTAACATTAATTTTGATTCTAGTATTCATGGTTACTTACCTGGTTGTGATGTTTTGACAGATTTGACGGCTATTTCCGACCAAAACTTTCTCTTTTCACGATACAATTTCATGTCTTTAATTACAGCTATGCTATCACCACAAATACTTTTTTTCTCTAACACATCATATAAGCCTTGCATAACTTCTACAGTTTCTTCAAATGTATCATCATACATAAAGACTGGATTCAAGAAATAAGCTGTAGCATGTAGGCCACGACGAAAATGTTTGTCCCACCTTTGATCAACAATTTTGATATAAGGACTATACAATTTTTGTTTATTTTTAAAAACTGATATAATCCCCTTGAGAATCCAAAAAACCCTTCGTAAATAGCAGAAAGAGAAGGATTTCATCATCATTCACAATACGTAAGAGCTTCACAATGGGAGTTGTGACTTTCACCATAAGCAAACAATCTTCCCAAAATGATGTATCTAACACAATAGCAATAAAAGCTTTTCTAGTAGTACATTTTGAAAGCCTATGACTTGTGAAATGTGTACTTGTTGCCGAAGCCTGCAAGTCATGCTTATGTTCAAAGATACTTTTCAAAGTAATAAAAGTAGTGGCAAATCGAGTTATTGCTGGACGAACAATTTCTTTCCAACCATCTTTTTTTATTCATGCATGCGTATTCAGTTGCTAGGGAATTGTAAAAAGGAGTATCAATTGCTTATTGATTCATACCGAAGCAATTGGGCTAAATCAGGAAGTACAATAATGGCTTGTAAATCCTGATTTAGTCCGGTTCTCACCAAAAGCGAGCTAACCATTGGACCCAACCCGCCTTCGTCACCGGTTCCAATCGAACCAACCAGTCCCAGTCGGTTCTGACAACCTTGGCTAGAATAAGACTATTGTAGTTCTTTTTGTTTAGTTTATTGGTGTTTTTCTTCTAATTTCCTAAACTCTTTTCATTTGAAGTATTAAATTTTATTTACTTTTCTAAAAGAAAGAATTTTGTGTTTTCTTTGAAATACCCTAATGTTATGTTTGGTACACATGAATTATTTGGAATGGAATGCATTGGAATGAAATAAAATGGAATGGGAGGTGGAATGATAAATCATTCCTTTGTTTGGATACATCTTGCAATAGAATTGATATGTTACTTGTCAAAAATATCCTTAATAAGTAATATAAATAATAAATAAGAAAGAGGATAAAAGGTAATTTAATGTTAATTATTTATGATGAAGGAATAGAATCGTAATTCCATCTTTTGAAGAGCATAATCGAATTCCCCTTCAAAGTTGGAATTGTCGATTCTCAAGAATAGTGATTATAACTTTTAAAAAAGCAACCAAACATATGAATGAGAATGGAACCCAGAATCGCAATTTCATTCCAAGTTCATTCATGCATATCAAACAAGGCATAAAAGACAATCTTAATTTGAAAAAAAAAAATTATTTTTTTAATCAACTAAAGCTTTTGGAGAATTGGCGAATTTGATCCTCAAACTATGCACAAAAATTCAATTTGATATCTAGACTTTAAAGTGGTCGATTTAATGCATGACTGTTTACATTACGTCACCGACAACATATGCTTTATTCCCTAATATTGAAGAGAAAACCTATAATTGCTAAATTAGAAATAGTGAAATTACAATAATGTGCTGCCTTTTCCATACTGTCAAATATAATAAATAATATTAAGGAGGTAGTAAAAATAACTATAAAAACTTTGATAGTTTATTAAATTGATCAGTTTAATGTTTAGGTATTAAATTAAATTTTTGTGCAAATTTTAAGTATTAAATTTGACATTTACCTAATTTTTTTTCTAAGTATCAAAAGTCCTTTCACTTTTTTTTTTATAATTATATATATTTTTAAAATTATTTGCTATTATTTTTAATTTTTTATTTATCATTAAGAAACCAATTCATGCTTATAAAGGTGGTTGGACCACAGCTCTCGAAGCATACTATTTGATTTCTAAAGCTATTTCCTACTTTCCCAATTTTTATTTTCTTTTATTTATTTTTTATGATATTTTCTTATATAATTAGATAAAGAAGAGAAGGAAAATAATCTTTTCTTTTTTGCATCCAATTTTTTTAATTAAAAATCAAAATCACAAAAAAAAAGAAACTTAATTTATATTTATTGTTGGTCCCAAAAGAATAACGAAGATGGGAGGTGAATTGGTTATTTAATAAAAATTTCACTTTTTCAAAAACTTAACCAAATTCACACCTAGTTAATCAAATTATAATAGCTTTTAAACTCACTTGAAAACAACAAACTTAACTACCAATAACTTTAATCAAAATTCGAATAAAACAAGTTTACTTGAGTTGAGCAAATGTTTAAAGTTGAGCTTCCTAATTACTCTCTGATTTAGTCTCTGAGTATAGAATGCTGCAAACGTAAACAACTAAATATGCATGAAATTAAAGAGATAAGGTAGAGAAGAGTGCAAAATCGATTTATAGAGGTTCCGCCTCAAGCGTCAATCCTCTCTTCCAGCTCTAAGCTGGGGACCCGGTATTCTACACCAATTTGTTCCACTATCCAATCAAGAAACGAGAGTACAAGCTTGTTCAACTACAATGAACTTCAATCACTCTACTTAGCCTATCTAGCTTCACTCAAGCTACTTACTGATCTACAAAGAAAGAAAGTCACTCTCACTCTTTTTACAATCTCTCACAAGAAAATTGAAGCAATGAGAACAAAGAAATAAAGATTTCCTCTCAATTTTAGTACAACGATGACAATAGAGTAACAATGATTAGCACATAAGTCAGCTGTAGAGTTCGAATAAAGGTGGAGCTGATTATTATTGTTATATTGAAGTTCCCCCCCTTTTTCTTTTATTTAACCTTTTGCTAGAAGTATCTTCAACGGTTAGGATAGGATAAGCTTCATTCTGGGTATTTCTCCTTCGAAATGGCTGCTTCATTTGGATAAAATAAGAAATTGAACGTTAAAGATGATCTTATTCCGACTTTTGTGCGCCTGCTGGAGATATTAACCTTGTTGTGGATGGGTCTTGAAGATTTGAACTTTATCAATTGAAATCATCATCTAAAAATAACATATCAAAATCCCTTAAACATAGGACAAAATCTCACTGTTCATTATTTTTGTTATATTCGAAAAATTTTCAGCTTGTAAAGATAAACTTGATTGTTGATGAAGATCCCATAAATTTCATCTACTTAAGGATAAACATCTTTTGATATTTTTCAATTTGAAAAAACAGAATCGTATCCTATATCTTTGCAACCCATAAATCTCGTGATTTTAAAATCCTTTAGCTGTCTTTAGCTCTCGTGATTTTGAGTTCTTCTTGTTGTCCTTAAACTTCGTGTTTTTGATTCATTGTCTTGTTAAAATACGGCCTAAAAGAAAAGATCTTCATTATGACAGTCTTGAACTGATTTCTATCTTGTAAAATGAAATTGATCTTGAATTTCTTAAAATGTTGAACTTAAACATGCTGTCAAAAGTTAAAAACTTAAGAGTAATCCTTAATCCAATAAAAATTTGAATCCTCATGAATATTTAAACCAACTATGTGGAACATAATTAAATGTATTATCCAAATACATTCAATTTTGGAGCTGAGTCTTCAAATCCATAAAGAATTATGGAAAATCCAATTTCTTCATATCTGTTCGTGAACACACGCATAGGAAGTTTTACTCTTTGATTTACCTTCTGACCGTTATACGTGTTTTCTAAACCAGCGATTTACCTTCTGAGTTACCTTTTGACTATTTATTTATTCTTGAAAAACTTTCTGAAGACTTTCTAAAATACTTTCTGAGTTGAATCTCTTTTGACAAACATTTTCATTAATCAACTTTGATCATCCATAAATTTAAGCACTGCACACTTAATAAATTTGTTAGTTATAATTTAATTCTTTTTGTTATCATCAAAACCAATATTGAGAAAAACCAATGTTTATTTTATTATTATTTTTACATTGTATTAAAGGATATAAAGAAGAAGAAATAAAACTAATCTCCAGTGCTTGGACGATTAAATTAGGGAAAAGGAAATTAATATCTATATTTTAAAAAATTATAAAAATGATATTGGGATGAAAATAATCCCAAAATTGAGATGAGGTCATAAGTGACCAACGAGACGAGGTTGGTCACTTACAATCTCATCTCTTCAAGAGATAAATTTAAGTTGTTTGTTTTTGGGATTTTGTTTTTCTTGCATGATTTATGTAATTCTTTTAGAAAAAGTTAGCATTTTTTTTTCCTTAATATGCTAAATTAAGGCGCTAGGTGAATGTTGGTGGGGGGTGATGGATTGGTTCAACTTTAAGCCCTCTATCAATTTTGGATTTAGATGTGTGGAAGTGCCTCGATTTGAGTTTTAGAACTCTAAGAACAAGAACAAATCCTAACTTTCAAGAACCCAAGTTAAGACTTTAAATTTGCATAAAAAGCTCTAATAATTGATGGATTTTGATTCTAAGCCATCAAGAAGCTCATGATAGCTTGTTTTGATTTCCATTTTATCATAATTGTGAGAAGACCGAAGAGAGATAGTAAAAACTCTATTAATAAGTAATAATGTCTAGAGAGAAAGCTTTGAATTAAGAGTGATTTGTGTGTTTGTCCTTTTGTGAATGATGTTGGATGAAGCATAGCATGTCTATTTATACAAGGATAAGCTCGATTTTGGAAGGAAAAAATTAACGGGGTAAAAAATTTGTTCTTTCTTATTAAGGGGCCATCAACATATTAAAGCTTTCATTGATGAATTCGAGTGTAATTATTGATCAAGCAACATTCTTTGCATCTTAGACCACTTTGAAATGCCTTAAAAAAAGCCAGAATCAATCTTTTTTTAACCAAGCATAATAAACTTGTTTTTTCCCTATTTAGTTCCCAATCAATCTCCTTGCCAACTCAACTAGCATGTCTAGAGAGAGAAAGCTTTGAATTAAGAGTGATTTGTGTGTTTGTCCTTTTGTGAATGATGTTAGATGAAGCCTAGCATGTCTATTTATCAAGATAAGCTCGATTTTGGAAGGAAAAATTAAAGGGGTAAAAAATTTGTTCTTTCTTATTAAGTGGCTAACAACATATTAAAGCTTTCATTGATGAATTCAAGTGTAATTATTGATCAAGCAACATTCTTTGCATCTTAGACCACTTTGAAATGCCTTAAAAAAAGCCAGAATCAATCTTTTTTAACCAAGCATAATAAACTTGTTTTTTCTCTATTTAGTTCCCAATCAATCTCCTTGTCAACTCAAAAGCATGTCTAGAGAGAGAAAGCTTTGAATTAAGAGTGATTTATGTGTTTGTCCTTTTTGTGAATGATGTTAGATGAAGAGCATGTCTATATATACAAGGATAAGCTTGATTTTGGAAGGAAAAAATTAACGGGGTAAAAAATTTGTTCTTTCTTATTAAGGGGTCAACAACATATTAAAGCTTTCATTGATGAATTCGAGTGTAATTATTGATCAAGCAACATTCTTTGCATCTTAGACCACTTTGAAATGCCTTAAAAAAAGTCAGAATCAATCTTTTTTTAACCAAGCATAATAAACTTGTTTTTTCCTTATTTAGTTCCTAATCAATCTCCTTGCCAACTCAACTAGCTTTTGGTTGGTTCAAAGTTCATCTATGTTTTTAAAAGTAACTTTTTGTTAATAAATGGTGGTAAAAATCTATATTACATATGTGGGAAAATAAATAATTTTCAAAAAAAATTTGATTTGATAGAATTACAAATCCATTATCCATTTTACCTCTACACATTGATGATCCATGAAATAATAATTTTAAATCGGAACGAAGTACGGTTTAAAACTTCAATCTTATAAAATTATGTACTATTTTGTGAATAAAAAAATTTTCAACTAACAAGTAAAATATAATATTTAGGATGGAGTTTATCTCGATATTTAGGTATGAATAAAATAGTCAATTTTAAGGCAATTACATTCCATTTGGAACTCCTATTTTCTAAAACTGCTATTTATGATATTAACAAATTAGATATACTATACCATCCCTAAAATTGTTTCTTTGCTAGGAGACTTGTAATTTATCAATCTATAATTATTGTTTCAGCTCAAGAAAAGTTATTTAAATTATTAGTTGATCACCATGATACTTTTGTATTTTTTTTCATTTTTTTGAAGTATAATATTATTAAATTTTTTTGTTAAATATAAAAAATCATATGAGGTAAAATGGGTGAGCAGGTACATGGTAGGTAAGGTGCGAGTACTACCTATATCCTACCCTGTATGGTACAGGATAGTAGATTTGCTACCCAGACCTTACCCTGTAGCATTATCTGCCTATCTTGTACTCATACCTTGTAATTCCACAGGGTATAGGTATATGGAACTTGTAAAGTATTTCATGAGCCAATAATTTTTTTTCATGAATCTGTTTGTATTTATACTTTATACGACATCAAATATGGTATACCTATAGGAAGAAAATAAATACTACTTTTGTCTAATTTAGAATTTAAACACACACATAAAAGCTGATTTTTAAAATAAAAATTTGATCAATACAAGTAAACTGACAATTTCGTAGTAGAAAAAAACCAAAAAAAACATAAAAAATTTGATCAATACAAATAAAAACCAACCCATCAAAGTTGTGAAATCCAGTAGCTTCAACAAGAACACAAAAACAGCTTGAGAATCATCTCTAAAACTCCTTCAACTTCCAGAAAGCATAGCTTGTGAGGAACTTGTTGTAAAACTGAAATGAAAGAAAATTTACAAGCATGAAGGAGAAAGTTCATGTGATGCACAAAGTCTATGGTGCTTTGAACATGTTTGTTAAGCACATAAATAAAAAGAATTAAAATCTAAGTAGACATTATAAAAGATAATTAGAAATTAATCGTGGTACATTTAAGAAATTCCTACCACAAGCATAGCCACTTCATCAAGTGAAAATGCATTTTGTCTTATACTTTAGTCAACATCCAAAATTTCTTCATCAATCGAACTTGTCTCTACAAAGTAAAAAAAATACAGTTAAATAAAAAGTTAATAATATGAAATTCAGAATAATGTTATAAAGTTGAATAACTGATACAAGAAAAAAAAGAAATAAATATTAATACAAAAAACTGTATCTTTCAGCATTTTCTAAATATTCTCCATAGAAATTGACTTTGGATTGTTTTCTCAACCAGTCTTGTACATAAATCAAAAAGCATTCAATAACCTTGGTGTCATAGAGCTACGAAATTGATTAAGAACTCGACCTGAAGTGTTAAATGCAGACTCTGATGCAACAATTAACATAGGAATAGGCAAAATGTCCCTTGCCATTTGAGAAAGAACTCTAAATCTTGAACTGTTAGCTCTCTACCAAGGTAAAATATCAAAGTCATTATCATTCTTTTCGCCTGGTTGCTCTAAATATTGATCTAACTCATATTTATAAATGTCATTTTCCTCGGCTTCCATAAACTTTTCAAAACCTTCTTTGATTTTTCTAGGGGGTTCATCTAAAACATGAATATCATCATCACCAATAATTTGATACCCTATCTCCATATCAAGTGAGGCCTGAGAACTTTGGACTATCTTATACTCAAGAGCACGATCATAAGACTCAAACAATCTACCAATCACATTCTTCATGTTGTTAAGCATTGCTTTTACCTTCGCATCATTATTACCATAAATTTCTTTGTAGCAATATTTCACAAACTTCAATTTATACCTTGGATTTAACACAACAGCAACTAGCACCATCAAATTTGTTTTCTCAACACTTCCATAATATTTGAAAAACTTTTCTCTCATTTTTCTTGTCATTGATTGAAGAGAAGGATCTGGATCATTCTCCCACTCATTTAAAGATGTCAAAATACCAACAACTTCATAAAAGTAAGAGTTAGAAGTAACATAAATGATCCTGATATCCTTTTGTTGTCTCATAGAAATTTCTCAAAATCTAGACAAAATACTGGCATTTTCCCAATTATCAC